>OY998163.1:56700080-57300080 GCA_963921995.1 Oxystoma pomonae | reverse complement strand
TTGGCCATTTACGCCTGTCCCCATTAAAATTAGGTATATCTAACCTCGGTTTTGCCAATATTTTCTGGCGACCACACACAGACATATTTGAATCCCCTCTTGGTTCATGTTTTGACAGCTCTGGCGGAGGAAATAATGTTTTACACATTTGATGAATGCTAAATCGCATTTGATCAAATTCATCCAACACGGCTTGCTCTCCATCGAATTTGTCGTCACTAATAAGGGACACAATATTTAAATGTAAATCTTCAAACTGAATTGCCAAATTGCTTACATTTTCCAACCGAGCTTCCAATTCCGGTTTTTTTGAGGGGTCGGTTTGAGCATCATGCGCCAAAGTATAAATAGTTTTCATTCTAATAAACACCGATTTTCGGCGACGCGACAGCGCCTTTATTTCCTCCGGCATCGTTCCGTTTTCAAAACACGCAAAAATTACGCCGAAAAATGTCAACACAAGAAAATAAATGAGGTTAATTCGAACCTTTTTTGAGGTTAGAATACTTTTGACAACTTGACAGACGTCACACACTGAAGTGAATATAGCCACACGACCTATAAAATTCCACCGACCAGAAAAACTCACATGCTGACCAAAATTCGTTTGTTCCACTTTACACACACGGCTATATTCATGTTGTTTTCCGAACGTCCTCGTTTTTTTTCAACGGACAAAAAATTGCGAAAAAAAAAACGATAAAAGTTTCACGAAAACAACACAGAATATGCTGAAAAAAAAAAAAAAAATTAAATTAAAACAAATTGCTGCAAAAACTGCATGAATCAATCAAAATCACGAATTTCACTAAACCACAGTCGCTTTTTCAAAGATTTGACTCGCGAAGGACCATTTAATGAACCCACTTTAGTCCATCAAAAATTTAAAAAAAACTAACACCCAACCTGAAAACCACCCATTTGGTCCACCCAACGCACAAAATGTATTTTTAAAAGTACATAATAGCGCAACTCACCCTTATTTCGCTATTTTCGCTCGTTCAAAAAGGCACTTTCACTGGAGCGCTCCTTCTCGTGTGCCGGCGTGCGTCGAATAGGCTGAGGTTAGACATCTGTCAAATAATCTCAGAAAAAACCCAGGTTGGTTGAGCACAACAAAACAATTGGTTAAGGAAAAAAAATTACCCTTGTTTACAATTTACAACAATTATGAACGTAAATGAACATCAAACAAAAACTAAAAATGGATGTCTACGAAGTTGCCGAAAAAGTGCAATGGTCAAATGGTCAAATCGTCATAACCCAACACACGTTCGATATTGGTCGAGGGAAAATTTGCATTTGTATTTTGACGTAAGAACACAGTATCCCCAAAAACTAAATGTTTGGGGGGGGGGCGGTATTGTAGGGGAACACGTAATTGGGCCATTTTTTATTAACGGCAATTGCAATTTGAATGGTCCTAGATACTTGGATCTACTGCAGCAGCACATTATTCCAACTGCTAGGCAGTTGTTAGGTGTAAGATTTGGTAAAACATGGTTTCAACAAGATAGTTGTTCCGCTCACAATGTTGGCCTTGTTAGGGAATATCTTGATAATGTATTTCCTAATCGGGTTATAAGTACACGGGGAATTTTATGGCCAGCTCGATCTCCCGATCTTGCTCCTAATGACTTCTATCTGTTTTTGAAGAAGCTTTTCAAATTATCACCCCTAACATGCTTGGAAACGTTAGAAGGGGTTTTTATAGTAGGCTCGGATATTGTCTATCCGAGCAAGGAGGACTTTTCGAACATTTGCTTTAATTTTTTTTTGACTGGGAGAATCTTTTTGGTTTTTAGAATGTATTATTTTATTTTGAGAACTTGCTTTTATTTTGTTTCTCCTTATTATTTTCATTGTAACACGTCGTCACTGATAAATCTGAGCAGTTGACAATAAAACGCTCTTATTTATCAGTGACAAAAAATAAGAAAATTACGTTATAAAAATTTGCGTATTTATTGACCAAATTCCGGTTTCATTGACTACGCTCCACACAGCACGGTGGTTAGAGGCGTACTAAATACAAGGCGAAAGGCGGCGAACGGCAGCGAATGGCGATCGGAAGCCTGAGTGTTGGTTGCTTCACTGATAGGCGTGCGGTGTCTCTGCATGTACGTACACTGGCAAATTAGACTTCTTCCGCCCTATGTTCGCAGTAGCTTGAAGCGGTCTGTATATACAGGAGCTAGTCAAAAACTGATATTTTTTATACTTTTACTACTACCGAATTTTGAAAATAAACATGTTATATTTGAGCAGAAAATAATAGTTTGAACCCATTTTTAAAGAAGAAAATTAGTTTGGTTTTTTAATAGCTTCTTCTTTCTTAGAACATTTCATTGCACCTGTAATAAAACCATTTTGTGTGATTTTTTTAGTTTAATTGGGTTAAAATAATTCGCAGCAAATCGTTTAAATACCAAAAAATTCTTGTATAGCTTTTGGTTCAGATACATACAATATATTCAATTTTTTTAAAATTTTTGCATGTACATTACACTACTAGAATGTTTAAATCAAAAGGTCAGTGTTCCTTTATTTATATTGGCCAAAAAGTGTATAATGAGTTACCCACCCATCTTAAAAATGTGACCAATAAATACTGCTTTAAAAATAAATTAAATAAATGGTTTCAGCAAACTAACTTAACGCTATAAAAAAAAATCACAATCAAGTATTAAGTATACATATGTATATATAAAAAATATGTACAATTAAATTTCATAATATTGCTTATTCTTGTCAACAAAAATTTGATATTGTTAATTTTTTTTAATTTTCCTTATATATTTTAAGAATTATATATTACGTTTCTCCAAATTAGGCATAGTTTTTAGTTTTTAGCTTTTAGTTTTAGTAGTGTTGGTAGGTACTCAGTATAAAATGTAGATCTACATATACTACCCTAAATAAAATAATATAGTATACTCTGTAGTACAACTCCCAAGACATGTTGAAATGCAACAAGTCTAGAAGATACAGACAAGTTCCCAGGAACTTTGTGGAATTTAGACTTCTTAAATTTAATTTTAAATTATTGTACATGTCAAAGGATCAAGATATCAGAATATTTTCCATACTCTTATATGTTTATATATTATGAAAATTAGAATAACATGTTATATAATGTACTGTTATTTAAATAAATATATATTAAAAATAAAAAAAAACATGGCTTTTAATTTATTTTTTAAAAACGGCCGGTAACACGCACCTCTATACAAAAATTGTAGTTTTGGAAAGAAGCATTCTGAGGGTAACACGCGTCCCTCGCGAAGGGCTGTGTTCTACAGAAATTACTGTTTTTAATTAAAAAAATTAAAATTTTACGAAAAGTTGTAAAAAATAGTACATTATAAACGTAAGGACTAAAGTGCCACTTTTAATCCCGCGGGAGGACTACACTTTGCTACTCTATAGTTTTAGGATGTCAACCCATATATGACTAATAGTTGGCATGTATTGTTTTTGACAAGTGTTGCTATGGTATTTACTTTTAATCCGTGGGGATTAAAATTACCACTTTAGCCCCTGAAAAGACGGATTAAAAGTACATATTTAATTTTTAATTAATCCCTAAAGTGCATAAAGGTGTTTTTAAATCGAATCATGGTAATTTTGAATGCAAATATCTTAAAAACGAATCGATCGGTATAAGAAACAATAAAAGGCTTATAAAGAGAATCAAAATAACTTCAAAATAACGCCACCATCCTTTTAAATGGGATACACTGTATAAAAAACTTCAAATTTTGTCGTACAGTGAAGTTGCAAATATAAAAAATATTAAATGCAAAATTATAATCATATTTTTAATAACGAAAGACAGATTAAAAAAAAACGTTTTTATTTTATTTTATAGAAGTACTGTTACTCAGCTATTTACCTTGTTGTACATATCAATCTACAACATTTTAGTCGATTAATATTTTTTTTACTTGGAATTTATTAAAAAAATTAATTACGTTTGTGGAATAAATACCCATTACGACTTTTCTCCAAAATAGTTTTTAAAAAATGTTTACGAAATTATATGCCCCTTCAGGAAAAGGTGCTGCATGCGGTTTATGGGTATTATTAATCGAGTTACTAATATTGCATTAAAAAAACTCTTCATTTATTGACTTTTAAGCATAAATTGATTTATTTATTTTTGAGAAAACACTGCATGGAATATTTAAAAAATCAAAATGTCTAAGACATACAACAAAAATCTACAAAAAAAGCGAAACTGAAACTGATACGGAAAGTGAAACAGATGAGTACATCAGTGAAAGTGAGTTAGTAGAAGATTTTGAGGAACTTACCTCTGACGATTACGAGAAATGATATATGTATATTTTTACATTAAAAGTTTTTTGACACAGTATTTTACTTATTAAGAAAATACCTTTTTAAAAACTACGGAAAAATACCCTTTTCTTTTAACCGTTTTTACATTGCCCGAATACAATAAACTCAAAATTTCTTTATTATTTAGCATTTTTTCGCATTATTTCGTATTATTTTGCATTTTTTTACATTATTATGCATTTTTACACATTTTTTGCATTTTTTGACATTATTAGCATTTTTTTGCATTATTTCACATTTTGTCAAACAATGTGAATATATGTACAAAAAAATGGTCAGTGAAATCCCCCTCGGATTTTTTAGACCACCTCTAAACTTATAGACCCTCAGAAAGGATGGTTTTTGGTAATAAGTTCCTTTATAATTTCCCTAAGCAACCGTTTTTAGAAGAATTAATTTACCTTATTTAATATCCCAAGTTGTTCATTAATCAATAAAACAGCTCCAATTTTGTCCAGAAAAACGCCAAATTTTGAACCCGTTTTCAGCACAAAGAATATATTTATGAGGGCACTACGAGGCAAAACAAACATAAGTGAAGGTCACTGATTATGCACGAAAACTGTCTCCAATGAAAAAAATCCAAAACAACTGTACCTATTCATTTATTTATAAACAGAACTGAAATTAAAACATTGAGTTTATCTAAAAGCTTAATCATCAAACAAAGCTTTCCACTGAAAGATCACACTCAAAGGTCTCAACTCTGCAGTTTTTATTGGTACTTCGCTTATCATGTTCTACTAGAGAACCGGGCCCCGAACAGTTCGTTGAGCCGACATGACTCCTTTGTGAAAGCATGAGTTGGATTCAGGTCTGTTTTTAGCCGCATTTTTTTTCATGACCTACTTTGATGAAATATTTTTATTTGTAGTTTTCGATTGCGATGGGTTTGTGTTTGTAAAGTTTTTTTATACTATCGATAGATAAAAACCCCTTTTAAATAAATACAAAGTTAATCTAATTCTTATTTTATGATTACATATCGAAATGGTTGTGACAGTGAGTATTAATCGCGAAATTCAATAAACAAGGGTAAGTTTTGATAAGAGTAACATATAACGTCAATTTTAATTTGCTCAGCAGTGTTTACCATTTATATCCCCCCCTCCTAGGGTTAAAAAAAAGTTCTTTTAAATAGAAATGTTCTTCTTAAATCCAACAAAAGATTATCTTAAGATGATTCGGCACTAAAAAAAAATAATTAAAATTATTGTTATAAATCAAACTATGTCCAAAAGTCAAGGAAGTTGGTATAAAATGCTTAAAACCAACAATTTCAATTAAACCTAGGACCTGTCTAAAATAGGCTAAACCCTTTTAGTAAATCCCACTTATATAAGTCTACATTTATTTGACAGTCTTGTTTTGCCGATTTTGGAGTATGGTAGCTTGCTTTGGTATCCACAATATAACGTGTGGATAAATATAGTTGAAGGAGTGCAGGGAAAATTTTTAAAGACTATGTATTACAGAAAATTTGGGGTTTACGCTCAGAGGGGGTGTGATAATGATTTTCTTGTAGGGGTTTTTAATAGATTACCTTTGAGTAAAAGACATGTTAAAATTTTCTTGTGCACAATATTTAAAATCTTGAAAGGTGACATTGACTGCCCTGATATCCTTGAGCAATTACCATTTGCTATAAATCGTATAAATTCTAGAACTAAGAATGTAGTTTATCTAACCTTTCCACGAATCAACTTATACAAAAGCTCCCCAATCTATAATCTCTGCAACCTTTTTAATTTGTATGTATCTGATATAGATATAGACTTAATAAACTATAAAAATTTTAAAACTTAATTGACATGAAGCTGCGCCATTGTTAAAAAACAGTTAACTAATGTATGTGGATTTGATACATATACATTTTTTGTAAAATTTGTTCTATTATGTAATGAAAGTTAAATTTATGTTTAATAATAAGTCTGTGTTATTTTACTGTGTCATATACTGTTTGTAAGGCTATTATTAGATATATATAGGTGTCTGTTGATATCTTATTGAAAGAAATACATAAATAAATATATAATAATTAGCACCTAAGACTTAAACAAGAATATCGATACGAGTATGCGTGCGAGTAACAAGGCTCGTAGGCGTTTAACCAATTTGATAATGGGAAAAATCGAATTAATTTTGCTAAACTTAACCTACCATGACAAGACGTAAACAAGAGTGTCTATAGGAGTAAAGCCCCGTTCTCAGAGCTTCGACGTGTCGCCCGCGACAATCCCCTCCACTCTCGCCGGCGAAATTAACGACTGTCGTCGACTGTCGCTGGGTATCGCAAAATATTTGTTTTTTGAGGTTATATTTTTGTGTAAATAATAACAACATTAATTAACGATGAACCTGAATACGTTAATCAATCAAAACAATGGAAATACTCAATTATTTATATTTGCATAGATGCACAAACAAAACAAAAAATGTCCAAGGGTCTAAAAAACCAAGCAATAATTTGGAAAAAAAAACATGTACTCTCTAAGTATGGCGACTGTCGCGGCTACATGAGAAAAAGTTGAAATAAATTTAACTCGGCTGGCGGCAGCCCGCGACAGATGGGTGGGGGAAATAGGGGAAATGCTGCTTCATTGCTATTGGTCAGCAAAGTGTCGCTCGCGACACGTCGAAGCTCTGAGAACGGGGCTTAAGCGTGCAAGTAATAAGGCGAGTAGGCGTTTAACTTATTTGAAAATGGGAAAATCGAATTAGTTTTACTAAACTTAACCCAGCATCTCAATACTTAAACAAGAGTGTCCATACGAGTACGCGTGCGAGTGTAGGCATTTTACTTATCTGATAATGGGAAAAATCAAATTACTTTTGCTAAACTTAACCTAGTATGTCCATATTTGACTAAGAGTTTTCCCTGTCTGGGATGACAAAGTAGTCATCCCAGACAGGGAACTATGGCATAGTGAAAACCTACGCGAACAGTTCGAGGAGAACCCCGTGATTTGCTACACCGACGGGTCCAAACTGTCGGAGAAGCAAACCACAGGATCGGGGGTTTACGTGGAAGACCAGGAGGTTCGAGAGAGCTACCCGCTCGGAGAGCAAGCCACGGTCTTTCAGGCAGAGGTGTATGCCATAATAATGGCTGCAACCATGGAGGAAATAAAGAACGGTAGGAAGGAGCATGTTTATATATGCTCCAATAGCCATTCGGCCCTAAAGGCACTATGGGCGCCCAAGGTCAACAACACCCTGGTGGAGGAATGTGCGGATGCACTAGAAACCTTGGGAGAGGGCAAACAAGTGACACTTATGTGGGTACCGGGGCATATGGGGGCGCCGGGGAACGAGAAGGCCGACAAGCTCGCCAGGATCGGGGCAAGCACCCCGTATGTAGGGCCGGAACCACTCCTAGGAACAACCAAGAGGCAATTGCAAAGTCGACTCAATAAATGGGCCAACGATGCCATGACGACCGCTTGGAGAGGAGGAACAGGATGTAGACAGACCAAGGACTTCGTGAAGGGCCCGGATGTAGCCAGACAAAAATGGCTTCTGGGGAGATCACGACCTGCCGGGCCTGCGGGCGGGCAGAAGAGACATCTCGACATGTTATAGCGAATCGCGAGGCATACCAGAGGACGAGATACCAGGTATTCGGTTTCCCGACCCTGGATGAGGAGGACCTGCACACGCTCAAATGGGACAAAATACTGGACTTTGCAAAAAGAACAGTGAAACCAGATGAGCAGACTGACAGACCAGTGGTGCAGGCGGTGGATTAGGGGCAGGCTCGGGGTAGGGCAGAAAGGGCCCAGGAAGGCCTACTTGCCAGGCTTCGCGCCGCCCCTTCTCTACTACAAGAGTGTCCATACGAGTACGCATGCAGGTAAAATTTGAAAAAAGAATAGGTTCTTAATAAAGGGCGGTTTCAGCTGCTCGTACGATCAACGGGTGGTAAACTAGTATCAGTCTTTTAAGTACATCTCCAGCTCTTTCTATTTCAATTTACAAACTTTTAAAATATCAGGATTAATATTTGGAAAAAATAATAAGTTTTAAATAAAGGGGCGGTTTCGGAACCTTGTACGATCAAGGGGCGGTTAACGAGTATCAGTGAGTCAAGTACATCTGCGAAGTATAGGACATTATTATACATAAAATATACCTAGAATTTTTTGTAGAATCCAAAAATGCAAAAATATACGGGGTGTTTTATTTAAAATAACAAAGTTGTTGTCAATATTTCCTGTATAAATGGCTACTCTGCAAATACGAAAGTATTTTATAGATATACTTTACATGGACTTATATTAGAAAAGTTTCTATATTATATAGTTTCCAAAATAATCTAATAGGTCACTCACTTTGCATGGGACAACCTGTATAACCAAGCGTTATAAGTATAGTATGAACGCGTGATACAAGCTAAATGCAGAACCCCCTGATTATGACGATCTTATACCGCCAAAACATGTCGAAAAATTTATTTTTTTTTAAAATAAATACAGTGGAGAAGGACCGAGGTTTTCAAAGAATCAGCCTTTTCTTTTTTTTACCTTTAAGCTGGAATTTATGAATATTATTTTTTTTTTGTTTTTTGCTCCCGGAGTGCGTGGGTTTTTTGTTAACTATTTGTCGTTAACAGAGTTGGGTGTTCTTGGGTTTAGGACAGGAGGTGCTTCAATAAGACACTTGAATTGAAGCTTACGTTTCGAGTATATTTTTACTCTTCTTCAGAACTACAAAGAAAGTTTTGGTAAACGAAAGTTTTGGTTTATATTATTTTAAATAGATTACTTAACAACGATTCATATAGGCATTAGCAATAGGAATAAATAGTATGTTTATTCGCTTACCTAATTCCTAGTCTTCTGCACAAAGAACACAAAGTACACTATAGGTAACATAATTGGAGTTTTTCCTTTAGATAATAAGACAATTTAAAATTATTTAAAAACAATAGAATATTGTCCTCATGTCAGGTACGGCAGGCAACTAAATATAATAAAAACAAATCATACACATTATTTTTATTGGTGTTATTTTTATTAAAAAAGACTTGAAGATATCTTTTGTTTGTATTTTTTTTAAGAAAAAAAAATTAAAGGGAATTGGACGGATATGAAAATTTGTCCCTTACAAAGGGAAAAAATAAAAATCTATTTAAAATAAAAATAACAAAAATTAAATTTTAATTCTTAAATATTTTACAATATTTGAAATTGTTTTAGTGTATCTACTTTATATGTTTTACAACCACGTTTTTTTTTAAACCGATCTTCCCCCTTTTTAATAATTCGAATTTACATATATTTTTTTTTTTCAAAAATGTAAACCAAAACTTTCGTGTACCAAAACTTTTTCTTTGTAGCTCTGAAGAAGAGTAAAAATATACTCGAAACGTAAGCTTAATTCAAGTGTCTTATTGAAGCACCTCCTGTCCTAAACCCAAGAACACCCAACTCTGTCAGAATCGCGAGGACAAGAATCTACCGTTCGTGTTACAATAATATTTGCAGGAAAAAAGTGAACACGTATTTTAGTAAGGTTAAATTTTTCATACATACAACAACAAGGCGTTTCAAAATATTTACCTAAAAACTATTTTGCAAATTAATATAAACTTTATTGTTTTTGTGAAATTATTAAATGCATTAGCAGTAAAAGATTTTGAAGTTTGAAATATCACAAATTGACA
Organism: Oxystoma pomonae; assembly: GCA_963921995.1. Lineage (NCBI taxonomy): Eukaryota > Metazoa > Arthropoda > Insecta > Coleoptera > Brentidae > Oxystoma > Oxystoma pomonae. Next base: position 57,290,053 of record OY998163.1, on the reverse strand, counting down.
CAATTTTTTTGGCTGACTCCGTAGATTTTTTAAGACTAATAATAAGATCATAGGCTATATGTTTATTGTCTTTTAGAGATATTGTCTAAAAACTGTTTTATAATATTAAAATACTAAGACATCTAGTGGTTATTTATAAACAAACAATAATGCAATTGTTATTGTTATTGTTTCACTGACGCGAGTTATGACCGACTTGAATCTGTGTTCAAAAAAATCTAGAGCGTAAAATTGGGTGTCTGCACCCGGACTAATACAAGTAAGACTTTGGGCCCGTTCGTAAAGTCCGTCGTCGAAATCAAAACATTCTTGATACTTTTTCGATTCCACCAAAAACGTTCTTTAATTTTCCGGTGGAATCAATTCTCGCCACCGATGCTTACCGATTTTGATTTGTTAAGCAACAACTAGAGTTTTCGATTCGAGTTACTTTTAAAAAATAAGCACACTCATCTTATTTTTTTTATTTTGTCTCGCAGAAAGTTGAATAAAAACGCATTCATATTAATTTTATTACACGACGTCAGATATGTACAGATCTGGCGAAAAAAAAGTAGGACATGTAAAATATATATTTACTTTTTTTTAGTATGTCACCCTATACGTTCAGATATTTATTGGTTTGGCCACCATTCGTCATTTAATTTATTTACTATTATGACAAACACAAGTGTCAAATATATCAAGGTAAATAACGACAGGTTAACTAATAATGTAAATTTTCATTAATATAGGGTGTTATATTTACCCATATTTCAATTCCGTGTCCTACTTTCTTTTCGCCAGGAGTGTACGTGCAACTCGTTTATATTTTTTTAAAGAGTGTTTTTTTCCTAATTCTAAATCCTAATCATATTCTCCAGTTTTCAAAATAGTTTTAGTAATGTTTTGCAGTGGAATTATCCATTCTGTACTAAGCCCTATTAATTTAGAGCTATCAGTCGGTTAGTTTTTATTTAGTTTTTTTTATGAGCGGCTGAAACCGCCCTTTATTAAAAACCTATTCTTTTTTCCAAATTTTCTCTCTTAGTCAAATATGGACATACTAGGTTAAGTTTAGTAAAACTAATTGTGTTTAGAATTTTGGACGCCTATTCGCTTTGTTACTCGCACGCGTAATCGTAACTCTAGTCGATCTAAGTAAAAAACTAAAAAACAAAATGTCATCAGGGTACGACTCGGTGCCATCTGTGTTTAAGACTAGTATAGAAACGGGGGTCTTTCCGCACGACCTTAAATTAGTGCATGTTATTCCTATTTACAAAAAAGACAATTCCGAAGATTTTAGTAAGTACAGACCAATTAGCTTGCTATCTTCATTTTCAAAACTCTTTGAACTATTACTTCATAATAGATTGCTAAATTATTTTCAAAAATATCATTTATTTAACAATTTTCAGCATGGGTTTCTACCGAAACGTTCCACAGAAACAGCATTACTAGAAGTAAATAAAACCATTTTAAGTTTTTTGGAAGCAAAATCTGCTGACTGTGGCGTGCTGCTGGACCTTTCGAAAGCAATTGACACAATTAATCACGAAATACTCATGACAAAACTAAACGCGTATGGTATCAGGGGTGTTCCACAGGATTTGTTTCATTCATATCTTGCTGAGCGCCAGCAGCGGACCATTGTAAGTAGGGCACATTAGGGCCTATTCTTTTCATTATATATCTCAATGACTTGATAGACATAAACGAAAAAACAAACGTCATGGTAACCTTTGCGTAAGACGCAAATACAATTATCCCAATAAGTAAGCATGATAACTTGCAGGAAAAACTGACAACTACGCTAACAAAAACCGATGAATGGCTTAGAAAAAATCAATTAGTACTTAACTCGGAAAAAACAAAGTTGATGATGTTTTCTACACATGACACAATAACCTTTAAGGATGACAAAATAAAATTTGTGGAAACTGCAAAAATACTGGGTATAACTTTGGATACAAAATTAATTAAGTCGAACATGCTACGCATTTAGGATATTAGTAAAAACCTTTGAAAACCAAAATTCTCTAAGATCAATATATTACGGAATGTTTTATCCAAACATAAGGTATGGTGTCACACTATATAGTAGTAGCAGTCATCTGGAAAACGTCTTTAAAGTTCAAAAGAGAATATTTAGAATAATGTTTAAAAAGGCAATATCGGAAAGTCGTCGCGGTATTTTCAAAAAAATAAATATTTAAGAGTTGCCGGCGTTTACATACTCGAGTGTCTTCTTTTCTTAAAAAGAAATCCCGATATGTTCAAACCATACCTCTCTTACCACACATACAATACAAGGAATCAAAATGAATTATACATCTATCCACATCATAGACTACAAATAACAGAAAAGGGCCCCATCTACTCCGCATTAAAGTTTTTCAACCAGTTGCCAAAAAACGTCCAAAACATTTAAAATGTCAAACGTTTTAAAAAACTTTGTTTTGAATACATCCGTCAGATTGAAACGTATTCCATTGAAGAGTTTTTAAACAACAAAACTACTTGTTCATAATAATTCACACACTAAGATTAAGTATGTTTTTGTCCCCATCCCCGTCTTTGTTGTTTTATCAGGTAATACTATTGTCTATTATCATGTATGTAACAAATATGTTATTTACACTTTTAATGTTTTTTTTATATTTTATTTATTTAAAAAAAAAATACTTCTATTTTATACCCAAACTAGTCTATGTTATTTTTGTCAGGTAACAATGTTTTCTTTTTAACGTATGTGTAAAAAAAAATTATTTACACTTTTACGGTGGGATTTACTAAAAAGGTTTAGTCTATTTTAGAACGGTCCTAAGTTTAAGTGAAATTTCTGGTTTGAAGCACTTTAAACCAACCATCCTTGAGTTTTGGACATAATTTAATTTATACAAAGAATTTTAATAAATTTGTTTATTGAATAATCATCTTAACACAATCTTTTGTTGGATTTAAGACGAAAATTTCAATTTAGAAGAAAAGAAAATTAAAAAATTTAAACCCACGCGGGGTTTAAATAGTAAACACTCTGTAGAACAAATTAAAATTGGGGTTTTATGTCACTCTAATTAAAACTTACCCTTGTTAATTAATTTTTCCAATTAATACCTGATATCACACAAAGATTTAGATGGGTAATAATAAAATAAGGAGTAGATTAATTTTGTATTTATTTAAAAGGTGTTTTAGTTATGAAATGTATTAAAAAACTTAAATGCAAATTTTGTTCACATTTCTGTCACTGTCGAAATGTCAGTTTAAAAATATTAGCGCTGCATTCAATCACAAACAACGAGTTCGGATCTTTTACCTCTGCTTGCACCGTGGCTTGCACCAACCTCTACCGTATTTACCATTTGCCATTTTGAAACCTGTCAAAACAAATTAGTTTTAGGGCATTTTCTTCTAAAATATGGTATTTATTTTGACAAAAAAGCAGTTTTTCAGTAGTATTTAGCAATAAAAATACAAAATAATCAATAACTTTGTATCTTTTCTGTATGGGTAAGTGTTTTTTGAAAATTGGTTTTAAAATTTAGTGCCCCCCACAGGTGTAAATATTTAAACCTGTGGGGGGTACTATTTTAGATCTTAGTAAATCCCACTGTTAATGTTTTAATATTTGTTTGAGAAAAATCGCCTATACATTTGATTACTGTATGCCCACAAAGAAAAACATATTTAAATCTTTTATTTTTTACTGACTCCTATTATTATTTTAATTTACTTACCTAAAGATTAATTTGTAGTAGCATGACAAGGTCTAATCAATGTAGACTTGCTCTATCGATTATTACATTAGTGCATTTAACTGTATAATTAATTAAGAAGACGATACCAGTATATATGCATTTTATATGTATAAATATCTTGGCAATAAATATATACTATACTATACTATACTATGGACACTCGTGTTTAAGTCTTGACATGCTGGGTTAAGTTTAGCAAAACTTATTCCATTTTTTCCATTATCAGATAAGTTTAACGCCTACTCGTCATATTACACGCACGCGTACCCGTATGGACACTCTTGTTTAAGTCTTGACATGCTTGGTTAAGTTTAGCAAAACCAATTCGATTTTTCCCATTATCAGATAAGTTAAACGCCCACTTGCCTTGTTACTCGCACGCGTACTCGTATGGACACTCTTGTGTAAGTCTTGACATTCTGGGTTAAGTTTAGCAAAACTAATTCGATTTTTGTCATTATCAGATACGTTAAACCCTTACTCGTCTTGTTACTCGCACGCGTACTCGTATGGACACTCTTGTTTAAATCTTGACATACTGGGTTAAGCTTAACAAAACTAATTCGATTTTTCACATTAGCAGATAAGTTAAACCCCTACTCGTCTTGTTATTCGCACGCGTACTCGTATGGACACTCTTGTTTAAGTCTTGACATGCTGGCTTAAATTTAGGAAAAGTATTTAAATTTTTCCATTATCAGATCAGTTAAATGCCTACTCGCCTTGTTACTCGCACGCGTACTCGTATGGACACTCTTGTTTAAATCTTGACATACTGGGTTAAGTTAAGCAAAACTAATTTGATTTTTGCCATTATCAGATAATTTAAACCCCTACTCGTCTTGTTACTCACACGCGTACTCGTATGGACACTCTTGTTTAAGTCTTGGCATGCTGGGTTAAGTTTAGCAAAACTAATTCGACTTTTTCCATTATCAGATAAGTTAAACACCTACTCGCCTTGGTACTCGTATGGACACTCTTGTGTAAGTCTTGACATGCTAGCTTAAGTTTGACAAAAGTAATTAGATTTTATCCATTATCAGATAAGTTAAACGCCTAATATAGCACTGTCGGGATTCTTAGCATTCCAGCGATACTCCTGTTATCAAAATCGGTTCACCCGTTTGGTTTCTAGCGTGGTACATATATACTCCAACTCCAAAGATAAAGACCTCTTTAAATGATTTTTTTTTTCCTTTAATCATTATTGATAATCAAATTTTAACAGGCACCTACATCATTTTAAAAGCACTTTAAAAATTGTAAAAAAACGTTTTAATTTTTGTCATATTATTCATAAAAACGGCGCTTGCTTACTTGGAGGCTTCAAATATTAAAAGCATGTAGGAAAAAAAACACCATAAAAACCATTATACCTAAAAAGGCCAGAAATAAGTTAAATTAGATCCTTCGCTCCTCTTTTTATTTTTCCTTTACTCTAATGCCATGGACGTCAGTTACATCAGGTTGGTCAGGATGGGTCAGGACAGGTAGGTCAGGATGGGTCAGGACAGGTAGGTCAGGTTGGATTGGGTTGGTCAGTCATATAAATGATGCGCGGAAAATGCAATAGGTGCGGTTTTTATAGTAGCGATAGCAGTGCCTAGGTGTGGTGCATGCACTAACCCCATTTTTAAAAAAAGCAATGAAAAAAAAAATTATAATATGTTAAATAGGTCAAAGCTCTTGAAATGCAAACGAAAAATCAATATTGTTTTATAATTTATAACCCTTTAAAGTTTAGTTTTGGTTGTCATCAACGGCCTAAGAAACGATACAGAGATTTAATAAGGGCCCCGAGTTCTTAAAACAAAAACGCTCTAAATTTATTTACCAAATACAAAAATTAACACTATGAGAAAATATCCACACACACACAAATTGCACCAACTATTCGTCATTTGCCACGGGTTCAAAAATTTCAAGGAAAAATCGAAGGCTATATTTTTTGTGCGTGCGAAAGAACCTTGCCTATTAGAACTTTCCCAGGCTCAAATCCATATAAAAGGGGACCCGAAAAATAACTGATTCATTCTAGTTCGATCATATCAAGTATAAGCATTCAAGTTTAGTTGTTTGGTTTCTTAAAACAAAAACAGAGGTATGGCAAAATAATAAATTTGTGCAAAAAGTTAAAACAGTGAAAATCAAAATTATTAAAATATGTTTTAGTAACTGACCTTTGCCCAGATCAAGGTAAGGACAAAATGTAAGTGTGAAATTAGTGCCAAATTAGACAATTAAACATTTTTGACAGTTGAAATTATATGGTGTCGAACGAGCTTATAATCTTTTTTTTATAGTTTCCTTTTTGAAAAAATAAACTGTTTCTATTCATACCTAAGGAAAAGACTCTATTTAGATAGAATATGAGCATCCTAGAGAAACTCTATCCATAAAGTATAACGTAAAAATAATATAATGTGCACATACTTTTGCTAAACAGACTTTTTGCTCATTATTTGAATAATAGTAAATCAGGTGGTTAAATACTTTGCGTCTCCGAACCCACTTAGTCAAGTGTAGACTACCCCTAAAATGATAATTAGGAACGAAAAACTATCTTCAGCGTGAGGACAAAGATTGACTAAATAATAGTTGCAAGATGCGCACGTATTTTTAATGAAACTTTCAAACTGAAAAAAGGGTAGGCACTACAAATGGTGACAGGTGTGAGGTTGATTTTTGACTAATGCAAAATAAAAATTAAAAGATAAAATTACAAAATTTTAGGTTTCTAAAATAAAATAAAATGTCCGATGGGTTCGCTAGCTTGATGGGAATGGCCACGTAAGACGCAGTCAGCAGCTGAGATCATAAACTTAAAAATAGCGGAAGAAAACGAAAAAAACACCAGTACCGAATCACTACCATATTACGATGGGCAAAGTAATGTTGAAGATTTTTTAAATTTAATCACGAGACAGGTACTGTTGCCTATTGGACGGAAGCACAAAAAGGGGCCATAGTTAGGATAAAGTAGGGCCAAAACTTATTTTATGCACTTCAGGGATTAAATAGATACTTTTAATCCCTCTTTTAGGGATTAAAGTGACACTTTTAATTCCTAAGGCATTCAAAGAAAATTTAATCCCTAAGTGATTAAAAATAAATTTAATCCCTTAGCTTAGGGATTAAAAGTAAATTTAATCCCTCAGGGATTAAATAAAACTAATCCCTGGAAAATTATAATTAAATTTATGACAAGTCAAGCCAAACAGCACTTGCTCTTGGCCAAGATTTCATTGTTAGCACCCTTTCTTGTAGTTGACGAGCCATTTCGCGTAGAAATAACGTAATTTTAACAAAGATCTTTTCCTAAAGTGCATAAAATAGTATATAAACCTCGGGACTAAAGTGTCGTTTAATCCCTTAGCGAATTGTACAAACGCTGATTAAATTTGGCACTTTAGTCCCTAGGTTTATAATGTACTCTAGAATTCGAACCAGACCTTAAAAACACACCTAGCTGGAACGCCTTATGTCGAGCCCTTAAAAAGCAGTTTAAACAAGCAGAAATGAGTGCAGACGCAAGGCGCAGATACATGGAATATAGACAACGACATGGAGAGACAATCAAGGATTACTTAGCTCGATTAAAGATTTTAGTCAATAAAACTATTTCTTATACTGGAGTTGACTTGGTTGACAGAGAATTACTTTACTCTAATTTACTTTATTGGTATCACCTTAGTATTAATACATGCTATATATACATGGATTGTCAAATTATTACTTAAATACATAAAAGTACATTTTAAATTAAGTTTAAAAGAAATAGAATAAATAAGTAAATATATGCCTATATAAGAAACATACCTATACTGTTCTAATTATATTTGGTTAAAAACGAATACGTGTAAAGTGGGACGATACATTTTTTCTGTATATTACAAACAATCTATTGACACACATATTAAAACAAATTTTACTAGTGGTGGAGTAAAAAATTAAATAAAAAACATAAATCATTAACTAGGTACTTAAAAAATTAAAATATTCCTGAAAAGTGTATGGTTCCACTTTACATATGTGACTGAAACATTCCTTCTTAAATTTTCCAGAATTTTCCAGAATTTTCTATTTCTTGGATAGATTTGGGTAAAACATTATACAATTTAACAGCAGCGTAATGCGAACCATTTTCTGTCGAAGAGAGTCTATGCTTGGGATAAATATAAATATTGTGTTTTAGTCTTTTGGTTTTTGGAAGCGGATGTGTGAATTTATCTGGATTTTTTTTTATAAGCAAAATGCACTCAAATATGTAGATTCCGTATACAGTCAGATAATCATTCTTTCGAAAGTGTCCTCTACAGCTCTCCAGTGTTTTCATTCCAAGCATTGTTCTTAATATACGCTTTTGTACAATAAAAAGATGACCAGAATGCCCCCATATAACTACACCACCATATTTTATGTTAGAGTAAACTAAGCCATAGGAGATTTCAGGGCTGGATGACGATCAAAATATTTGGCTAGCGTACGAATTGCAAAACACGATCTGCTTAGTTTTTTTGATAGGTCGATGTGTTCATTAAAGTTTAGTTGACTATCGATGGTAACACCCAGAACTTTAACATTATCGTAAAACTCTATTTGATTGTTATCGAAAATGATCTGTTCTGGAACGTACATCTCAACATTTAAAATAATCATAATTTTGGTCTTTTGGGGGTTTAAAACCAGCTGATTGTCCCTCATCCAGTCCTAAATATCCGTTAACAGATCAAAGCACTTCTGATTAAAGTCGCGATTTGAGGAAGAACTAACAACATGTTTAATAATAGGGACTTATCGGTACATAAAGTCGGCATAGCCTGACTCGGAACTATTTCTGACAGTTCCGCACGAAGGTTGAAAGGTTTCTTCATCTAAACATGCTCATATTGTGTCATTCTTAAAGTTGACAAATTAAAGTTAATGCCGTCCTTTAATTAAGGCAGGCACAAACATTATGAAAGTCGATATTATTTTGATAGCAAAGATGACATATTTAGACATCAACAATGTCATAATCCCTTTAAACTTCGTGCGGAATTGTCAAAAATAGTGACGTCTTTATTAAAGACAGGCTATGCCGACTTTATGTAACGATAAGTCCCTAATGTGCCTTATTCTACACTTAAAGGAAAAAGTTTTATCAGAGGGACCTGCAACTTTAGCTGAGGCAATCACCAAAGCAACGAGAGAAGAGGCCATCTTCGGGATTATGAAAGTAAAGAGACAGGCAGGAGTGCACACGTAAAGACACAAGACCAGGCTTTGGATGCAATCAAGTTGGACATATCAAAAGTAGCTGTCCCAGAAACCCCAGGAGAATGCAACAAAATGATTTCTTCCATGCCAGCAGACAGCAAGCTTATTAGAGCAAGAGAGAGAATACGAAATGAACAATCCTGTACCTCAAAATTGTGGATAAGGGCTCGACACACCAATCCAAATGTGGGCAATTTTAGAGGGGGTAGGGTAACCCCCACCATTTTCGCATATATGACGTAGTAGTGAATGAATGAATATTCAAAATCCAAACTAAAAAATAATTACAGTTAATGTAAAATCTGATTAAATAAATAAAATTTGATTAAATAAATAAAATTTGATTAAATAAATAAAATTTGATTAAATAAATAAAATTTGATTAAATAAATAAATTAATTAAAAATAAAAGAAAATAAAAATTTAAGGAATATGAATAAAGTAGGCGCAATATAAATGTTATTTATGCTTAATAGCTTACCTACTAATGCTAGATACTTTCTTTTTAGTTTCTATGTAAAAAAGGTCCAAAAGAAAAAACAACTTAAATGGATTTATTTTAGTCGAATTAGAATTAGAATAGGTGACTCTGCTTGTTTAAGTTTTTTGGTATTTTTGAATAGTTCTGTTTTCGTTTCCTAATTCTACTAAATCCATTTTCGATTCCATATAAAATACACTTTGTTACAACAAGATGCCTAGGTTTGTTTTAAAGATACCAGTATTTTAAAAGATGTTTCTTGCGAGTTTATCTTTTTTGAATTCTAGATGAACGGATGAACGGAGCGGGTGTTTGCCTCAAGTACAACTTTGATTAAGTTATTAATACCTTTTCCAGTTCTTGTATCGACAGTAAGTTTTGGCGGTTCAACCGTGACCCTCTCTGTTGACCCACTTGTTGGAAATACAAACACTGATGGTTTCGGTTTCTGCGCAGAGGTTGGTACCACGTTGTGTGTGATGATGTTGACGTCAAGCGGACTGTTGGATTTTATGATTGGAGTTCCTGGGGCGCTCGTAGATAATTTAGTTAGAGTAGATGGCGAAGGCAACTCGTTATCCTCTGGTGGTCCCGACAAGAATATTTCTTTATCTATCAATTGCTCGTACGAGTATATTTCTTCGCCAACGTACAATTTTTGATTTTTAATGAAAGCACAAAGGTTGTGTTTTCTCGCTTCCTTTAAGTTTGCAACAAGTATCTTGTTGATCTTTTGATCTTCGATGGACAGATCAGCTTGTATTGTTATACCAGTTGATTTTAATTTGTGTCTGTTTTGTAGCAGGATATCTCTCATAAATGTATTAGCAAGTTCAATTACAAGTGGTTTATTTGGAAGTTTTGTCGAGCCTTTAAAGTATCTATGCACAATTTGTTCAAGTTTTAATCCTACTCCCATAAGTGAGTTTTTGCTACTGCCCACGAGGCTAGCCCAATGCTCAAATAAGACTACGTTTTTTCTACGTTGAGGGCTTTCTAAATATTCAATCTTTATTTTTAATTTTACGTTTTCTTCCTCTAGTTTTTTTTAACTTTTCTGCTGTTTGGCATATGTACTCAAAGAATACCTAAAACTTCGATTGATGTGTCTAATCTTGTTGTAAAAAACTGGATCACTTTTTTTATTTCTAAAAGCTGTTGTTCATTTCTAATGTCGACTCTCATAACTAGTTTTTACTTTATGTCTAGTTTGGTAGTAAATTGTCTATGCTTTTTTACTCGGTTCAACAAAATAGATATCGTATTTCAACAAATTTGCAATTATCTTATTTTGTATAAAACGATTGTTAGTTTTTTACTTACAGGAGTTTCTTGTATCGTAACCTTTCTTTTGAGTATACTTTCACTATTTAAAACATTATTTATTTGGAACTTTTTGTAGCACGACAGAAAACCACCTGCTCACTAATCAAGTATATATTGAATTAAGGTATACCAAAAATCAATTGGTGTGCCAGACCTCATTCATGGATAAGGGTTCGGCACACCACTTTAAAAATGCCCACTCAATATTGTTTTATAATTTATAACCCTTTAAAGTTCAGTTTTGGTTGTCATCAACGGCCTAAGAAACGATACAGAGATTTAATAAGGGCCCCGAGTTCTTAAAACAAAAACGCTCTAAATCTTCTTTACCAAATACAAAAATGAACACTATAAGAAAATATCTACACAAAATTGCACCACTATTCGTCATTTGCCACTGGTTCAAAAATCTCAAGGAAAAATCGAAGGCTATATTTTTTTGTGCATGGGCCTTCGCTGGTGGCCACAGTGGAGGATCAAATTACTCAGATGATTAGCTACCATCTGGGCACCCAACCAATCCTGCAAGCTAGACCAGAGACGCTTCGAAAAACCACGGGCACAGAATAAAATTAAGAAACTAGGAAAACAAAAGGTGTGGAAGGCTAACATGGGCCAAAGTCAAACAGTATCAAGGCACCCTGAAGAAACAGCAGCTACAATTATTGGCTCTAAGGAGTTTAAGATTATTTTTTTTATACTCCCGAAATGTTTTCCTAACGTCATGCCAAATTTCCTCAAAATCGGGCAATGAAAACCATATACTTTTAAAAATTGGCAAAAAAAACGGTCTATTAGCTGTTTTTTAAAAACTGAAAGTGTCAAACATGTTTTGAGCTCAACCGGCAATTTATTAAAATCATCAAGCCCTTAAAAAAACGGAATTACCTGCTCACTTTTTATTTCTTCGCTGTATATAAAAATTATTTCTTTGTCTGATGACATAATCATGAACCTGGTGATTAACTGTTAATTTGTTTTTCAAATATGATGGAGCCTGGCCAATTTTAATTTTAAAAATAAAAACCAATATATTAAATCTAAAGTATTCTACAGCTGTGCGGGATTCTTGAAAGCGTGAGAAGGGAGTACTCGTCAATGGAGTATCCATGTCCTTTTCTTACTTGTGTACTTTTGTATATCTCTACCTCGCTCTCACTTAAATTTCGGGGAGTACTCGCTGGTTTGTATTTCAAGAATCTCCGCACTAGCAGCCATTGCAATTGTCTGAGCATCGAGACAATGGGAGTATATCCACATGATAAAATAATCCTCATTGCCCTATTTTGCAGTTTTTGGAGGTGATTAGTTTAATTTTTTTGCAACATGTATCTAATTGTTGCACAAAAGTTAAAATATGGTAACACAAGAAACACTACCAACTTTGACCATTTTGTCAGGTTTTGGGAGCATCTAGACAAATGATTAATGCCATAAACAATTTTTAAAATAATTAAAGCACAGTGTTGTTTAAATGACATTCTATTATCCACAACTACACCTAGATATTGATTTTTTTTACACATTCCAATGCATCATTACCAATGTGAACAATAGGCTTATTAAGTGTAGTTTATTTTTGCATTTTATTTGGAATCACCATGAATTTTATTTTATTTTTGGGTATACCCAAAAGATTAATTCGACAGTACCTGTCCATATTTCCTAATGCTATGTTAATATTTCGCAAAAGAAATCCAATATTTTCAGATGATCCATATATCAATACTTTGATTTTTTTATTAGCGGACACGAGATTCACTTTTGTTTGTAAACAATCTTTTGCAATATCTTTTCAAGAACAGGTAAGGTTTTATTAGTCGAAAGTTCTTTGCTTAAATGTTATTTGCTTTCTTTTCTACTGGGATAATAGTAGTTTTAATAAATTAGGAAATACTACTTCTCGATCTCTCGTTAAAGGGGTACACGTTTTTAAAGAAGGTAACATCCACGTCATCTGGACTAGTTTATTTTTTAAAGAAAAAACAACATTTCTTAAAGTGTTGGCGTCAATTAACCTAAAATCAGAAAACCTAATATCATTGGACAAGTTAATTATGGTATCGTCAAAATCTACATTACTATCGATATTGTTAACAATTTTATCAACACTAGCTACATAAACGTGATTAATCTTATTTGGTAAAATATTTTCATTTGATTCTACTTCTCCTTCAAAGTCAATTTTCCGAATTTTTTTGTATTTGTTTTTATCGGGAACATCTGTTTTAATGTAGCCCACATAACTATGGGATCGCTCTGACATTGATCTACTTTCTGTTCATAGTAGTATTTTCTTTCTTGTCTTGTAATTTTAACAACCCTATTTCTATTCTCTTTATAAAGTCTATGATTTTCCTTAGTCTGAAACCTTATGTAATATACATAACACTCGTCTCTTAGTTTTTCCACTTAATTTAATCTCTCATTCCACCAGGGCTTAAAATGGGGATTAATTTTAATATTTTTAGGTGGAGCAACTGAAAGAGCGGCAAGAATTGTAGTAACAAAATATTCACATTTAATGTTTACATCTTTTACACTATATTTCCAGTCTACATGACTCTTGTCTTATCATGTCATAATTAATGATGTTCCTCCTAGTTTGCAAATATATAGGTGCAATTTTAGTTTTTTGAAAGTTTTTGAAAAGTTGAAGACAAACACAAAATATCAATCCATCTAGCCGGAATTCGAACCCGGGACCTTCAGTGCGGCAGGCAGATACGCTGCCTAATGCGCTACGGCGGCCGGCTTATTAAAAATATTATTATTATCACATATTTTCTCAGAACAACATTCTTGAAAAAAACCTAAAAAATGTTTATCACTGCTCGAAGGATAATGATACCGACATACGACCAACAAAAGTACCGAGTAATTCTCTGTTACAATGAATCGACCATGGTCAAATGCTATCCTAAAAAACAACCATCACTATCATTTAAAATTGGCTGTTAAGCCCAAAGACATATCTACATTAGAATTTAAAACTTGTCCAGAATGGACATTTGAAATCTGATGGTTTTAGAAACTGTAATAAAGTTAAGGTGAGTTTTGTTTTGCTTATTAAAATATTGGATAAAATACCTTAATTAATTAAATAGTCCACTTCTACTTACTTCTACTACACAAACTTAAAAAATCTATGTTGTTCTAAAACATTTTAAGCTCTTGAGTAACTTCCTTTAGTTTTCTATATACATTATTAATATATATGCTCTTTTTACCAATATCATATTTGGTGGGAAGGCCAGATTATAAGATTCCTTTTAAAACACTTATTAGCTAACAATATAATATCGTCCTTTCTAGTATCAGAATCACTTAATCTTTATTTGTCAAATCTTTTATGCAGCAGTCACAGTTCTTAATAATATTCTTTAACATTGTAAATGGTTTTGTCACCAACTGAATAACAGATTAATCATTATATAGATTTTTCCCAAAGTCGTCAGTCATAAAAACAATTTTATTTTTAGGCTTTAATCCTTTTAAATTTTTCAACTGTGGTTGTAACTTACTGTTTGTTAATTAATTTGCCTGCTGTTTGGCCTCTAATGTTCTGTTGTCTAAGGTGAGCTAATTCATTTTTATACATTTTATTTTAATACCTATAGTTAAGAAACAACCTGCTTATGAATGCCACGTGTTTTAAGTATGATTTAATTACTAATTTAGCATTAGTGGGTATAATATTCTTTTCTATTTTTCTATGACTTGTAAAAGCACTTTGTGTAATATTTATCAATAAAGAAAACCAACAAACAAAACAAAATATGCGGAGTTCAATTTTTTTTTGGAACATGTTCAATGTGAATTTAAATCAGTGTTTACTCTGCAAAAACGTTAGGCTAGACTTAGGGACCATTGCGGTGGGTTTAACCGTGGTATTGAGGGTGCATTAATTAGAACGCTGAGGAAAGGCGCCTGGCGAATGCACACGAATACCACAGATGTGCCGAATGCCAACCTCCACGAGTGTATCCCACACCAGTGGGATACCGGTACCCGCTGGGAGGGTTGTGAGGACATTACTTGTAATGACAACACAACTCTTCAAAAAGGCACATGCTTACATACGCAACACAAACAACATCACACATTCACACACATCAGACAAAACACATATGCAAAGTTTTGTTTAAACTCCGGCCACCTCGCCCAGCATCTGGCAAGCCCCGAACATGTAGACCCACAGTCGAAGTGGTAGTAGCAGAAAAACTAGAAGTAGTGCACTAGGCCACCGAGAAGTATAGGGCCCACCCTTGTCTAACCGACGTAGGGGGCTGCCCGGACACTCGGTGAAAATCTCCAAGCGAAACAGTAGTGCAGTTGGTAACTGGAAGGGGAGCGCTGTGCGCTTTGGGGGGGCCCTAACTACGGCCGTCGACGGTCAAGTGTGCGGAATCAGCTGGTAGGAGGTTTGGCAGAGAACCGGGGTGGACGACACTACCAAGCATCACCTTTTACACACACTCAATCATGCAGACACAACCGCACACTCATAAACCCCTTATTTCTCTGTTTCAGATGAATATGAACATGAGTGGAAAAGAAGAAAAAAGTGCACTTATAAAGAGAAGCGAGGGTACTCCCTACCCTACCCCACCACCCGCTGAGGAGGGTGGACCCAACGAGGAAGAGCTTCTGCGATCCTCCGCCGACGAGATGGAGGTGGACTCGAAGCTGGGTGAGGGAAAGCCCGAGAGGAACCCGGAGGGAGAAAGGACTGGTGAAGACAGTAAGGAGGAAGGGAAGGCAGAAAACGCGCCAAAAAGCAAGTCTGATGCCGACCCGGAATCTCTGGTCAAACCGGACCAGAAACCTAAAGGGGGAATCGAGGGCGGACCAAAACCTGGTATCGGGAAAGCCGAGGTCACGTCGGAATCGCCAAGCGAGAAAGGGTGGAGGAAAGCGGAGAAAAACAAGAGGCGTAGAGAGTCCCGCAAACTCAAAAAACTCGAGTGGATGGCCCAGCAAGAGGAGAGCAGCCGGGCGGCCGGTGAGGGGACTGTTGGAAGGGTGAGTCAAGGTCCAAAAGGCCGAAACATAACGGCCAACACCCGAAAAACAAGGGTCAGGCCTCTCGAGGACCTCAGAAGAGGGACAACCTTAAAACAGCCAAATGGCTGGCAAAGAGGGTGGCGATTACCAACCTACCGAAGGCGCCAAAGAGCAGAAGCTCGGAAAGCCAGGGAACCCAACAGGGTACATCTGGCATAGGGCACGCTGCTCCCAAGCGCCGAAGACCGGACACATCCAGGACGCCTGAGGAGAACCGAAAGAAGCCGAGAGTGGGGTTTAACCAAAATAACCCAGGGCGAAGATGCCGTGCACACGTCCCTAATTCTCAGGAGGGACCTGAGCACGAAAGAATCGCCCGCAGAGGCCGAACCCCCTGGGGTTCGGCCTCTGCGGGGGTTCCCTGAGCTCCATGACATCCCCGACATGGCGGCGATACGGGTAAGTCAAATCGATCTGCATAAAAGCCTGGGTGCGACTGCTGAGTTAGTCGTTAGTATAATGCCCCGCAGATTGTTTTAATACAAGACCCCTATGTTATAGGAAGAAAAGTAGGGGGACTAGGCAGCACCGGCTACAACATCATAGCCGGAGAAGACACAGATAATGAGAAAGAACCAACAAGAAGCTGTATCCTAATGTCGAGGGACCTAGGGATACGATAGCGATCATCCACCTCCTTCAGAGGAATTAGCCCAGGTCATAGCATTTGCGGAGGAAAAACGATTGCCGGTGATTATCGGATGTGACGCGAACTCCCACCACGTAGTGTGGGGTAGCAGTGGCATCAATCCAAGGGGTGAAGCCCTTTACGAGTTTCTAACCACGACAAACCTGGAAATCGCGAACAGAGGTAGGGAGCCCACGTTTGTTAATAAGGACCGGGAGGAAGTTATTGATATAACGTTGGTCTCAAGAGAATTACTTCAAGACATCGTCGATTGGAGAGTTACCAACGAGGTCATCACTTCGGATCATCGTATGATCGGATTCGGGGTGAGAACCGAGGAAACGTACCGGAAACTCCGAAGGAATCCACGAACTGGGAAAGCTACCAAGCGGAACTAGATCGAAGGAAGGGAACTGTAGGAGCTGACATAACCACGAAGGAGAGCCTAGGATAAGAGGTGAAAAATCGTAGCCAGCTTCGAAGAGGCATGTCCCCTAAAGCCCGAGCCTTTACGGAGGGTACCTTGGTGGAACAGCAAGATCGACAGACTTCGCAGAAAAACTAAGCAGGCCCTCAACAAGGCGATGGCAAAAAGAGACGAGGCAACTTGGGATGATTACAAGGAGGCTAGGAGAGAGTTCAAAAAAGTGGTAAGACGCTGCAAGAGAGAGCGCTGGAGGACATACTGCAGTGAAATAACCTCACTGCCGGAGACCTCTAGACTCTTAAAAATCTTGAGCAACGAAACTAGGCAAACCCTAAGTTCATTCAAGAGGCAAGACGGAACTTGGACAAACTCCGTAGAGGAGTCACTGAGACATCTCTTGGAGGTACATTTTCCGGGGGATGGAGATCCGCACAACGAGCGAATGCCAGCTACACCTGACGAGGAGGCAACGCCGAACGGGAAAGAAAGACTACACCACGGCTAAATCCTTCAGACCTATAAGTCTCACGTCATTTATGATGAAGGCACTGGAGAAGATGGTGGACAGGTACCTTCTAAAGGGAATACTGACCAACAGACCATTCCACAAGGACCAGCACGCATACAGAGAGGGCAGATCAACGGAATCTGCTTTTCATGCAGTAGTGCACAAGGCAGAAAAGGCCCTCTAGTACAAGGAGTACGCACTCATGGTATTCTTTGACGTGGAAGGAGCCTTCGAGAAGGCAAGAATGCAGATAATAACATCTGCCCTTCAGGAAAGAGGAGCTGAAGCACGTCTGACCGAATGGGTAAAGTCTGCGTTAACAGAGAGGGAAGCACAGGCAAGATTGGGAGAGGCCAAGGTCAAGGTGGATGTGACGAGGGGCTGCCCTCAAGATTCGACGCGCAAGCATATGCAGACGACGGCGTGGTGAAGGTCGTTGGCCGCTTCCTCGCCACTGTCTGCGAAAGAATGCAAAAGGCGATCAGAATCATAGAAGACTGGTGCAAACAAAACGGCCTATCAGATAAAGGAAACTAGAGGATTTCAGAGCTCCCATAATGTACGGCAGACCCATAACTTTAGTATTAGAGCTTAAGTATCTGGGAGTCATACTGGACAAGGGACTCACGTGGAGGCAACATGTTGCCAAAATGACTGAAAAAGTCCAGGCAACAAGATGGCATTTGCGCCGAGTGGTCGGTCGAACATGGGGTATCACCTCCAGGAACCTATACTGGTTATACAAGGCCATCATAAGACCAATAATCCAATATGGGTCAGTGGTCTGGTGGCCTGTAGTAGAAAACCTGATCACTTCCAGAAAGCTCATGAGCCTGCAGGGGCTCTTCTGCAGGGGAATAACAGGCGCAGTTAGGGCTACCCCCGTTAGAGCCCTAGAAACCATCTTAGGTCTCCCCTCGCTTCCAACTTGGATCAAGAAGGAAGCGATGGCGACACACCTACGACTGAGAGACAAGGGCCTATGGCAGGGCAGAGGGGAAAAAGTGGGTCATCTGGCAATCGAGGAACTGGTAACAAAAGAGTTGCCTCTACTAAAGATGCCAGTAGACTCCTTCGAAACTATGGAGGTTTAACAAAAAGTACAAAGTCCCAATACCTGAACGGGATTGGTGGCAGAGAGAAGAATTCCGAAACGAATTAAGCAGAGACGCGACGGTCTACTACACTGACGGATAAAAACTCTCAGCCAGGCAGACAACAGGCGCAGGAGTGTATGCGGAAGACCTAGAGGTTCACTCACAAAATAATATTTTATTATTAGGGCATCAATCTTATTTAATTTATATATAGCAATCATTTTTAGCGATTTTTTATAAATTTTTGCTTTGTCAATTAATTTTTATTTTCGGACAATAAAGCCTTTTTGAATTTGAACAGACCATGTCAGACGTCTATCTATATATAGACCCAAAAATTTGAAATCATCCACTCGGTCAATGACAGTACTGTTCATTGAGGGTATAAAATTTGGAATGGTCCTTCTTTTAAAGAAAACCATATATACTGTGTTTTTGATTGGTTTACAATAAGTTTGCTTAGAAGGCATCATTTGTTAAACTTTTGTAGAATGAAATTTGATGAGTCTATCGCATCTTGTAGAAAGGTTCAGGGGGAATCCGAAAATCCATTCAAAATAAATGTCAGTATTTTGAGAAAAATGCATCAAATGATCATAGACAGTGGGGCAGGCTTAAGTTGTGTGAGTAAGGACACATATCTGAAATATTTTTCTGACACATGACAACCTGTTGCTCAGAGGCTACAACGGAACAACTTTTGCGCCGGATGGTCATTTCACATTAAAGGTTATATATGCAAATAGATCTTATCCTATTAGATTTTATGTTGTACCAAATGACTCGACAAACATTTTAGGTCGAGATTGGTTATCGTTTTTTAAAATAAAAATTGATTTTATTAACCATATTTATATTAATGATAAAATAAACAAGTTGATGAATAAATATCCATGGGTTTTTACTCTAGGAAAATATAAATTTTAAAATATTTCGTTAAAAGTAAAAGAAAATGCCATCCCCGTGTTTTGCAAACATAGAACCATTCCCTTAGCATATAGAGACAAGGTAGAAGAGGAGCTGGAGAAATTGAGAATATGGGAGTATTTGAGCCAGTCGACAACAGCGTATGGGCGACCCCAATAGTGCCAGTTCTCAAGTCCAACGGAAAACTGCGTCTTGCTACTGACTATAAAATCACGGTCAACCCCAATTTAATAGATACAAAATATCCTCTTCCAAAAATAGATGGGATTTGGGATAAATTAAATCATGGAGAAAAATTTTCAAAAATCGACTTGCAGCTAGCATATTTGCAGTTTCCTGTAGATGAAGAAACAAGCAAGCTTCTTACTTGGAATACCCATAAAGGTCTGTATACTGTTCGGAGATTATCATTTGGCATTACATCGTCTGGTGCCATTTTCCAAAGAGAAATGGAAACTATTTTTAAGGGCATAAAAGGCGTACAGCCATTTTTAGATGATATCCTGGTAACGTGCGGAGAACTCTAAGCTTCATTTGAAAAAGTTGGAGGAAGTTATTAGTAAATTAGAAGAAGAAGCAGGTTTGACCGAGGGTTTGACAGTTCAGGCAGAAAAGTGTTAATTTTTTCAGGACAAGGTAGAGTCAGCCTGTTGCTCAGAGGCTACAACGGAACAACTTTTGCGCCGGATGGTCATTTCACAGTAAAGGTTACATATGCAAATAGATCTTATCCTATTAGATTTAATGTTGTACTGAATGACTCGACAAACATTTTAGGTCGAGATTGGTTATCGTTTTTTAAAATAAAAATTGATTTTATTAACCAAATTTCTATTAATGATAAAATAAACAAGTTGATCAATAAATATCCATGGGTTTTTACTAATAATCTAGGAAAATATAAATTTTAAAATATTTCGTTAAAAGTAAAAGAAAATGCCACCCCCGTGTTTTGCAAACATAGAACCATTCCTTTAGCATATAGAGACAAGGTAGAAGAGGAGCTGGAGAAATTGGAAATATGGGAGTAATTGAGCCAGTCGACAACAGCGTATGGGCGACCCCAGTAGTGCCAGTTCTCAAGTCCAACGGAAAACTGCGTCTTGCTACTTACTATAAAATCACGGTCAACCCCAATTTAATAGATACAAAGTACCCTATTCCAACAATAGGTGGAATTTGGGATAAATTAAATCATGGAGAAAATTTTTCAAAAATCGACTTGCAGCTAGCACATATTCAGTTTCCTGTAGATGAAGAAACAAGCAAGCTTCTTACTTGGAATACCCATAAAGGCCTGTATACTGTTCGGAGATTACCATTTGGAATTACATTGTCTGGTGCCATTTTCCAAAGAGAAATGGAAACTATTTTTAAGGGCATAAAAGGCGTACAGCCATTTTTAGATGATATCCTGTTAACGTGCGGAGAACTTTAAGCTTCATTTGAAAAAGTTCAGCGGTAAGAGCTTTTATAGGTCTAGTTAATTACTATCATAGATTTTTGCCAAATTGTGCTCAAATTTTAAAGTTTGTCTATTATTGTGACCACTGATGTATCGGACAAGGGAATTTCTCGAGTTCTGAGCCAAATCAAAGACGGAGAAGAACGAATTGTGGCCTGTGTCAGTCGAACCTTAATGCCAGCGGAAACAAAGATGTCAACAGTAGAAAAAGAGGCACTGGGAGTGTACTTTGCATTCAATAAATTTTTTTATTACCTTTGTTGCAGTAAGTTTACCATAAAAACAGACAAGAGAGCTTTGGTAAGCATCCCCAAAAAGAAACAACCCAGTGGCAGACTACCTATCCCGCAAACCATTGGAGAACTTAACAACGTCAGAGGAAGCAGCTGGAAGAGCAACATACATTAATTTCACAGAATCAATAGACAATTGGCCAATAAACAATCAAGAAGTAAGAAAAGACAGCCAAGAAGACGAAGAAATTAAAAAAATCATGGAATATGTAGAAAGAGACCAATGGCCAAAGAAAAAAAATCCAGAATTAAAGTATTACCAACAAAAACAAAAAGAACTACACATAGAGTAGTACCTCCAAGAAATCTTAGAAAAAGAATATCGATGCAAAAATAGTGCTAGAAGTATAGTCTATTGGCCAGGCATAGACAGAGATATAGAAGAAATGGTAAAATCTTGTCAACCATGCATCTTACACCGATCTGAACCACACCAGATAACAGACCAATTGCCAGAGACAACAGAGATGTTTGAAAGAATCCTCATTGATTTTCTGGATCTTAAATCAACAATGTGTCTAGTTTTAGTTGATGCACACACCAAATGGGCAGAAGTTATACCAATGAAGACCACCTCAGAAACTGAAGAGAAACTAAGGCATATATTTTCCACCTTTGGATTGCCCAAACTTGTGGTTAGCGATAACGGTAGACAGTTGGTCGAGAGGAACATAGAGAATTTCTTCAATAGAAATTGAATAGAATATATTACGATACCACCATATCACCCTCCAAGCAATGGTGCAGCTGAAAGAGATGTGAGAACTTTTAAATCAAAAATCAAAACAGCCTTACAAGATCCTAGAAACTCAAACACAAATCTCTCTACACTCATCTCTAGATACCTTTTAACTTATCGCAACACAAAACACGAAAAACCAGAAAAATCTCCTGTAGAAATGGTAATGTAATGTAATGTAATTAAGAACAAGGCTTTCTCAAATAAAAGAAACTCCAAGGGAAGACCAGCCAGAATACCAGAAGAAGGTAAAAAACATCAAAACAACAAGAAAAACACGATAGTTCCAAAAAGAAGACAGCGTCATGGTTAGAAAATACCAGAATAACAAAAAGACATGGACAAAAGCTACCATCAAGAAAAAGATAGAAAGAAACATATATATTTGCCAACTACCATCCGGGCAAGTGTGGAAAAGACATACCAACCAGATCTTAGAAAATTCAGTAAAGGGGAATGATTCTGGTTTGCAAAACATGGTTTCAGATGATGAAGATTATTCTTATATATCTTTTCACAAAAATATAAAGAATCCTTTGCATGCGGAGCCATCTTGCGTTGAAGTGGAAAACCACCAGCAAACGTTGGGGCCTCGGAGTGACAGTAATAGTAGTGAGATTGAGTCAAGTAATATTATTGATTCTGAATCTGAATCTTCCACCTACGACGACTGTTAAACTCCTTTCAACGATTTTGCCTTAGTAAAACCTAATGTGTCACCCAAACCACTACCCAACCTAAACCTCTGTCTAAAAAAAGATCATTCACACACTCTATTTTCAGGTACCACCAGTAAACCCAAAAACCATCCAGCAGCAACAGCAAAGAGCAACAGAGCATAACTAACAGAGCTTCAACTGTTGCACGACTAAGAAGGACGCCAAAACCTCCAGAACATCTTAAAGAATATGTCACTGGAAAACGTCTGGAGAAAATCTAATTACTCTGGTAAAAGGTGCGTCTATTTAATATAAAAAGTCAAATTTATTATGTTAAACACAAAAAAACAAAAACTTTGTTTACCTTTGGTGGGCTGTATTTGCTATTTCATCACTTTAAAATCGCATAAAATGTTTGTGATATTTGTAAAGTTTTGGTGGCATCATATTTTTTTTCTTGTATTTTGTATTGTAAACATTTTTGTTTTTGTTCAAAAAACCGTTTTAATATTGTAAAAACTTGACAGAGAATGTAAATGTAAATAATTAGTTTAAAAATGTAATACTATAAGGTTTTGGCTATATGTATTACTATAAGGTTTTGACTAACAAAACTGTGATATTGTCCATTTTTTTTATTTCAGCTAATTAATAAGTAAATTTTAGGGGCACAGCAGAAATTTTAATTAGGTTTTTTTTTCTGTCTAACACGATTTTATATATAGGGTATTTCCTCCCACTTCATCTGTATTTATTTAGAAACAGGCTATATTAACTTAAAATTGCTACATAGCAAGAAACATTAAAATACTATTTATTTTCACAAAACAATAAAAATTGTAGTTTATTTTTTTAAGACTTTTTTTACAAACAGACTTTATAATGATGTAATGTAAACTGTGTTTATTAAACTTTTCTTTTAAATTAATTTAAGGGTGCAAACATAGCGTTTTCAGCAACTGCCCTGTTTACTAATTTGCACGGAGTTTCTCCCTGCCGATGTCGATTTTACCAAAGTTTTTAAAGTAAACAGGTCCTTATAGAATAGGTTAAATATCTCAAAAAACAAACATTGTACAAACATGTTAGGGGTGAGTCTGCTACCCTACAGTGACTTAGAATCTGTGGCCTGATACTAATAATGGCAAAGTTTTAAGGTAAATTTTATAAACATTTTTATTGATTATAGAGGTATATAATTTAGTGGGGGAGTGTTGGATGCCCAATCGAAACACCCTTTGGTTGAATAAAGAAACGTGCCCAGATTCCGAGTACACCGGTTTTTATGTTCCGGCATGAAGCTTCCGGGAGGGAGGCCAAATGCCGCGCCTTTGCAAAGCGCATTTTTAGTCTGTATCCTACCTTCATGTTTTAACCAGCGAATTTCGCAACTCGTGCTGTGTCCCCTAGGTTAAATGTTCTTGTAGTTACTAAGCAATTAAAAAGTATTTGGTGAAAGCGTGGCTTTATTCATTAATTCAAGTAATTATCACTCGGTTACTTCAGAACTTATAAAACAGTAATTTAGGTAAATGTTTGGTTTCTAATTTAATTTTTACTAAGATTAGTAGTTTTCCACTGTTAATTTTGTTTTATTTTATCTACATTTGGCACCAATTATTGATTGTTAATTGTTAGTAATATTTCAGGGGCATTTGCTATTTCCATCAGAATTTAATGTTTAACTCTATGTAAGTTTATTTACTGTGGGTACCTACTTTTTACTTATTTTTTTTTACCTGATTTTTTTTCTTATAAATCTATTTATCTTTGTTAGGTACTAATTGTCTTGTATTATCATTTTTCGTTCCTGTTAGACAATAAACATTTTGAATTTGAAATTAAATGAAAATTTTCAAATTTAAAAATGCCCAAAAATTGGCAAGTTGGTGTAGCTGGGCACCCATGCAGATGACCTAAGACAAACCAAAAAGTCTTCTTGATTCTTTGCAAATGACGTAAAATGGCTGTTTTGCTGGAAAATTCAAAAATATTGTATTAATATTCTTTCGATGATTTCTCAGAAAATTGAAAAAAAACAAAAAAGTGTCACAAAGTTCAATCCGTTGCCTGTATTTTGACATATTTTACAGTGTTTTAAATGAAGAAAGTACCCCACCCCACTCCTTTTCACTCCACAGTCCCATAACTTTATTTTTTTGGCGGTAACTTTTGAAAAAAAAAAGGAATTTTTTTATTTTGGCAAAGCATATTAACCGTCTGTAAAGGAATTGGGAATGGGTTGGTTTAAGTTTAGTTGGGACAAGCAGGGTTGGTTTAGAAAAAAAATGATTGCCCTTTTACTATTTAAGGGTACATACAAAACGCTTTCAGGCACAGAACAGATTTTCACCTTACCTATGTTTTACATTTTATTGTTTCTCTGTTTTACGATTTGTTTGATGAACATTTCTCCAAAGTTCAATTTCTACAAAGTACAGTTTCTCCATTTTTCATTTCTAATATGTTTCTCTAATGTATTGCTAGGTTTATACAGAAAAATAAGATAAGACATAACATAAAATGAAATAAGATTTGAGCTTATGACAAACCCTGTTGGTGTTTATACAGAAAAATAACATAACATAACAAACATGAGACATAAAAAGATGCCCAACTTTTATCTTTTTATCTTATGTTATGTCATGTGGAATCACATTTTGCGCATGACCATGACGCCATTTTTTACGAGTTCCAACCATAACCCTACTTTTTTTTAATAGTGTGGATGTTATTTTTGGAAAAAAACGAATTTTACCCAAAAAAGTTAAGCAAAACGCCGGATACTGACATTAACATAGGTAGAGTAAGGTAAAATGGGGTATTACCGGCCTAGTTACGGAAGTTTTAGGTTTATCTGCTTAAATTAGTATAAAGAGTTTATTGTGAAAATTTATCATTTTACAGGGTAAAGGGCGGAGTTATATGTCAATTTCAACAAAAATAAAGATTAAATTATACCTTTTTATAGCCAAAATTATTTTCCGTAAAAAGTCACTTCTTTTCTATTACTGGCCTATCAGAAAATCTCTTAATCTAACGCCGGCCTAAGTGTAATCTAATTCCGGCTTATTGAAAAAATTTGGGTTTTTTCGCAAAAAATAAATAAAATTGCCGATTTGTATTTTGGAACATTTTTCACATTTAAAGACAAGAGCAAAAATATGCAGTTTTAATTCAAAAATAGTATCAGGCCATTTCCAATGATTTCCAATTTTTTGCATTTCTTTTATGTAATATGATTTTTTTATGTCTTCTGTTAAACCCGGAAAATATTTTTGTTTATATTTATAATTATAATTAAACTACAGGAAAAAGGAAAGTATACATTTTCAAATTAAATAAGAAAGAAAACTTAAAGGTGTAAACATTTTGTTGAACATTTTTCTTACTTATGGACAATAGTATTGCTTAAAAAATGCTTATTAACATTTTTTTGTTGTGAACACTATCTAAAACATGAAAATAAAGGAGGTGTGTTTTTACCGTAAAACTTATGGGCCGGAAAAAGTTTTCTATATTTTTAAAGTGTTTCTCCTAAAATCTGAAACGCAAAGTTTTTTTTCTCATTAAAAAATTAATAAAAATATATAATCAATCAATGAGCCGTAATAAGATAGAGGTCAAAAATATTAATCTAATACCGGCCTATTTTATTTTTGTGATTTTTTACAGTTTTTTTACAAAAATATTATTAAAAATTAGGCCTTATTGAAGCAAATGACAATTTCGTTAGGAATTAAAAAAAACAGGCGATTAAAAATAATTGGGATTTTTGGCAATTCCGGCCCAATGAGCCGCAATAAGATCGAGACTCGAAATATTAATCCAATACTGGCCTATTTTTTTACAAAAAAATATTTTATTAAGTGTGAAAATTATGTTTAATGGACCTTATTGAATCAAACAAAATCAAAAACATATTTAATTAGTCTCAAATCTACGAATTATTGGGAAAATACATGCCTCAGAAAACACTTTCTATTGACTCTTTTTTTCATGCAACCACCCTTTGTAATTGGATATATAAGAGGATAATTTAGCAACATCCGTCAAAAAATGTGTGGGCCGAAAATAGTTTTATTTATTTTTTAAAGTATATATCATAACGATGTAAAAACAAAGTTTTAAGTTTTTTGTTGAAAATTAGAAAAAAAAACGTAATTAAAAATAGTTGAGAATTTTTCCAATTCCGGCCCAATAAGTCGCAATTAGATCAAGGTTCCAAATATTAATCTAATACCGGCTTATTTTGTTTTTACAATTTTTATCATTTTATTTGCAGAAAATAATTTATAAAACGTCAAAAATATGTTTAATAGACCTTTATGAAGCAACCAAAATCAAATACATATCTAAACAGGAAAAATTTTACGAGTTATTGGTAACAATTTCTTAAGACATAAACTGGTAATTATGCAGTATATGGTTTTCTGGCATTTTTGATTTTTTTTGAAAAATTCTTTATGTGGGCACCTACTAGGGTCCCTAGGACCCCAAATCCGCCTGCGCCCGATTTTTTTTTTTTTTTTAAGAGAAAAAGGGTGCCCAGAAGGGGTTGTAATGTGTTTTTTTTATTGTTTTGGGTTGGGTTGGATTAGGTGATTAGGTTGGGTTGGACTGTGTTGGATTGTGTTGTTTTAGTGAAAAAAATTTAAAAAAAATAAAAAAAGGTGGATTTGGGATCCTAGGGACCCTAGTAGGTGCCCCCATAAAGATTTTTTTTACTGAAAAAAGAGAAAATTACAATAAAACTGCACCTGTTCATCTTACTTGACACTTCTGGACTGGCCCTTGCATTGGCGCATGCCAGCATTCCCATTTCGGTAATTATGCACCCCCCCCCCGGGCACCCTTTTTCTCTTAAAAAAAAAACAAAAAATCGGGCGCAGGCGGATTTGGGGTCCTAGGGACCCTAGTAGGTGCCCTCATAAAGAATTTTTCAAAAAAAATCAAAAATGGCAGAAAACCATATACTGCATAATTACCCCCATTTCTTTTGCACAATTTGATCGGCGGATTATAATCCTATCATAGACTGGACCCCAATCTAAGAATTTTTAGAGGGAAATAGGAATAAATCAGGCTCAAAGTTGATGTATCTATTTGGGCCGGAATTACCTTATGATTTTGCATGAGCCGGTAATCACCCATTTTACCTTAGGCTGTTCATTAATTTTACAGTAAATATTGGGGCTCACCTATCTTATGCCATGTTATTTCCTATATAAACAGTAATTTTCCTTATATTACGTCATGTTATATCTTATCTTATTTTTCTGTATAAACCCAGCTTATTTTTTTTACAGGCTCCGGTGCACTATCCGGACACAAAAACGGGACGTTTTTTCAAGACGATTCTTTTTGAAAACAGTAATTTAGCGATTTTTAAATTCATTTACGAGCGGAAAAAAACAGCTGTCTTTTAATTAAAAAGACATTTTTCATGTAAAATCCACTCATAACCAACAAAACTAGGGTCATACTGGCTATTGGGCCATTTTTCAGAAATGTGATGATGCCAAATCTCAGGTACCAGCAGGATTTTTTTTTGGGAAGAAATCAGGTTAGGCTTTGGGTTGGGTTGGGCCAGGTTGGTTGGGTAGGGTTAGTTTTGTTTGGTTGGGTTGGTTATTATTTGTTTTTTTATAAATTTGTATGGGAGCCAAAAGAAATCAGGTTAGGCTCTGGGTTGGGTTGGGCCAGGTTGGTTGGGTAGGGTTAGTTATGGTTGGTTGGCTTGATTATTATTTGTTTTTTATAAATTTGTAGAGGAGTCAAAAAGTTCATATTTTTGTTCCTTTTCCCTAATTTTCATTATTTTCTAGAAATGTGGCAACATTGTAAAAATATCAGGGCATGTATATTGGCAGGTATTGTTTTGATCAAGTAAGAAGAAGGAGCCAAAGTTAAGTAAAGAGTGAGGTGAGAAAGCTTTTTTATGGTTTTTTTTATTTATTTTCTCAAAAAATACTGGATAACCCGCAAATTTTTTTTTTGAAAAACACTATGTAGGAAACCTAATTTAAGCACAAAGTTTGGGGCCGGTGCACTATCCGGACACACGATTTTTCAAAAACCAAAACTTTGAGCTTAAAATAGGCCTCCTTAATAGTGTTTTTCAAAAAAAAAATTTGCGGGTTGTCCAGTATTTTTTGAGAAAATAAATAAAAAAAACCATAAAAAAGAGCGCCCTAACCTCACTCTTTACTTAATTTCTTAATTTTTGGCTCCTTCTTCTTCTTCTTATTTGATCAAAACAATACCTGCCAATATCCATGCCCTGATATTTTTACAATGTTGCCACATTTCCAGAAAATAATGAAAATTAGGGAAAAGGAACAAAAATATTAACTTTTTGACTCCTCTACAAATTTATAAAAAAACAAATAATAATCAAGCCAACCAACCATAACTAACCCTACCCAACCAACCTGGCCCAACCCAACCCAGAGCCTAACCTGATTTCTTTTGGTTCCCATACAAATTTATAAAAAAACAAATAATAACCAACCCAACCAAACAAAACTAACCCTACCCAACCAACCCGGCCCAACCCATCCCAGAGCCTAACCTCATTTCTTCCCCAAAAAAAAATCCTGCTGGTACCTGAGACTTGGCATCATCGCATTTCTGAAAAATGGCCCAATAGCCAGTATGACCCTAGTTTTGTTGGTTATGCCTGGATTTTACATGAAAAACGTCTTTTTAATTAAAAAACAGCTGTTTTTTTCGTTTTTCCGCTCCTAAATAAATTTAAAAACCGCTAAATTACTGTTTTCAAAAAGAATCGTCTTGAAAAAACGTCCCGTTTTTGTGTCCGGATAGTGCACCAGAGCCCAAAGTTTTTGTTTTTGGAAAATCGGGTAATTATGCAGTATACGGTTCTGCCATTTTTTATTTTTTTTGAAAAATTCTTTATGGGGGCACCTTCCAGGGTCCCTAGGACCCCAAATCCGTCTGCGCCCGTCTGCGTCACTAAAACAACCCAAACCAACACAGTCCAACCCAACCTAATTCAAACCAACCCAAAACAATCAAAAAATCACATTACAACCCCCCCTGGGCACCCTTTTTTCTCGTAAAAAAAAAAAATCGGGCGCAGGCGGATTTGGGGTCCTAGGGACCCTAGAAGGTGCCCCCATAAAGAATTTTTCAAAAAAAATCAAAAATGGCAGAAAACTGTATACTGCATAATTACCCACCGGCCCCTTTTTACAAACTGTAGGAACTCCTTGTAGTTACTTGGAGCAAAAACCCTTTAAGTTTATGCATAACCTTCAACTCACCTGGCCAAATTCATGCCCATAGTCAAGTTCCTATCGCATCTGTACTTGTCAAAGCCATCACTCTTCAAGGTAAGAGACACCAGGGAAACGTGAGAGTTGTCCATAGCTTGCAGCTGAATACCTTGTTCAGAACAGTCAAAGGAGGCCTCGTTAAGAAGATCCTTAATGGCGTCAAGGACCTTTTTAAAAGTGGCACTTTGTACCAATCTGGCTTCAAACATTTTAACAAGCTTTATTAAAAAAAACAAAATAAAGAGAAGTATCACCAAATAAACCTGGAGAAAGCCAGTGGCGATATATGACAGAATACAATGTGGAAAGTGGCGCGAAACTTGACTATAGGTCCGTTTCTGCGAGCTTTACATGGTTACCATTGTTCCCTGTTTCTAAAGATATTCTGACATTCCATGGTTGAGTTCGATGAGTCATCGGTGCCGTTCTCTTTTTAAGGATTTTCGATTTAAGAATTGGTCCTGGTTCTGGTTGACATTATTTTGACATAAATTTTGACAGCGGTTCTAAAATAATGACGTAATTTAAAATATTATGAAGATATCTTTGATTTTACTCAAAAAAAGAGTATCTATAATTTTGCAAAATTTTAGGGGTTATGTTTACAACCAAAGGGCCGAACCAACCTCCCAGGCTGGTTCTAAAATTTCATAACCGGGTTGCAACTGTGACGTCATTGTTTTAAAACGAAAGGACCGGTTGCGATTCTGGTTCAACCAGACACAGGACCAATTGTAAAACGAAAATCCTTTTTGTCGCGGTTACGGTTAACCTTGGTCCTAAAATTTCCCAGAAGTATAAGTAAACGAAGGAGACCTCGATTGTGTAATATCTTTGAATATTGTTTAAATTTACAAATAATTGTTTATGTTTACATGTGTATATAATTATACTTAAATTTTCATATCAAACGTAACCGCTATAAAAAGAAAACAACTCGGGAATTAAAAAAACGCGACAAAAATCAGTCAGATTTTTGTAATTTTTTTCCAATTGAGAAATTTGTGCTTTTTCGAAAAAAATGCCATCTATTAGGATAAAGACGAATGAAAAATACTCCTAGGGCTTCCGAATGATATGGCGGGGATAAAACTTATGTCCATCTTATATACCAGCCCAAATTGAAGATTTATTTATCTCCTTATGCTGGCTTTATACAGCAAATAAAATAAAACAAGAAATAATAAAATTAGCCCTGCGATTGGTCAAACGTGATCATGTATCACAAATATGTTTTTTATTGGGTTTTCTTATTCCTTTATTATTTTATTTTGCTCTATAAACCCAGCATTAGTCCTCGAAAACTGTATATTATAAGTTTTAACAGCCACTTGCACCGACGTTTTTCTAAAGGTTCTTTAACAAAAGAACCTTTAAATTTTAAAGGACATTTAATTTTAAATGACTTGCACAGCTCAATTTTTTTGGAACTTTTACTAAAGGCTCTTTATTTTCTTCACAGTACGGCAACGTCGCACGAATTTAGGGATTTCTGTTTTTTTTTGTTGGTATCTCTGTCTTGAATAACCTAAAACTTTCATATATTTTTTATATTTTTTTTATGGTTCTGTTGTTTTCATTTTATATTTTTTGATGATGAATTGTTCATCTAGTCGAGGTAGCTAGTTGTTACATGGACTATGAACATAATCTAGGCTATTGTGCAGTGCTTCAATTTCAAAGAGGCTAAAAAGAGAAAAAGGGAGCTGAATCTTAGTCCCATGGAGCTGTCGCCCATCTATTCAATATTACTCCAAAACATCCATGGATGCTGCACATGCTAGCAGTCAAACAGCTAGAGGTCAAGGAACAGGACAAAGAGGCAAGTCAAAAGGGTAAGTATTTTGATAACAAAATATAGCAATCTATGTATAATGCTAAACAACATTTTCTTTAAAAGTAGTTCTCGGCCTACTTAATTATACTCTCCAGTTTAACAGAAGATATATATATATATATTGAAAGATCCATCTATGAAAAATTTTTGATGCACTTAATTAATCCCTTCCATCCTTGCCATTCCAGTTAAAATATTTGAGAATCTTTTATTATTATTATTATTATTAAATCCTTTATTTGGCAAATACCTAGTTTGGTTTTTAATTTATTGTAGGGTACCGATCAAAGGAGGCCATCTGCCACCGTAGTTAGAATCATGGCATCAAGTACCTTAGTAGAGAAATATGACTTCCTAGCAGACAAAAAGAATATGATTGCTGTCATCACCCTAAAGAAGTTGGAAAGAGCCCAACTAGCAATTTTTAGTTGTGCAAGTTGTAAAAATTAGAATTGCACTAATTTTAAACGTTGTTTTACAGATAAAGAATAGTTATGATGGCGACGGTCGACAACGTCGACTATTATACGACGCCTAAACGTTTATTACAACTTCAGTCGCCATCACAACTATTTACGACCGTCTATTGTACTAACAGTAATTCCTTAGTTGTGAAGGCGCCAACTACAAACCGGTGTGTGCTAAACCAAAAATTGATCAATTTACTCCACGTTTTCTGGCCGGTTTGTTGGAGACGCGGGCGCGTCTGTTTTCATCTAACCAATTTTTCTGTTATGTTTGCAACAAACCAATTTTGGAGCACTGCTGTCTGTCATACAAACGTCAATTAATTCAGTAAAAGTAACTAAGAAGTGTTTTGTAAAGTTTCTATTAGTTTTGTTTGAACATTTTGCACTATGAAAAGGAACAAATGGTATAAATATTCTTCGATATTTCGACATGTGACAGGTGTCATTGAAGGTGATTCCCCAGTGTGTCAGAAAAAAAGAGGAAGGTCCTGTGTAAACAACAAGGACGGAAATTAAATGAACAGCAGAAAGCCAAACTGTGGAGCAATTCGATTGGGTAAAAATTGAGGCGTGTTACCGTCTTTTAAGTTAGGGGATCCGTTCAAAACACAGGTAAGTAGTTAAAGCAGTCGAGGCACGGGACTCCTTTGGTTGTCATAGAAACTAATAAGTGCCGCCATGATTGATTGTTAAAACCATTGTATGCTAATTTGTAAACAAACATTAAAAATTATTTTTTTGCTTTTTTCTACAATAAACTAAGATCTTTTTGCATATAAAAATCCGTATTTTGTTCTTAGAAATCCTAAGCAACATCTTTAGAGGAATTTCGAAGCGATTTTTAAATCATGATTTTTTTTTCAATTTCATAAAATCATCTTAATCGAGGGCGCGCTTGTTTTTTAGAGCTATGAACTGTACATTTGACAGTAAGCTACCGTCTGTTTATATATTTTGGCATTGGTTCGCATCGTATGATGATGCAAAACATGATTATTTAATAATATTATGGTGTTAGAAATAGTTTAATTTGTAGTCGAATAGTGTATTTAACATTTTACGTAATGAATAATATTTTGAACAAATAATTGTACTCCAAAACCCATTGAACTATTCCTTCAACTGTAGTCGCGATCGCGACGTTGACTCAACCAAAAAATCATCCACCAAATTGGTGCAAAAGTGGGTGGTGTTTGAGTAAAAGTAAACGTTGCGACGCAACGTTGGCACGCGGTGCACAACGTTGAGACGTCAACAAATTGCTAGTTGGGAGAAGCATTATATATTGACAAAGAGCATCAACTCCGGAAGAAAAACCTGGAGATAAAAATAGAAGTACTCGCTGATTTTTTTTTAATACTATGCAATACATTCAATTGACTGCGAGAGTGGATTTGGTCACATTTAACAATTTAATTAAATATATTCATCTATATGAAGCTTTAGGAGAAACCAATCTCTCTTGAATGTGTTACATATTACATGAAAGGTACCTGCCGTTTTTGCTTTTTATTAGTTTTTAAAAATAGGTAAATTATAATTATTTTTTTTTTGCGCCTTAAAGGAGATTTGTTGTTAAAGTGGTTATTTTGCCAGATAAAAAAATTTTGCCTGTTTTTCACAGGGTTTTACTGTTAGTAGTAGTATAAGTTTAAGAGTTGTACTTATGTACATTTTGTTACAAGTTATTTTGTCTCAGGCCTCTTTGGACTTTTGCAATCGAGTGGTATTATAATTTGTTTATTTTAAGTAGGAAGTGCGTGGGCTGGCATTCATTTTTTTGTCGTTTTTTAGTTACAGGTACAGGGTGAAAAAAATCGCCTTGTGAACAGAAAAAAAACAATACAGTTTAGTAAAATAAAGCAAATTTAAAAAATGTTGTTTATTTTACTGACATACTTATATATTAAAAAACCACCAAAAAAATTATCATAATCAACAATTAAAAAAAAAAACAGCAATTGTAAAACCCTAAAATGCACAGCTGCTTTTTTGTACGTTATAATTTTTCCAAAGATATTAAATTATTTTTTATTTTTCTTTAGCACATAATAAATAATTTCCATTCTGCACAACATTATGACTTTGGTGGTCTTGACCATACATTTCAATTTGTTGAGTTTGCATAAGATAATTTAATATTCTTCCTTGTATATATCTTTATTATTGGGGGCTCTGGCTCGTTCATTTTTTTGGCAATATTTGAAGCACAGAAGCAGCTACTATTATTGTCAGAACTGTGTCCAGTATAAGGCAAAGCCCATAAGCCATAACTGGAAACCGACGTTTTCAGATCCCAAATGTAGGTTCTATTGAAGTTCTTGTTCGAATTAAGGCTTGATTATACAGTTGTTCACCTGGTTTAATTGAATTTGCTAAAGGTATCAGGAGGTAATTTGAATTTCACCATATCCACTCCTGAAAATAAGAAAAAAAGTAGGTAAGGAGAGGGCTATAATTTACTGACAACTAAAACAGTCACAGTTTATATGATATATCATTCATTCATTCAGGGAGCTGTTGGAGAAGCTTGTTTACAAACACTGGATTATTATAGTTTTGATCAATATTAGCTAAAAATAATTTTATAAAAAATAATAACTGATCCTGGAAAATGATCAGAGTGTTGGGCAAAAATATGCATCCAATGTATATAAACAAAAACAATTGCAATTATAAACATTTTGGGAACCAACTTTTAACCCCCTCTCACCCCGTGTAAAACATTGACTAAGTACCTACCTGACATCTGGATATTCCAATAGATCCTCAACGTGTGTTAACCTGAATCTTCAAGGCACCTTCGAGTGAAGCCAAAATTAACAAAATCCAATATTTCAAGATCATCTTCAAGAGCATCCTCTACCAGCTCATCTTCAATAATGTTTACATATTCCATAATAACATTTTATGAATTTACTTTTTTCTTGCGTTTTGAACAAAAATAAACTATACCATGAAAAATGGGTCGCAAAACTAACCTCAAAAGAGCTAACTGAGCTTTAAAGATCGGTTAATTGACCAAATTTGGCCAGTTAGTTAATGCTCCTTTAAAAGTCCATTAAAGTCGGTGCAAGACACAAAATACGCTAAAGGTCCTTTAGCCTAAAGGACCACTAAAAAAAAAAGTCGGTGCAAGTGGCTGTAAGGATCGTTATTAAAAAAACCTCAAAAAAATTAAAAAGAACAGAAAACAGCTGATTAAATGACGTTAGTAACATTCACCGGGAAAGCTCACCGGCCCCCAGAGTCGGTGAGCATCGATGCCATCAATTGGTGAATTGGTGGAATCAATCGGGTAATTTAAGAACCCGCATGATGATTGTCACCATATAACTAAGTTATATGATTGTCACCAAGGATCATGAATTTACAAACTCGATTGTTTTCATCGGTGAATTTACAAATTCGCCCATTCATGAATTTGGTCGATTTCGGGGAATTCGGGGTCCCATAATGTTTACAAAAACTATAATATATAAGGTGACCAACCATCCCGGTTTGGCCGTGACAGTCCCGATTTTTAACCATTTGTCCCGGGGAAAAAATCCGTTCCGGATAGTCCCGATTTTTTAGCAAAAGTTCCGGTTCGCCCCGGTGTTGATAACACTATATTTTGTAACTTTAAAATCACGCCAATTAAAAAAGCGGATGTTCTCTGCCATCTATAAATTTGAATTAAAACCTTACTTAAATTATTTTTCTTAATAAAAATTTTGGAAAATACATCTTAATATTATTAGGGGTGCATACAAGAAAAAATGGTAATTATGCAGTATAGGGTTTTCTGCCATTTTTGATTTTTTATGAAAATTTTTTTATGGGACGTAGGTAAAGCTGGGGGGACCACCATAAGGGGCCACAAAAATTCCCATGCCAGAATTTGGTGCTAATTTGTTGCTAATTTGTTACCGAAGAATTAAATTTGTCGCTGTTGCCGTTTCCGAGAAATCGCGACCCCTGTGACTTTACGGTAAATCTGAGGAGCCACCCCATAACTCCTGATTGACAAGCGATAGAAGAATAAATCAAACGCCATAATTTGTCGCTAGAAGGCCTTATGTGCATTAACATATAAAAAACAACGAAAATATCGCGGTTTCTTTATAATCTAATAATAAAAGAAAACATTTTTTTTGGGAAATTGTACCACTGCGTCCAATAAATCGTATCTCGGTTATTTTACGAGATATTAGGCTTAAACCAAAAACATAATTTAAGTCATGCTAAGTCCCAATTTGTTCGGGACAATAGCAATACGTCGCTCCTGTGACGTTCAAGAAAATTTGTTGAAACTATTTTCTGAAATTGACCAAAAAGTCGCAATGATTTGCATACCGTGAAGCTGAGCTCAAAGCGGGCTTTTTAAGTACTCAAACACAACATTTTTCGCCGGTGCCGTTATCGAGCGCGATATTGCGATGAAAGTGGTTCACTATTCCAGAAATCTGCACCCGGATATCCACAAAACTATTTATGGGGCCCCCAAGATTCGTATACCATTAAGCTGGGCCCGAATAGGGCTTTTCAACTATTTAGACCCAGAATTTGTCGCTGGTAACGTTATCGAGATATCGAGATTTAAGGGTTTCACTATTCCACATCTCTGCACCCGGATATTTCCAAAATTAGTTATGGGGCCACCAAGTTTCGTATACCGTTTAGCTGGGTTCGAACAGGGCTTTCCAAGTAACCAGAGCCAGAATTTATCGCTGGTGCCGTTATCGACATCTTGCCATTTAAGTGGTTCACTAATCCACATTTCTGCACCTGGATATCCCCAAAACTAATAATGGGGCCACCAAGTTTCGTATACCGTTTAGCTAGGTTCGAACAGAACTTTTTAATGACTCAAACACAGAATTTATCGCTGGTGCCGTTATAGAGATATTGCGATTTAAGTGAATCACTATTCTACATCTCTGCACCCGGATATCTCCAAAATTCGTTATGGGGCCACCAAGTTTCGTATACCGTTTAGCTGGGTTCGAACAGGGCTTTCCAAGTAACCAGAGCCAGAATTTATCGCTGGTGCCGTTATCGACATCTTGCCATTTAAGTGGTTCACTAATCCACATTTCTGCACCTGGATATCCCCAAAACTAATAATGGGGCCACCAAGTTTCGTATACCGTTTAGCTAGGTTCGAACAGACCTTTTTAATGACTTAAACACAGAATTTATCGCTGGTGCCGTTATAGAGATATTGCGATTTAAGTGAATCACTATTCTACATCTCTGCACCCGGATATCTCCAAAACTAATTATGGAGCCGCCAAGTTTCATACACTCTTTAGCTGGGTTCGAACAGGGCTTTTTAATGACCCAAACATAGAATTTGTCGCTGGTGCCGTTATCGAGATATTGCGATTTAAGTGAATCACTATTCCACATCTTTGCACCCGGATATCTCCAAAACTAATTATGGGGCCAACAAGTTTCATACACTGTTTAGCTGGGTTCGAACAGGGCTTTTGAATGACCCAAACACAGAATTTGTCGCTGGTGCCGTTATCGAGATATTGCGATTTAAGTGAATCACTATTCCACATTTCTGCACCCGGATATCTCCAAAACTAATTATAAAGCCGCCAAGTTTCATACACTCTTTAGCTGGGTTCGAACAGGGCTTTTTAATGACCCAAACATAGAATTTGTCGCTGGTGCCGTTATCGAAATATTGCGATTTAAGTGAATCACTATTTCACATCTTTGCACCCGGATATCTCCAAAACTAATTATGGGGCTACCAAGTTTCATACACTGTTTAGCTGGGTTCTAACAGGGCTTTTGAATGACCCAAACACAGAATTTGTCGCTGGTTCCGTTATCGAGATATTGCGATTTAAGTGAATCACTATTCCACATCTCTGCACCCGGATATCTCCAAAACTAATTATGGAGCCGCCAAGTTTCATACACTCTTTAACTGGGTTCGAACAGGGCTTTTTAATGACCCAAACATAGAATTTGTCGCTGGTGCCGTTATCGAGATATTACGATTTAAGTGAATCACTATTCCACATCTTTGCACCCGGATATCTCCAAAACTAATTATGGGGCCACCAAGTTTCATACACTGTTTAGCTTGGTTCGAACAGGGCTTTCTAATGACTCAAACACAGAATTTGTCGCTGGTGCCGTTATCGAGATTTTGCCATTTAAGTGCTTCACCATTCCACATTTCTGCACCCGGATATCTCCAAAACTAATTATGGGGCCACCAAGTTTCATACACTGTTTAGCTGGGTTCTAACAGGGCTTTTGAATGACCCAAACAAAGAATTTGTCGCTGGTGCCGTTATCGAGATATTGCGATTTAAGTGAATCACTATTCCACATCTCTGCACCCGGATATCTCCAAAACTAATTATGGAGCCGCCAAGTTTCATACACTCTTTAGCTGGGTTCGAACAGGGCTTTTTAATGACCCAAACATAGAATTTGTCGCTGGTGCCGTTATCGAGATATTGCGATTTAAGTGAATCACTATTCCACATCTCTGCACCCAGATATCTCCAAAACTAATTATGGAGCCGCCAAGTTTCATACACTCTTTAACTGGGTTCGAACAGGCCTTTTTAATGACCCAAACATAGAATTTGTCGCAGGTGCCGTTATCGAGATATTGCGATTTAAGTGAATCACTATTCCACATCTTTGCACCCGGATATCTCCAAAACTAATTATGGGGCCACCAAGTTTCATACACTGTTTAGCTAGGTTCGAACAGGGCTTTCTAATGACTCAAACACAGAATTTGTCGCTGGTGCCGTTATCGAGATTTTGCCATTTAAGTGCTTCACCATTCCACATTTCTGCACCCGGATATCTCCAAAACTAATTATGGGGCCACCAAGTTTCATACACTGTTTAGCTGGGTTCGAACAGGGCTTTTGAATGACCCAAACACAGAATTTGTCGCTGGTTCCGTTATCGAGATATTGCGATTTAAGTGAATCACTATTCCACATCTCTGCACCCGGATATCTCCAAAACTAATTATGGAGCCGCCATGTTTCATACACTTTTTAACTGAGTTCGAACAGGGCTTTTTAATGACCCAAACATAGAATTTGTCGCTGGTGCCGTTATCGAGATATTGCGATTTAAGTGAATCACTATTCCACATCTTTGCACCCGGATATCTCCAAAACTAATTATGGGGCCACCAAGGTTCATACACTGTTTAGCTAGGTTCGAACAGGGCTTTCTAATGACTCAAACACAGAATTTGTCGCTGGTGCCGTTATCGAGATTTTGCCATTTAAGTGCTTCACCATTCCACATTTCTGCACCCGGATATCTCCAAAACTAATTATGGGGCCACCAAGTTTCATACACTGTTTAGCTGGGTTCAAACAGGGCTTTTGAATGACCCCATGAATTTGTCGCTGGTGCCGTTATCGAGATATTGCGATTTAAGTGAATCACTATTCCACATCTTTGCACCCGGATATCTCCAAAACTAATTATGGGGCCACCAAGTTTCATACACTGTTTAGCTAGGTTCGAACAGGGCTTTCTAATGACTCAAACACAGAATTTGTCGCTGGTGCCGTTATCGAGATTTTGCCATTTAAGTGCTTCACCATTCCACATTTCTGCACCCGGATATCTCCAAAACTAATTATGGGGCCACCAAGTTTCATACACTGTTTAGCTGGGTTCGAACAGGGCTTTTGAATGACCTAAACACAGAATTTGTCGCTGGTGCCGTTATCGAGATATTGCGATTTAAGTGAATCACTATTCCACATCTTTGCACCCGGATATCTCCAAAACTAATTATGGGGCCACCAAGGTTCATACACTGTTTAGCTCTGTTCGAACAGGGCTTTTAAATGACCCAAAGACAGAATTTTTTGCTGGTGTCGTTATCGAGATATTGGGATTTAAGTTATTCACTATTCCACATCTCTGCACCCGGATATCTTCGAAACTAATTATGGGGCCACCAAGTTTCGTATACCGTTTAGCTAGGTTCGAACAGGGCTTTCTAATGACCTAAACACAGAATTTGTCGCTGGTGCCGTTATCGAGATTTTGCCATTTAAGTGGTTCACCATTCCACATTTCTGCACCCGGATATCTCCAAAACTAATTATGGGGCCACCAAGTTTCATACACTGTTTAGCTGGGTTCGAACAGGGCTTTCTAATGACCCAAACACAGAATTTGTCGCTGGTGCCGTTATCGAGATATTGCGATTTAAGTGATTCACTATTCCACATTTCTGCACCCGGATATATCCAAAACTATTTATGGGGCCACCAAGTTTTGTATACCGTTTAGCTGGGTTCGAATAGGGATTTCCAAGTAACCAAACACAGAATTTGTCGCTGGTGCCGTTATCGAGATATTGCGATTTAAGTGATTCCCCATTCCACATTTCTGCACCCGGATATCTCCAAAACTATTTATGGGGCCACCAAGTTTCGTATACCATCTAGCTGGGTTCGAACAGGACTTTCCAGGTAACCAAACACAGAATTTGTCGCTGGTGCCGTTATCGCGATATTGAGATTTAGGTGATTCACACACAGTGATATCTCCAAAACTATTTATGGGGCAACTAAGTTTGAACCTCTTTTTACCTCCTTAGGGGTAACTTTTTTAAAAAACCTTTCTTGGCGGGTGCCTATGTCACACACCAAATATGTCTTCCAATTTTTACGGCTGTAGGTCAAGTGCGTTTATATATACTGTTGTCTGCCGTTCTTTTATTAGTATAGATTAATTATGATAGTAGGTAAATTAAGAAATGGCTATACCATCCATAAAATCTTTTAAAAAAACTCAAAATGTTGTTTTTCAAAAACTTTTTTCATTTTTTTTTTGGTTGAACATGCAATTATCTATCTTAATATAAAAACCGCGTGTCGCCAGCTGCTACGGTTCGTGAGTTAGGTTTTTATAAGTATATTTTTATTTTTCTTAGATATCTTAAAACCTACGAATCTGACAGACTAACATTGATATAGTTTTTGTTGAAAATGTAATTATCCATCTAAATATTAAAACCGTGGCTCTCTAGATCCTACAGTACGTGGGTTAAGATTTTTATAGGTATATTTTTGTTTCTCTTACATATCTCAAAAACTACGAATCTGGCAGGCTTCATCATTAATATAGTTTATATAGAAAATGTAGTTATTCATCTTAGCGTGAAAATCACGTGTTTCAAACTGCTACGGTTCGCAGTTAAGATATTTTAAAAAGTTTATCTCCCATTTCTACCCTCTTCGCAACCCCCCACCAACACCAAAAACTAATCAGCTCACCGCCTGGTGCCAGAAAGTTTGATAAGAATTGGTTAAGCGTTTTGTGAGTAATCGTCCTAGGAGAGGACGTTAAGAGGACGGTCCCGTGTGATCCATATATTACAGACCTTTTGCACCTCTTGTAAAAAATCCCCGTTAGGTGACTTTATCGCTTAATAACGCGTTGTGACGTAGCTAACGTCACGTTATTTTTAAGACAGCATTTTTAGTTTTTCCACGCCGCCTTTGATTTTTTTATGGCCGACTTTATACGGTATTTATTATTATAAAGATTTACAAAAATAATTTAATGTCCAATAATATTTTTCATTTAAAATATCTTATTCTTGTGTTTTTACGTGAA
The DNA here is from genome assembly GCA_963921995.1 of Oxystoma pomonae. Lineage (NCBI taxonomy): Eukaryota > Metazoa > Arthropoda > Insecta > Coleoptera > Brentidae > Oxystoma > Oxystoma pomonae. The sequence continues at coordinate 57,248,196 of OY998163.1, read as the reverse complement.
TTTTAATTATAATTAATCTTTAAAAACTCAAAAACACAACGGAGAAAAGGAAGGTTATGATAAACAGATCGGAATCCCTTTTCATAGTTGCTAGTGAAAATCAATATTTTACATTTCTTACGAAATTCTAGCCAAAGAAAATGATTAAACAAAAATTGAAACGTATCTTTACAACTAAAAAGAATACAACGTTTTACTGTCAGCAACAATGTCAATTATAAGGGGTACGGTATTCTTCCGCAAGTAACGTCAAACTTTAACTGCGCATGCCGGAAATAAGCGATAAAGTAAAAAGGCATCAAAATTATAGGTGCAAAAGGTCTCTATTGATAGTGGAGTACGTTAAAGATCTAGCAGCCCCGACAAAGTGGTTTAGGTCTAAATCCCTCTAGGAAAAGAAAAGTGCCTTCCTAGGGGGTGCTCATCAGAACCGTATAAAGCCTGGTGAGTGGGGAAGGGGGGGGAATGAGCGACAATAGATCTCTCAGGTCGCAGTGGAGGGAGCTGTTAATTGCACAAATCTAACCTAACTTAATGTTACTCTGTCAGATTCGTAGATTTTGAGATATCTAAGAAAAATAAAAATATACTTGTAAAAACGTAACTCACGAACAGTAGCAGCTGGCGACACGCGGTTTTCAAAAAAAAAATTGAAAAAAGTTTTTGAAAACAAGATTTTATGGATATCGATAGTATCATAATTAATCTATACTAATAAAAGAACGGCAGTCAATAGTATCTATAAACGCAGAGGTCAAACCCCTTGACATAGGCACCCGCTAAGAAAGGATTTTTGAAAAAGTTACCCCTAAGGAGGTAAAAAGGGGATGACACTTAGTGACCCCATAAATAGTTTTGGAGATATCTGGGTGCAGAAATGTGGAATAGTGAACCAATTAGATCGCGATATCTCGATAACGGCACCAGCGACAAATTCTGAGTTTGAGTAATTAAAAAGCCCTGTTTGAACCCAGCTAAACGGTATAAAAAACTTGGTGGCCCCATAAATAGTTTTGGAGATATCCGGGTGCAGAGATGTGGAATAGTGAATCACTCAAAGCGCAATATCTCAATAACGGCACAAGCGAACAATTCTGGGTCTGGTTACCTGGAAACCCCTCTTCGAACCCAGCTAAACAGTATGCGAAACTTGGTGGCACAATAAATAGTTTTGGAGATATCCGGGTGCAGAAATGTGGAATCGTGAACCACCTAAATGGCAAAATCTCGATAACGGCACCAGCGACAAAGTGTGTGTTTGGGTCATTAAAAAGCCCTGTTCGAACCCAGCTAAACGGCCTACGAAACTTGGTGACCCCACAAATAGTTTTGGAGATATCCAGGTGCAGATATGTGGAATAGTGAATTACTTAAATCGCAATATCACGATAACGGCACCAGCGACAAATTCTGGGTCTAGTTACTTGGAAAGCCCTGTTCGAATTCAGCTAAACAGTGTACGAAATTTGGAGGCCCCATAAATAGTTTTGGAGATATCCGGGTGCAGAAATGTGGAATAGTGAACCACTTAAATGGCAAAATCTCGATAACGGCACCAGCGACAAATTCTGAGTCTGGTTACTTGGAAAGCCCTGTTCGAACCCAGCTAAACAGTATACGAAACTTGGTGGCCCCATAAATAGTTTTCGAGATATCCAGGTGCAGAAATGTGGAATAGTGAACCACCTAAATGGCAAAAATCTCGATAACGGCACCAGCGATAAATTCTATGTTTGGGTCATTAAAAAGCCCTGTTCGAACCCAGCTAAACGGTATATGAAACTTGGTGACCCCATAAATAGTTTTCGAGATATCTGGGTGCAGAAATGTGGAATAGTGAACCACTTAAATGGCAAAAATCTCGATAACAGCACCAACGACAAATTCTGGGTCTGGTTACTTGGAAAGCCCTGTTCGAACCCAGCTAAAAAGTATACGAAACTTAGTGGCCCCATAAATAGTTTTGGAGATATCCGGGTGCAGAAATGTGGAATAGTGAACCACTTAAATGGCAAAATCTCGATAACGGCACCAGCGACAAATTCTGAGTCTGATTACTTGGAAAGCTCTGTTCGAACCCAGCTAAACAGTATACGAAACTTGGTGGCCCCATAAATAGTTTTGGAGATATCCAGGTGCAGAAATGTGGAATATTGAACCACTTAAATGGCAAAATCTCGATAACGGCACCAGCGACAAATTCTGAGTCTGATTACTTGGAAAGCTCTGTTCGAACCCAGCTAAACGGTATACGAAACTTTGTGACCCCATAAATAGTTTTCGAGATATCCGGGTGCAGAAATGTGGAATAGTGAACCACTTAAATGGCAAAAATCTTGATAACAACACCAACGAAAAATTTTGGGTCTGGTTACTTGGAAAGCTCTGCTCGAACCCAGCTAAACGGTATACGAAACTTGGTGGGGTAAATAGTTTTGGAGATATCCGGGTGCAGAAATGTGGAATAGTGAACCACCTAAATGGCAAAATCTCGATAACGGCACCAGCAACAAATTCTGTGTTTGGGTCAGTAAGAAGCTCCGTTCTGATCTAGTTAAATGGTTTACGAAACTTGGTCGCCCCATAAATAGTTTTGGAGATATCCGGGTGCAGAAATGTGGAATAGTGAACCACCTAAATGGCAAAATCTCGATAACGGCACCAGCAACAAATTCTGTGTTTGGGTCAGTAAGAAGCTCCGTTCTGACCTAGCTAAACGGTATACGAAACTTGGTGGCCCCATAAATAGTTTTGGAGATATCCGGGTGCAGATATGTGGAATAGTGAATCACTTAAATTGCAATATCTCGATAACGGCACTAGCGACAAATTCTGGGTCTGGTTACTTGGAAAGCCCTGTTCGAACCCAGCTAAACGGTATACGAAACTTGGTGGCCACATGAATAGTTTAAATGGCAAAATCTCGATAACGGCAACAGCAACAAATTCTGTGTTTGGGTCGTTAAAAAGCCCTGTTCGAACCCAGCTAAACGGTATACGAAACTTGGTGGCCCCATAAATAGTTTTGGAGATATGCGGGTGCAGAAATGTGGAATAGTGAACCACCTAAATGGCAAAATCTCCATAACGGCACCAGCGACAAATTCGGTGTTTGGGTCATTAAGAAGCCCCGTTCCGACCTAGCTAAACGGTATACGAAACTTGGTGGTTCCATAATTAGTTTTGGAGATATCAGGGTGCAGAAATGTGGAATAGTGAAACACTAAATGGCAATATCTCGATAACGGCGCCAGCGACAAATTCTGGCTCTGGTTAATTTGAAATCCCTGTTCGAACCCAGCTAAGCGGTATACGAAACTTGGTGGCCCCATAAATAGTTTTGGAGATATCCGGGTGCAGAAATGTGGAATAGTGAACCACTTAAATGGCAAAATCTCGATAACGGCACCAGCGACAAATTCTGAGTCTGGTTATTTGGAAAGCTCTATTTGAACCCAGCTAAACAGTATACGAAACTTGGTGGCCCCACAAATAGTTTTGGAGATATCCGGGTGCAGAAATGTGGAATAGTGAACCACTTAAATGGCAAAATCTCGATAACGGCACCAGCAACAAATTCGGTGTTTGGGTCAGTAAGAAGCTCCGTTCTGACCTAGCTAAATGGTGTACGAAACTTGGTGGCCCCATAAATAGTTTTGGAGATATCCGGGTGCATTAATGTGGAATAGTGAACCACTAAATGGCAATATCTCGATAACGGCACCAGCGACAAATTCTGTGTTTAGGTCATTAAGAAGCTCCGTTCTGACCTAGCTAAACGGTATACGAAACTTGGTGGCCCCATAAATAGTTTTGGAGATATCCGGGTGCAGATATGTGGAATATTGAATCACTTAAATTGCAATATCTCGATAACGGCACTAGCGACAAATTCTGGGTCTGGTTACTTGGAAAGCCCTGTTCGAACCCAGATAAGCGGTATACGAAACTTGGTGGCCCCATAAATAGTTTTGAAGATATCCGGGTGCAGAAATGTGGAATAGTGAACCACTTAAATGGCAAAATCTCGATAACGGCACCAGCGACAAATTCTGAGTCTGATTACTTGGAAAGCTCTGTTCGAACCCAGCTAAACAGTATACGAAACTTGGTGGCCCCATAAATAGTTTTGGAGATATCCAGGTGCAGAAATGTGGAATAGTGAACCACCTAAATGGCAAAAATCTCGATAACGGCACCAGCAACAAATTCGGTGTTTGGGTCACTAAGAAGCTCCGTTCTGACCTAGCTAAATGGTGTACGAAACTTGGTGGCCCCATAAATAGTTTTGGAGATATCCGGGTGCATTAATGTGGAATAGTGAACCACTAAATGGCAATATCTCGATAACGGCACCAGCAACAAATTCTGTGATTAGGTCATTAAGAAGCTCCGTTCTGACCTAGCTAAACGGTATACGAAACTTGGTGGCCCCATAAATAGTTTTGGAGATATCCGGGTGCAGAAATGTGGAATAGTGAACCACTTAAATGGCAAAATCTCGATAACGGCACCAGCGACAAATTCTGAGTCTGATTACTTGGAAAGCTCTGTTCGAACCCAGCTAAACAGTATACGAAACTTGGTGGCCCCAAAAATAGTTTTGGAGATATCCGGGTGCAGAAATGTGGAATAGTGAACCACTTAAATGGCAAAATCTCGATAACGGCACCAGCAACAAATTCGGTGTTTGGGTCAGTAAGAAGCTCCGTTCTGACCTAGCTAAATGGTGTACGAAACTTGGTGGCCCCATAAATAGTTTTGGAGATATCCGGGTGCATTAATGTGGAATAGTGAACCACTAAATGGCAATATCTCGATAACGGCACCAGCGACAAATTTTGTGTTTAGGTCATTAAGATGCTCCGTTCTGACCTAGCTAAACGGTATACGAAACTTGGTGGCCCCATAAATAGTTTTGGAGATATCCGGGTGCAGATATGTGGAATAGTGAATCACTTAAATTGCAATATCTCGATAACGGCACTAGCGACAAATTCTGGGTCTGGTTACTTGGAAAGCTCTGTTCGAACCCAGCTAAACAGTATACGAAACTTGGTGGCCCCATAAATAGTTTTGGAGATATCTAGGTGCAGAAATGTGGAATAGTGAACCACCTAAATGGCAAAAATCTCGATAACGGCACCAGCGACAAATTCTGTGTTTGGGTCATTAAAAAGCCCTGTTCGAACCCAGCTAAACGGTATACGAAACTTGGTGACCCCATAAATAGTTTTCGAGATATCCGGGTGGAGAAATGTGGAATAGTGAACCACTTAAATGGCAAAAATCTCGATAACAGCACCAGCGAAAAATTCTGGGACTGGTTACTTGGAAAGCTCTGCTCGAACCCAGCTAAACGGTATACGAAACTTGGTGGGGTAAATAGTTTTGGAGATATCCGGGTGCAGAAATGTGGAATAGTGAACCACCTAAATGGCAAAATCTCGATAACGGCACCAGCAACAAATTCTGTGTTTGGGTCAGTAAGAAGCTCCGTTCTGATCTAGTTAAACGGTATACGAAACTTGGTGGCCCCATAAATAGTTTTGGAGATATCCGGGTGCAGATATGTGGAATAGTAAACCACTTAAATGGCAAAATCTCGATAACGGCACCAACGACAAATTCGGTGTTTGGGTCATTAAGAAGCCCCGTTCCGACCTAGCTAAACGGTATACGAAACTTGGTGGTTCCATAATTAGTTTTGGAGATATCAGGGTGCAGATATGTGGAATAGTGAATCACTTAAATTGCAATATCTCGATAACGGCACTAGCGACAAATTCTGGGTCTGGTTACTTGGAAAGCCCTGTTCGAACCCAGCTAAACGGTATACGAAACTTGGTGGCCCCATGAATAGTTTAAATGGCAAAATCTCGATAACGGCAACAGCAACAAATTCTGTGTTTAGGTCGTTAAAAAGCCCTGTTCGAACCCAGCTAAACGGTATACGAAACTTGGTGGCCCCATAAATAGTTTTGGAGATATCCGGGTGCAGAAATGTGGAATAGTGAACCACCTAAATGGCAAAATCTCGATAACGGCACCAGCAACAAATTCGGTGTTTGGGTCATTAAGAAGCCCCGTTCTGACCTAGCTAAACGGTATACGAAACTTGGTGGCTTCATAATTAGTTTTGGAGATATCCGGGTGCAGAAATGTGGAATAGCGAACCACTTAAATTGCAAAATCTCGATAACGGCACCAGCGACAAATTCTGTGTTTAGGTCATTAAGAAGCTCCGTTCTGACCTAGCTAAACGGTATACGAAACTTGGTGGCCCCATAAATAGTTTTGGAGATATCCAGGTGCAGAAATGTGAAATAGTGAACCACTAAATGGCAAAATCTTGATAGCGGCACCAGCGATAAATTCTGAGTCTGGTTACTTGGAAAGCCCTGTTCGAACCCAGCTAAACAGTATACGAAACTTGGTGGCCCCATAAATAGTTTTCGAGATATCCAGGTGCTGAAATGTGGAATAGTGAACCACCTAAATGGCAAAAATCTCGATAACGGCACCATCGACAAATTCTGTGTTTGGGTCATTAAAAAGCCCTGTTCGAACCCAGCTAAACGGTATACGAAACTTGGTGACGCCAGAAATAGTTTTCGAGATATCCGGGTGCAGAAATGTGGAATAGTGAACCACTTAAATGGCAAAAATCTCGATAACAGCACCAACGACAAATTCTGGGTCTAGTTACTTGGAAAGCCCTGTTCGAACCCAGCTAAACAGTATACGAAACTTGGTGGCCCCATAAATAGTTTTGGAGATATCCGGGTGCAGAAATGTGGAATAGTGAACCACTTAAATGGTAAAATCTCGATAACGGCACCAGCGACAAATTCTGAATCTGGTTACTTGGAAACCTCTGTTCGAACCCAGCTAAACAGTATACGAAACTTGGTGGCCCCATAAATAGTTTTGGAGATATCTGGGTGCAGAAATGTGGAATAGTGAACCACCTAAATGGCAAAAATCTCGATAACGGCCCCAGCGACAAATTCTGTGCTTGGGTCATTAAAAAGCCCTGTTCGAACCCAGCTAAACGGTATACGAAATTTGGTGACCCCATAAATAGTTTTGGAGATATCCGGGTGCAGAAATGTGGAAATGTGAACCAATTAAATGCCAAAAATCTCGATAACAGCACCAACGACAAATTTTGGGTCTGGTTACTTGGAAAGCTCTGCTCGAACCCAGCTAAACGGTATACGAAACTTGGTGGGGTAAATAGTTTTGGAAATATCCGTGTGCAGAAATGTGGAATAGTGAACCACCTAAATGGCCCAGCTAAACGGTATACAAAACTTGGTGGCCCCATAAATAGTTTTGGAGATATCCGGGTGCAGATATGTGGAATAGTAAATCACTGAACGGCACTAGCGACAAATTCTGGGTCTTGTTACTTCGAAAGCCCTGTTCGAGCCCAGTTAAACAGTATACGAAACTTGGTGGCCCCATAAATAGTTTTGGAGATATCCGGGTGCAGAAATGTGGAATAGTGAACCACTTAAATGGCAAAATCTCGATAACGGCACCAGCGATAAATTCTGCGTTTGGGGTATTAAAAAGCACTGTTCGAACCCAGCAAAACGATATACGAAACTTGGTGGCCCCATAAATAGTTTTGGAGATATCCGGGTGCAGAAATGTGGAATAGTGAACCACCTTAATGGCAAAAATCTCGATAACGGCACCAGCGACAAATTCTGTGTCTGGTTACTTGGAAAGCCCTGTTCGAACCCAGCTAAACGGTATACGACACTTGGTGGCCCCATAAATAGTTTTGTTTGGAGATATCCGGGTGCAGAAATGTGGAATAGTGAACCTCTTAAATGGCAAAATCTCGATAACGGCACCAGCGACAAATTCTGTGTTTGGGTCGTTAAAAAGCCCTGTTCGAACCCAGCTAAACGGTATACGAAACTTGGTGGCCCCATAAATAGTTTTGGAGATATCCGGGTGCAGAAATGTGGAATAGCGAATCATTTAAATGGCAAAATTTCGATAACGGCACTTAGTTTTGGAGATATTCGGGTGCAGAAATGTGAAATAGCGGACTACTTAAATCGCAAAATCGCGATAACGGCACCAGCGACAAATTCTGTGTTTGGGTCATTAAGAAGCTCCGTTCTGACCTAGCTAAACGGTATACGAAACTTGGTGGCCCCATAAATAGTTTTAGAGATATCCGGGTGCAGAAATGTGGAATAGTGAACCACTTAATGGCAATATCTCGATAACGGCACCAGCGACAAATTCTGGCTCTGGTTAATTTGAAAGCCCTATTCGAACCCAGCTAAGCGGTATACGAACCTTGGTTGTTCCATAATTAGTTTTGGAGATATCCGGGTGCAGAAATGTGGAATAGTGAACCACTTAAATGGCAATATCTCAATAACGGCACCAGTGACAAATTCTGTGTTTAGTTACTTGGAAAGCCCTGTTGGAACCCGGCTAAACGGTATACGAAACTTGGTGGCCCCATAACTAATTTTGAAAATATCCGGGTGCAGAGATGTGAAATAGTCAACCACTTAAATCGCAAAATCTCGATAACGGGACCAGCGACAAATTTTGTGTTTGGGTAATTAAAAAGCCCTGTTCGAACCTAGCTAAACGGTATACGAATCTTGGTGGCCCCATAAATAGTTTTGAAGTTATCCGGGGCAGAGATGTGAACCCCTTATATCTCGATATCTCGATAACTTTACCAGCGACAAATTCTGTTTCTAGTTAGTTGAAAAACGCTATTCGAACCCAGCTAAATGGTATAGGAATCTTGAAGGCCCCATAGTGAACCACTTTCATCGCAATATCTCGCTCGATAACGGCACCGGCGAAAAATGTTTTGTTTGAGTACTTAAAAAGCCCGCTTTGAGCTCAGCTTCACGGTATGCAAATCATTGCGATTTTTTGGTCAATTTCAGAAAATAGTTTCAACAAATTTTCTTGAACGCCACAGGAGCGACGTATTGCTATTGTACCGAACAAATTTGGACTTAGCATGACTTAAATTATGTTTTTGGTTAAGCCTAATATCTCGTAAAATAACCGAGATACGATTTATTGGACGCACAGTGGTACAATTTCCCAAAAAAAAATGTTTTTTTTTTTAATTTTGCTTGTAAGACATTTAAATGGCAGCAACAAATTCCAACAAGCTCATTGACGCCTAATGGGCTTAGTTCTGCATCATTTGGTTCAATACAAGAGAAGTTATTAGCAAAATAGAGTTTTTTGAAGATTAAAAAAAAACCGCGATTTTTTCGTTGTTTTTTATATGTTAATGCACATAAGGCCTTCGAGCGACAAATTATGGCGTTTGATTTACTCTCCAATCGCTTGGCAATCAGGAGTTATGGGGTGGCCCCTCAGCTTTACCGTAAAGTCACAGGGGTCGCGATTCCTCGGAAACGGCAACAGCGACAAATTTAATTCTTCGGTAACAAATTAGCAACAAATTAGCACCAAATTCTGGCATGGGAATTTTTGTGGCCCCTTATGGTGGTCCCCCCAGCTTTACCTACGTCTTTATGGGGGCACCTACTAGGGTCCCTAGGACCCCAAATCTGCCTGTGCCGGTTCTTCTTTTTTTTTTTATTTTTTTTTTAAACTAAAACAACCCAATCCAACACAGTCCAACCCAACCAAATCCAACCCAACCAAATCCAACCCAACCCAAAACAATAAAAAAAGCACATTACAACCCCTCACCCCCGGGCACCCTTTTTTCTCTTAAAAAAAAGTCGGATTTGGGGTCTCTACCCTATATAGTATGTGCCCCCATAAGGAATTTTTCATAAAAAATCAAAAATGGTAGAAAACCGTATACTGCATAATTACCGAAAAAAATACATGATATACAATACATGGAATGGCCGGAGTGTTCCGGTTTTGCCCCTTTAGAAGTTGGTCACCTTACAATATACAAAACGTACTTTAAGCAAACGGAAAATGGCCCAAATCGAAAAGAGTCCCTATAGTTTGTAGAAAAAATAGAATAGAGAAAACGTATTTCATAGAAATGAACAATGGCAAAATCGTACTTTGTAGAAATAGAACTTCGGAGAAATTATACATCGCAGAAATTGTAAAACTGAGAAACCGTAAAACGTAGAAATTGGTAAGGCGAAAATCTGTTCTGTGCCTAACAGCTGTTTGTATGTGCCCTTAGTATAAGAAAGGGTGTAGATCAAGTTATTTTTTTTTTCTAAACCAACCCGACTTCTCTCAACTTAAAAAAACTTAATCCAACCCAACCCAACCCAGATCAATCCAAAACACTTTAAAAAGCAACCCAAACCAACCCACCACTTTTTGAAATTTAGCATAAAAAAATATAAAAAATGTCTTTTCTATGCCCTTTCTTACTCTAAGCTCGCATGCAAACACCTGTCAGGCAGATAACAGATTTCGCCTTACCAATTTTTACGTTTTACGGTTTCTCTGTTTTACGATTTCTTTGATGTAGTTTTCTCCAAATTTCGATTTCTACAAAATACGATTTTGCCAAAGTTTATTTCTATAAATAACGATTCCTGCATTTTACTTTTCTTTACTTTTTGGGCCCCCTTCGAAAATCATGCAATCCGCGTTGATTGATTGCACGTTTATTCCCTGCCTGACAGCTTGGCTCAGAATAAGAAAGATACTAGATAGCCCGAAACCTGTTTTTTTTTTCATAATAAAAACAATTTTTTTAAACTGTATTCTGCTTTTTCTGCCAGTAATTTGTACACAGTTTTCAATTTTGACGAAACATATTAAAAGGATTGTGGGTTTAGGTCAAGTTGGAAAATTCTCAGTGCACGTGGAAAAAACAAATTCACCTGCCTAAAGCCCTGTGCACACCTATGCGTGCCCAAGCAGTGTGCTTTGAAGCGGGGTGGGCACTCGGCGTTTCCGGTTCACACCGGCGCGTTTCCACGAAACTCACCAGAAATGCATGAAGTTGCATGCGTTTTTGTCCAAATTTCCCAGAAATACCTATGTTGGCAACACCTCGTGCGTGTCTCATGCATCTTTTTGACGTTTAATGTCCAATTGCACTGTTTTGCTTAATCTACTGTTTAAAATAACTACTAGTTTAAAATAAACAGCTGTTAAAATTTAACTACGGATCTGGGGATATTTCATAAAAATAAAAGAAGGTGGTACACCGAACTAACTTCAGAGAACACTTTTTAGGTTACCGGGAAATTTTTTTGATTCTTGAAGATTTTTGTGCAAAAATATACGTAAAACGAATTCATGATGGGGTTGAATTGCATTTTTGTCCCTTATAGAAACGTAGATAATCCTTGAGTGATCTAGCTCCTGCACTGCTGCTAAAAAGGCAAGATCATAAAAATTTTCCTCAAATGAAAAAATCCACTTTATAAGTATTATGGCAAAACCTCAATTTAAAAACATTAGAGAAGCCAAAGGGAGAGACAAAACAACAAACACAGAAAAAAATTTGGGGGAAAGTAGCAGTCAAGTTTATTGTAAAATCAACAGCACACAATATCATTCAAAACAGGTCGTCACATTATATACATTTTGGGATTGGTTTACCCCTTGAAATTGAAAATAGTGACATTCAACTTTGTGGCTTGGTTTATAAAGGGCGGATGTCATAATTTTTAAAAAATTAAGTTTTTTATAGATTTGGACTCGCTTGATTGATCTGCATACATTTAAGACAAATTTAACCCTGGAATCTTACTGTAAGTATCGAATGTTCAGGTATCATTTGGATCAATATAAAGGCATCTTGTTTTTGGCTCTTCTGCACAATTGTGAATTAATCCACAGAATTATGACTTTTCACGGTATAGGTAGTATTACAAACTCAGGTTTTTAAACTTTGAAAAATAATATATTACTTGAAATTGTTCTAAGTTATCAAGAAATCCAAAAAAAATATAACTTTCGTTAGCTTTCTCTTTTTGAGGAAAACTTAGCTAAGATAGGAAACTGTCTTTTTCATATTCCAAACAATCTTTCCACAGAGTTTCTTGTCCTTATTAAAGATTCACTGTACAATGCTTGAGCTCAATTAACAACGCTGGGTGTAACCACGATCTTCTAAAAAAAAACTCAAAATAATACACAATTACTTAAATAATTATTTAAATTATATTTTGAAAAAAAAACTTTTCTGTGGTATAAAGAACAGCTACCATTTCAAAATTCTGCCTCTTTGGGTCAAAAATGAGTGTTTGTCTCATTATTATTATTATTGATATATTAGGGCAGTCAAGCCACACCCCCCCCCCCCCGAAAGATATTCGAGTTTTTATATGCTTATAATTTCGAACCAATTTCGAACTAATTTTGAACCACTTTTAAAAATTTTGAACCACACTCCTTCCTGGTTTTTTTAATATTCAAAATGGGGGGTGCAGCCGGACGTCAAGCTACTCATTTAAAGCGTAGAGAAAATGAAAAGCAACTATCCCAAAATTAAGAACTAATTTCGATCTCCTAATATCATCAAAAAAAAAATTCCAAAAACCCATTAGTAACCCTGTTTTTTTTTAGAAAATATGGGGGAGTGCAGGTTGATATCAAGCCACACCCCCCCCCCCCCCCCGAAAGATATTCGAGTTTTGATATGCTTATAATTTTGAACTAATTTCAAACTAATTTTGAACCACTTTTAAAAATTTTGAACCACAGTCCTTCCTGGTTTTTTTTAATATATATGAGAGGTGCAGCCGGGACGTCAAGCTAAAAAAAAACAGGAAAGAGTGTGGTTCAAAATTTTTAAAAGTGGTTCAAAATTAGTTCGCAATTAGTTCAAAATTATAAGCATAGGAGGGGTGTGGCTTGACGTCAACCTGCACCTCCCCCCATATTTTCTAAAAAAAGGTTACGAATGGGTTTTTGAAATTTTTTTTTGGTGATATTAGGAGTTCGAAATTAGTTCTTAATCTTCTAATTACTTACCTAACAAGATGGAATTAGGAAAATGATTTGTTTCAAATTTTTGTCTTATTCTCTGAGGAAAATTGTATTATCATGGCTTGATCCCGGCCATCTTGCCACTACATTTAGAGTCTTGAGGTTTGCATCAGTCACAGCTTGAGTGTTTACAGAAAAATACCTCTTTCCCCAACTAGCAATTTGTCGACGTCTCAACGTTGTGCATCGCGTGCCAACGTTGCGTCGCAACGTTTACTTTTACTCAAACACCACCCACTTTTGCACCAACTTGGTGGATGATTTTTTGGTTGAGTCAACGTCGCGATCGCGACTACAGTTGAAGTAATAGTTCAATGGGTTTTGGAGTACAATTATTTGTTCAAAATATTATTCATCACATAAAATGATAAATACACTACAAATTAAACTATTTCTAACACCATAATATTATTAAAATACAATGATATTCTATGTCATATATGCCAAAATATATAAACAGACGGTAGTTTACTGTCAAATGTACAGTTCGTAGCTCTTAAAAACAAGCGCGTCCTCGATTAAGATGATTTTATGAAATTTAAAAAAAATCATGATTTAGAAGATGTTTCTTAGGATTCCTAAGAACAAAATACGGATTTTTATATGCAAAAAGATCTTAGTTTATTGTAGAAAAAAGCAAAAAAATAATTTTTAATGTTTGTTTACAAATTAGCATACAATGGTTTTAACAATCAATCATGGCGGCACTTATTAGTTTCCATGACAACAAAAGGAGTCCCGTGTCTCGACTGCTTTAACTACTTAACTGTGTTTTGAACGGATCCTCTAACTTAAAGACGCGAACACGCCTCAATTTTTACCCAATCGAAATTGCTCCACAGTTTGGTTTTCTGCTGCTCACTTAATTTCCGGCCTTGTTGTTTACACAGGACCTTCCTCTTTTTTTCCGACACACTGGGAAATCACCTTCAATGACAGCTGTCACATGTCAAAATATCGAAGAATATTTATACCATTTGTTCCTGTTCACAGTGCAAAATGTTCAAACAAAACTAATAAAAACTTTACAAAACACTTCTTAGTTATTTTTACTGAATTAATTGACGTTTATATGACAGAGAGCAGTGCTCCAAAAATGGCTTGTTGCAAACAGAATAGAAAAATTGGTGAGATGAAATCAGGCGCGCCCGCGTCTCCAACAAACCGGCCAGAAAACGTGGAGTAAATTGATCAATTTTTGGTTTAGCACACACCGGTTTGTAGTCGGCGCCTTCACAACTAAGGAATTACTGTTAGTACAATAGAGGGTCATAAATAGTTGTGATGGCGACTAAAGTTGTGATTAACGTTTAGGCGTCGTATAATAGTCGACGTTGTTGACCGTCGCCATGATAACTATTCTTTATCTGTAAAACAACGTTTAAAATTATTGCAATTCTAATTTTTACAACTTGCACAACTAAAAATTGCTAGTTGGGTCTATTGCGAAAAACTTCTGGATGGTCGCCACCTAAAACAATGTCAAAATAATTGAAAAGGGACCTATGCAATTTTTGTTTTTTTTTTTTTGATGACTTGTAAAAGTACTTACGCGTATATGTTATTAATAAATAAAACTAAACTATGCAAGCCCCCTCTCCCTAGAGCCCTTGAATATCGACTCTAAAAATTAAATTTTCCTCAAAAATCAAGAAGAAAATGGTTTACTGAGACTCTGCTGTTACTCAAGCCCCTTCCCCCCCCATAAAATTAATTTCTACAAGAATTTTTATGCATTTTATGGCATACTTAAGTAATTACCTTTAACACTCTGCAAGGCTGTGCAAACCCAGCAGACAATCGAACTTGCTGTTGGTTCCTGAATTCCTATGTAGTCCCCTACTATGTTGTTAATACTTGATTATTAGGCGAGAAACTTTTGTTTCTAAAAACAAAAAGAAGATTGTTAAAAGATGAAGACTGGTCTTGGTTGGACTTTGCTGAGTTTGATTGTTTTATTTTTATCACTTTTGTTTATTTTGTAGGTATATGATTCTAACCTTTACCAAACATGCATTTTATTAGGATTAATTATCTAATCTAATCACTACTTACAAATAAAGCACAAGAATTTTGAGCACTGATGTAGGCTTTAACAGACAGAATCTCAATTCAAATTGTCAATCCCATTAAAATCGTCTTCCCTATTATATACTAAAATATCTTGATCATCTTCCAGCTATATTTCGTCGAAACTATCCATGACCGCTCACAAAAAACACCGGAATAGCAAATTTATAATATTTATTTATGGCAACAAAAATAACTTTTTTAGGTTAGAACAGGCGTAACTATAGTTTAAACCCATTTAATTCGCCGAAATTGAGAGTTTAATTTAACAGTAGTTTAACAGCACTTAAACTTGGCTTAACTTGCGGTGCAAGCCAAAAATCAATCTTAAGCTACTGTTAAAATTTAAACCACTTTTAACCTTACGGTGCAATTGCCCATAAGATAACCTAAAATAATTTTTTAAAACTTCAGTAAAATGAAAGAAAATTGAGTAATTTGAACAGTTTTACCAGAAAAGTGCAGCAACTAAATTATTTTTCAGTATTATCATGAGAAAACCCTTTAAAAATTAAAAATATATTTTTAGATGCACGCGGGAATGCCAACATTGAAAATAGAACATGTTTTATTTTTCCACTAGAATCGCATGCAGATCTGGGAAATTCTAGGGACATTTTTTTTTAATGTTAAAAAGTTATTTCCAGAATGACATTCTTTTGTCAAATTTCCATTTTTTTTGTTTATGTTTTGCAAAATTTTTTGTGATTGAGGAGCTGCTTCAACAAGAAATAAATTATGTGGATCCAAGACCATAGTAAGTACTTAATTAATTTATATGCTAATAAAGGCTGTGGCAAAAGTGATGACAATTTACCGTTTATGTGGTTGGGTTGCTTTGGTTAGCACTTTTTAGGGTAATTATGCAGATACGGTTTTCTGCCATTTTTTAAGATTTTCGAAAAATTCCTTTACAGATGGTTAATATGCTTCGCCAGAAGTACGAAACCGTTTGCGCGTCAAAAAAATTCTATGTTTTTCAAAAGTTACAGGCATAAAAAGTTACAAAAACAAGAAACTTACGGGACAGCGGAGTGAATAGGGGTGCTGGGCGGGGCATCCCCTTCATCTAAAACACTGTAAAATATGTCAAAATGTAGGCAAAGGATCAACCTTTATGCGTCACTTTTTTGTTTTTTTTTAACCTCAATTTTCCGAAAAATCATCGAAACAAAACAACACAATATTTTTGGATTTTCCAACAAAACACGACATTTAACGTCATTTCAGTTTTGCCAACCACGAAACTGCGTCATTTGCAAAGAATCATGTGTTTTGTTGGTAGGTCATCCGCACGGGCGGGGTTTGAATTGTTTTTGGTTTTGAGAAAAAAGGGTTGGGTTGTTTTGATTTATTGTGGGTTGATTTTCATAAAAGAAGGGTTGGGAAAAATCATCGAAAGAAAACAACACAATATTTTTGGATTTTCCAACAAAACACGACATTTAACGTCATTTCAGTGTTGCCAACCGCGAAACTGCGTCATTTGGAAAGAATCATGTGTTTTGTTGGTAGGTCATCCGCACGGGCGGGGTTTGGATTGTTTTTGGTTTTGAGAAAAAAGGGTTGGGTTGTTTTGATTTATTTTGGGTTGGGTTTCATAAAAGAAGGGTTGGGAGCCATTTGCAAATAATCACATGTTTTGTTGGTCGCTCATCCGCACGGGCGGGTTTTGGATTGTTTTTGGTTTTGGGAAAGAAGGGTTGGGTTGGGTTGTTTTGATTTATTTTGGGTGGGGTTTCATAAAAGAAGGGTTGGAAGCCATTTGCAAAGAATCATATGTTTTGTTGGTCGGTCATTCGCACGGGCGAAGTTTGGATTGTTCTTGGTTTTGAGAAAAAAGGTTTGGGTTGGGTTGTTTTGATTTATTTTGGGTTGGGTTTCATAAAAGAAGTGTTGGGAGCCATTTTCAAAGAATCATATGTTTCGTTAGTCTGTCATCCGCACGGGCGGGGTTTGGATTGTTTTTGGTTTTGGGAAAGAAGGGTTGGGTTAGTCCGTAGGCGATCCTCTAGAGAGGCTGAATCGGGCATGCTCGGAAGACCATTTTGGCCGGCATCTTTTGAAGATTTTCCTTCGCTATAAAAAAAAACAAAAAAAAAGTGTGAGCTACAGACTATCCAAACCGTCTTTTCGAAAACTTAACCCAAACGAACCCAACCCTTCTTTTATGAAATCAAACCCAACCCAACCAAACTAACCCAACCAATCCAACCCAACCCTTCTTTTATGAAACCGGACCCAACCCAACGCAACCCGACTCTGCCTTTCCAAATCCAAACGCCTAAATTCTGTTTAAATTGAAGAATGAAATCAAACCCAACCCAACCAAACCCTTCTTTTATGAAACCGGACCCAACCCAACGCAACTCGAACCTTCCTTTCCAAATCCATACGCCTAAATTTTGTTTAAATTAAAGAAAATTTGCAAATTTAAATTACGCGCCCAAATTAGCAAGTTGATACCCGTGCGGATGACCTACTAAAACTTTCTTGATTCTTTGCAAATGACGCAGTTCGTGGTTGGCAACACTGAACTGACGTTAAATGTCGTGTTTTGTTGGAAAATCCAAAAACATTGTGTTGTTTTCTTTCGATGATTTTTCGGAAAATTGAGGTTCAAAAAAAAAACAAAAAAGTGACGCATAAAGGTTGATCCTTTGCCTACATTTTGACATATTTTACAATGTTTTAGATGAAGGGGGTGCCCCGCCCAGCACCCCTATTCACTCCGCTGTCCCGCCCAGCACCCCTATTCACTCCGCTGTCCCGTAAGTTTGTTGTTTTTGTAACTTTTTGTGCCTGTAACTTTTGAAAAACAAAGATTTTTTTTAACGCGCAAACGGTTTCGTACTTCTGGCGAGGCATATTAACCATCTGTAAAGGAATTTTTTGAAAATCTTAAAAACCGTATACTGCATAATTACCCTTTTTAGTATTGGGTTTCGACTAGGTCAGTCAATTTTCTTGGTTTTCTTGTGAAAATTGAAAAGATCAGGTTTTTTCCGACTGTTGTAACCTAAGCATTTGTGATAATAAGCTACAACAGCCTGTATAAAAAAGATATGGACCAGTTTCATATGCAGAAATTGTTTCTGGTGGGGGGGCTTGAACAACAGCATAGTCTACAGATCATCATTTTTTTCTTGATTTTGGGAAAAAATTCAATCTTTAGGAGATGATATTGAATGGGTCTTAGGTGACTGTCGTACTTAAAGCAAAGCTTGTAGTTAATTTGAATTTATAGATTGGAAACTGCTCTTGTTCCATTGAATAACACTGTCCATAGAAAATATATATCATTAATTAGCCTCTGGCACTAACTATAAAATGACAGTTTAGGTAGTTACAATGTCTCAATTTGGGGCTCTATAGCTAGAACAAACCTTCAGATTTATAGTTTCAAAAAGAATAAACAAGAGATGAGCAAACATATTGTCTATTATCCTTTTAGCCCATTTAAAAAAATTATTTCATCGAGGTCCTAAAAACAGTCAAATCTTGTGTACCTGCCTATTGTCAATCAATGTAAATTATTCTAATTGCTCAAAAATATCCTCACATACTCTCTGGGTACTGACACTAGAGTTCTTCTGCTTGATCTGTAACTTTATTTTGATTTTTAGGCCAAGAACTATAATTGTGTGTTGGTTCCTGCCATTACAGTAAACCCACTTTAAAAAAAATTCAGCAAATGAACCGTTTTACAATGTCGTCATAATGCATGCATCAACTTAAAAGCCACACCGAGAAAAAAACCTACTTGGAATTAATAAAAAAAAAACTTAAACCAAGTGGCATATCTGCATGAAATAGAAGACAAGCAAACTATACATTTAGAATAAATATTTCGATCCACCTAAAATAAATGATATTAAAACACTGGAATAAATAGAAAAAGCATTTAAAATAAATAGATAAAATATTAGAAACAAATACTTTTTATACTAAAAACTAATTATAATGGTATTAGAGGATTATAAATGATAATGATTTATTTATTTGTTTTTGGTAGGTCATCTATTAAACGCAAATAAATTATATATTAAAAACTGGTGAATTAAGTATTTAAAAAAATTAAAAAGTTATGGTTACTTTAGAAACAAATAATTTATTTATTAACAACTAATAACAAATAATAATAATAACAAGTGGATGGTATATTAAAAACAAATGAATTATTTATATTACAAATATAGTGTGGGTCAGAAAAACGGGACTTTTTTGACTGTCCATTACTTAAAAAGGTTTTGTCCAATTTCAAAACTTTTAGCCAAGATTAAAAAATTAAAGAAATTTATGCCAAAGTTAAAAATTTGTAAAAAAGCAAGATGGCGTAAAATGTTTAAAAATAGGTAATTCTTAACCCTTCCTGAAATTTCTTAATGTGCGCCACTAATGAAAAACTTAATTTTTGCATGTAGGGCTCTATCTTCCCCAGTGTACTAATGTATCGCTTGTTATTAACGGGTAAGAAAAAATAAAGTTATAAATTGTTCAGACCAAAAAAATATTGAATTTTTTGAAACAGTCAATTTTCACATAAAACTATTTTAAGACCTTCGCTTTTCAAAATGTTCAGTATTACTAAAATCGGACAAATACATCCGAAAGCATAGCCAAGCAAAATTTTTTGTCTTGATACATGTCTTTGATACATAGTACACTCACAAAAAATAGAGCTCTACACCCAAAAATTAAGTCTTTCATCAGTGGCGCATATAAAAATTTGCAGGAGAGGTCAAGAATTGTCAATTTTGGTATTAAATTCTGACATCTTGGCTTTGCAAAATAATTTTTTAAATCGCACAAAAACTTTTTAAATAACGGACAGTCAAAAGAGTTCCGTTTTTTTACCCACCCTATAAGTATTATTTTATCGCTATATTATTGAAAAATTAAAAACTAAAAATGTCCAAACTTACATTTTTGGTATAATTTTCGAAACATTACGTTTGTTTTAACCAAGAACAAGCTCAGTACATTTTTACACTGCTTGATATAGATCATTTTAAAACTATAACAGTTACTAGGAGATAATTGTTAAGAACTATTTGCCTCATCCAGTTTATACTTTGTTAGCTATTTTACTGATTTACTGTTCACCGCAATTAACCCTTTAAATTTTCATTTAAAATTTAAATTTTTTCAAAATTAAATAATCTCGGAAATAATTATCAGGAAAATTTTAGTTTATTATTGTTTTAGCTTGCAAACGCTTACCATCTTACCAATTCAGCGTTATAAAAATGTAGCTTGTAGCTGTAAACTGTGGAGATATGTTTAGGGTATATTTTAATCTTTTCACCATCCTGTCAGCAATTTATAGGAGTCATTATAGTTTCATTGTTCATTCATGTTCCATTTCAGAGTTAATCTAGATGGCAAACTGGTTTCCTTAAAGCAGCTAAAACATTAAGTAGGCATTATTACATGAAATTATAGATTAAATTAAAAATTCTAATTAAAAAATGAGTATTGTATAATCAGTTCACAGATCATTTTTCGCTTCTAATAAAATCAAATAATAAACTTGTAAACTTACTATAAAAAACTAATTAAATCTACCAGATTTTCCTCCTGTCACAGGTCATCGATTGAAGAATAATTTCTACTTTTCCTGTATTGCTTAAATTTATATCTGAAAATCTTCTTAAATAAATAAAGTTCTTTTTTATAGAAATTGAACTATACCAATAGGATATTTCATTATATTTGAGCACTATTATTTTTTGAGCTACAAATAGATTAAAATATGAAAGTTGCATGCAATTTTCTATAAACTTCCTGGGACTCAGTCTTTCTATTGGTAATGGTCATCACAAATGTCAAATTTTACATTGAATTATATTCTGTATGTTTTTTTAAATTTAGATACATTTTTTCCTTCTTATTCCAAATATACCTACCTAGTATGTTACTTTGGTCTTTAATAGTCTTTAAAACAAATTGACAAAATATGTCCCCATAAGAAACACTTAAATTATTTTTCCTTGTTCAACATAATGTACAATTGTTGGTAAGTATTTTTTATTTTTCCTTGAAAACTGTGAAAAGATAAACTTTATTATAATTTTAATGTTACCCCGAGTGTTACCCATAAATAAACAAAAATAAATACAGTCCGTTCCATTTTTATTTAGACAAAATCTAACCTCAATGACCCACTGAACAAAACCAGTTTTGAAAGTTGACAGACATCCAAATGCCCTAGATTGTTGTTGTGGTCATATTTGAAGTTTTTAGGTTAGGTGTTTTTTTGACAAAAAGAGTATTTCTTTACAAATTGACCATGCAAGACTCATGAAGATAAAATTATTTAATAATACCTTACAATTGTGCCACCAGTAAACCTACTTTGACACACATTCGTTTTATTTTTCTTTCTTGCTCTCACTGACATATTATGACATTATTTTTGGCTAGGCCAGGCTGGAAATATGGACAAACATTTTGAATTGATGCGTTCATGAAAGTGATGCTTTTGTACTTAAAATTATAGATAAAAAAGTGCGCAAAATTTTAATAACAATATTATCAGCACACATGATACAAGTAAAATTAAGGAAAACTATGCGTCACTGGCCAACAGTAACCAATTGTCTTTTAAGCGAGAAACAAAATTACCAAACAGATAGAAAATCCTCGCTGACAGTTGACATATGTTAAATCTGTAAAAACTTTTGGTGGAAAATTAAAAAGAAATAAAAAAAGACCAAGATTAAAATTATGACATTATTTTTGTTAATTTAATGTAAATCCGACCTATTTTTTAAATATCTTTCCAAAATAACACCTATGCAAACCCAGTTTTTACCTTATCGTCCAGAAACACTTATCTTGAATTTTCATTATCATTTCAAAGTGTTGTTATCTTTCGCTTTCTTAAAAGTTGTTGCATACTGCGACTAAAAAACTTTTGCTGAATTTTTGGTGCACTCTTTCAATCATGTGTTCATGTTGACATATGTTAAATCTGTATAAACTTTTGGTGGAAAATTAAAAAGAAATAAAAAAAAGATCAAGAATAAAATTATGATATTATTTTTGTTAATTTAATGTAAATCCGACCTATTTTTTAAATATCTTTCTAAAATAACACCTATGCAAACCGAGTTTTTACCTTATCGTCCAGAAACACTTACCTTGAATTTTCATTATCATTTCAAAGTGTTCCCCACAAACAATGTCGTCATGGCAACGTGCCTTACAAATATTGGCATCTATTGGCAATGAGAATTTGACGCACGGCAATCTGTACGTTATACATGATTTAAACACACCTGTGTGAGCCACCGGCCGAGCGACGGCAACGAATACGTTTAAACTGATGGCAAATACACACTTAGCATGGTTTAAATGTAGAGGAGCACTGCATACTAAATACCCGCATTGCAGGCAATATTGGCAAAAAATGTATGGGGTGATTCACCATATTTTTTCCACTACATAGCTCATTTATTATTAGAGATAGAAAAATAGTTTAAATACAAAAGTTGATTAGTTCTTCACGAATTTTAAGAAAATTCAATAAACATATTCAAAATGTCAAATTTAGACTTGGACATCAACTTTCTTATTTTAAATTGAACACCCTGTATATTTTTTAAAATTTCGGTAGATCTTATAGGGTTTATCTTTAGCAGTTCTCGAGTGAAATAAAAAATAATTTGCCATAAGGGCGATGTGTTAGCCAAAGAAAAAGAGTCTAGGTGGTTCTTTGTTCAACACATTGCTCTTAAGTCAACGTTTTTCTTTAAAAATATATAGAGTGTTCCATTTGAAATAAGAAAGTTGATGTCGAAAGTTGACATTTTGAAAATTTTGGTTAAATTTTCTTAAAATTTGTGAAAAACTAAGCAACTTTTGTATTTTTTTTCTATCTTTAAGAATAAATAAGTTATGTAGTTGGGAAAATATGGTGAATCACCCCGTACCACTACGTGCCAAACCCACGCAAAAATTAAAAGTTTAAAAGTGCACCTCCTTGATTGGTCGGCTCAATAGGGATACAGATGCAAATTCCGATACCACTGATAATTGGCTTTTTCTCCCTATTTAAAGTATTTATGCATAAAATAAAAATTTACGCACATTTATTTTATTTTATCCTTAAACGAACAAAAATTCCTAGAAAAACCAATATGTAATAAATAAATAAATGTTACTATAAACAAAAACTTATGCACTTATATTTATATCCTAACATGAAGACAGCAATGGAAACCATACGAATAATATTTGTCGTCTTGGTCATGCCAAAGATAGAGAAAAATTCTTCCATAAATTGTTTTAAATATTTATTAAGAGGAGGTTTTCCATACCACAGTAAATTGCAACAGGGAAAATTTTATTTAGAATCTCATTGATTGTGAATCAAAACAATAAGGTTTGCTTCAGTTGCTTTATATAAAAATTCCTTGGCCAAAAATTTCAAAACTTAGTACTTCCTTCTTCTTGTTATAAGATAAGATGAAGATTTATTCAGCATCTTTTTTCCTGGATGTTTTGCCCCCTTTCCAGTCACAGGCACCCCGTAACCAAGCCTTAGAAGCATCTTCAACGACAGCATGAGGAAAAGTTGGTTGACTTCTTACAGAATTTTTTACAGAATCTAAAAAAGTTTAAATTGTGGTAAGTATAGCTGTAAATAATTTTTTTGGATAAACCAGTATTTTGTTTTAGGAAAAAGTAGCCCTTTTTGCTTAAAAAGTGACTAATTATCGGTTTCTCAAAAACAAAAAAATTAAAAACTTCAAGCTAGTTGTTTTATTGGCAAATTTACGTTAAAATAAAAAAATAGTACCAGACGAGTTTTTTCAAATTAATTCTAAAAAAGATTTTAAGATATTAACTAAAGACAGCTCGGTTTCACAAGAAATTTAAGGGTCATCATTCTCTGGGTCAGCAAGAGAAATTTCAGTGTTAGAAAATGACTTTAACGTAGACTGAATTGATGAATCTTTAGATGGCTCGATCCAACACTTCAACTAAAAAGCCAGTTAACTCTTTTTTGATATAGTATCCTTTAGCCTACTATAAAGGCCATAGTGACACCCAACTGAGAGAAAATTCATGTTTTACCTGTCAATTTGGTTATAAAAATGGCGGCAACAGTAGGCTAAATGGCACTGAAGTCTGAACACAGGTAGAAGTTAACTGGCTTTTTAGTTGAGAAAGGTTTTGCTCGATTACAAAAGAAATGTGTAAATTATCAGTGTCAGTATCGCTTAAGCATTGTAGATCATGATATGACCTTTGATTTTCTTGTAAAGTGGCGTCTAGATCACGATTTAATGCTGGGTTCATACAGGCAAATCAAAATAAAAAGAATTAAAATTAAAATAAAAGTTGAATGAGCTTATGGGGAACAGTGTAGGCATTTATACAGCATAAATAAAAAGATGAGTAACTGTTAACATTTATTTTTTATCTTAAAACGGATTTGAGCATGCCTTTTTGACGCACATAACCTCACTTTCATTTGTTTTTGTAATTTAAATGGGGGTTATTTGCATTTTTTGGTTTGTTTTTAACAGATAATATTAAGGAAAACAGCATGATGGAGTTTACTTTAATTATTTCAACTATTGGTGTCATTCACTTTTGTATACATGTGAAAAAGCTGTGTGCTGATCGGTTCAAAGTTATTATTTTTTATTTAAATTTTTATATGCCTGTATAAACCCAAAAAAAATTACGATTTTTGGTCGCTTTACTGGTAGTTCTGAACATTTTTAAGTCCACTCTAGGCCATACGTTAAGGAGCTACAACCTTAATCTATGACTCTAGACCGACCTTATTTAAAAACAAAAGAATATGAGTACTTACGCAGTATCGGCTTCCACATCCATGGTGACTTGAAACTCAAACTAAATTTAAGCCAATTTTAAAAGAAAACTTGCAAAACACAAACAATAAAACACCAAAAGGAACCCACATAGGAAGAATCCGCAGAATATTATTAAAATGGCGTCGGCAAGTACGTCAAGTTGTCAACCGCACGACAGATGTCAATCGCGCGGGAAATTTAAAAAATGCGGCGTTCAAAAGATACGATATCCGGCAATGCGTGTGATCGGACCGGAAAGGTGGTTTAGAAATGCATGCAATTTTTAAAGGAACGATTGCGTTTCACTTGGTATGTAAAACACGTTTTTCAGTTTTTGGCAAAATAACATAAATTTGCCAATACATCAGCACTAGTAAATAATCATTGGCAAAATAGCGCAATTTTGCCAATAATACTACTGTAGTAAATAATAATGGCATTCACTTGCCAATATTGCCAATAAAGCAAATACACCTTACCACCTTTCATTGTTTGTGGGGTTGTTATCTTTCACTTTCTTAAAAGTTGTTGCATACTGCGACTAAAAAATTTTGATGGATTTTTGGTGCACTGTTTCAATCATGTGTTCATGTTGACATATCTTAAATCTGTATAAACTTTTGGTGGAAAATTAAAAAGAAATAAAAAAAGATCAAGATTAAAATTATGATATTATTTTTGTTAATTTAATGTAAATCCGACCTATTTTTTAAATATCTTTTCAAAATAACACCTATGCAAACCCAGTTTTTACCTTATCGTCCAGAAACACTTACCTTGAATTTTCATTATCATTTCAAAGTGTTTTTATCTTTCGCTTTCTTAAAAGTTGTTGCATACTGCGACTAAAAAAGTTTTGCTGGATTTTTGGTGCATTCTTTCAGTAATGTGTTCATGTTGACATATGTTAAATCTGTATAAACTTTTGGTGGAAAATTAAAAAGAAATAAAAAAAGATCAAGATTAAAATTATGATATTATTTTTGTTAATTTAATGTAAATCCGACCTATTTTTTAAATATCTTTCCAAAATAACACCTATGCAAACCCAGTTTTTACCTTATCGTCCAGAAACACTTACCTTGAATTTTCATTATCATTTCAAAGTGTTGTTATCTTTCACTTTCTTAAAAGTTGTTGCATACTGCGACTAAAAAACTTTTGCTGGATTTTTGAATTATTTATATTATTAAAGATTATTAAGGAAGGCTTCTTAAGAATTTATAGAACGAGTTTCTCAAGATTTCTAAAATAATGAGGCTTGGAAAAGTTGTTAATGTTTTTGACATGATTCTTATCTGAAACCACTTCTTCAAGCCTTAGTTTTCAGAATTAAAAACGCAAAACCCGCTTGACATGAAGCAAGAAAACAAGAGTTGCATGCAAGTCGTCTCTTCTCATCTCGCTTTAGCAGTACCAGTAAATTAAGATGAAAATAGGAGACTTTCATGCAATTTTTGTAAATCCTGCCACCTAAGTAAATATTTTAAAGCCCCTTAACATTGCATGCACTTTGCAAAAAGCAAAATCGATTTTTGCAATAAGTAGGATTGCACAGTAATTTTATCCCTCTTCTGCCATTTTTTTTGCATGCCAGCTGCAAGACAAATTTTACACGACCAATAATATTTTTATGCAAGGCAGAAAAAGACGATTTTATAGTTAGCAATTTTCATTTTATTGTTCCATGTCAAGCGGCCTTATGAGCATGCCTTTGCTTTAAAGATTTTTTGTTTTACTGATACTCTATATCATGCCTCTTATTTATATAAGATATATTAATTTAAAAAAACACCTACCTGTCATTAAGAAACATCCCCAAACTTAAAAAGACACCGAAAAAACATACAACACACAGCCACGCCAAAATATGAGGTTAAGTTTTCTTGGGTTTGTACTCTACTGAAGGCCTTTCACGAATTCAGTCCAACATGGAGGCAAATGTCGGGTACGAGTGGTGGGCATTTCAAAAGTAAATTCCAGCAGATGGCTGACCAGGGCCGATTTTGTCGGCCTTGGGCTGACATACACCTCATTCCAAATTCTCTGGACCAATTTCGATATGGCGGCTGACAATTAAATACAGAAGCTAAATGGAACTGTCATTGTCAGTGTCCAAATTGCTTGGTCCGCAGCAATTTAGAATGGAGTGTACCAAGTGCCATCAAAATGAGACAGTTGAAGATTAACTCGAGGGTTAAATATAATAAGTCGATATTGCTAAAGACGGTATTCACTGGTTGTGCACCGACTAGTCTTTCTCTCTTGACTTTTATAGTAACATTATTGCGCAGAAATTGTTCTGTGGGGGAGGGTGCTTGAGGTTCCTAGGGGGGCTTGAGTAACCACTTTTTCTTTCTTGAAAATTTTTTTAGGAGTCGACATTCAATGGCTCTGGTGGGTCGGGAGATTAAGTCCCTAAGCTCCCCCCCCCCCTGCAAAAGCTGGTGAAAACGCCAAATGGCATCGCGGCCCTAACTTTCTTGATCCGTACCGGTAGCTTAAAAATAGCATAAGCCCGGGTAGTTTCGAAGGATCAGATGCTCGCCCGCAGCAATGCCGGCCACTGAGTCGGACATATCCCGGACTAACACGTTTGATGGGACGGATTACTAAAAACTAGTAGGTTTAACATTAAATCTAGGATGTTAAAACATTAGTTTCAAGAAGTTTAATAGTTAGAACAAAAATATTATTTATTTAATTAAAATAAATACAAACAAAAAATTAGGATAATGAGAGGTAAGTATTTATTCTAAATATTTATTTTATTTATTTTAGAATATATATATATATATATATATTAGGTCGTTCATGTATTACAATATTTAAAAAACTATATAACAAAATATAATATTTCAGCCCTTTAATATTAATAATAATTATAAAATTTTAATATTCACATTTTTGGTAACATATGTGTGTAAAATGTAATCTGGCGCCATCTAGCGACAATTTAATATACTTCTTTTAGTTCACACCCTAAGACATTTATTGATCAATATTTGGAACCAGAAAAGTCACCAGATTTAACCTATTATTATTCTATGTAAAAAAGATGCATAGGTGTGAACAGAAAAGGCATGCAACTTTTCACTCTTTATTTTCAAGGTCGACACGCGCGATTTAAAAAATCCCTTGCGTCAAAAAACCCTGCATGCTGGATTTGGTGGGCACAGGGCTTAATAAGAACCTACATTTAATTTCACCCTACATTAACGACGTTGAAGTTATCTTCATATTCATATTCATGTTAATTACAACGGACCAAACAAATTGTAAACTTTTTAGAAAAAATGGGTTTTACCGTAAAATAATGGAAAAAAAAATATCTACACTTGACGGACAATAACTACACCTTACTCAAGCCGTCACAATTGCTACCCCACAAACAATGCCGGCATGGCAAAGTGCCTTACAAATATTGGCATCTATTGGCAATGAGAATTTGACGCACGGCAATCTGTGCATTATAAATACCTTAAACACTCCTGTGTGAGCCACCGGCCGAGCGACGGCAACGAATACGTTTAAAATAATGGCAAATACACACTTACATTGCAGGCAATATTGGCAAAATATGTATGGGGTGATTCACCATATTTTTCCCACTACATAGCTCATTTATTATTAGAGATAGAAAAATAGTTTAAATACAAAAGTTGATTAGTTCTTCACAAATTTTAAGAAAATTTAATAAAAATTTTCAAAATGTCAAATTTAGACTTAGACATCAACTTTCTTATTTTAAATTGAACACCCTGTATATTTTTTAAAATTTCGGTAGATCTTTTTTTTCCTGATTCTTAATATGTAGGGTTTATCTTTAGCGGTTCTCGAGTGAAATAAAAAATAATTTGCCAAAAGGGCGATGTGTTAGCCAAGGAAAAATAGTCTAGGTGGTTTTTTGTTCAACACATTGCTCTTAAGGCAACGTTTTTCTTGAAAAATATACAGGGTGTTTCATTTGAAATAAGAAAGTTGATGTCGAAATTTGATATTTTGAAAATTTTGGTTAAATTTTCTTAAAATTTGTGAAAAACTAAGCAACTTTCGTAATAATTTTTTTTCTATCTTTAAGAATAAATGAGTTATGTAGTTGGAAAAATATGGTGAATCACCCTGTACCACTAAGTGCCAAAACCACACAAAAATTAAAAGTTTAAAAGTGCACCTCCTTGATTGGTCGGCTCAATAGAGATACAGATGCAAATTCCGATACCACTGATAATTGGCTTTTTCTCCCTATTTAAAGTATTTATGCACAAAATAAAAATTGTAATTATTGTGGATTAAAAATAAAATAATGCAAATAGTTTACGAATGCACATTTATTTTATTTCATCCTTAAACGAACAAAAATTCCTAGAAAAACCAATATGTAATAAATAAATAAATTTTACTATAAACAAAAACTTATACACTTATATTTATATCCTAGCATGAAGACAGGAATGGAAACCATATGAATAATATTTGTCGTCTTGGTCATGCCAAAGATAGAGGAAAATTCTTTCATAAATTGTTTTAAATATTTATTAAGAGGAGGTTTTCCATACCACAGTAAATTGCAAGAGGGAAAATTTTATTTAGAATCTCTTTGATTGTGAATCAAAACAATAAGGTTTGCTTCAGTTGCTTTATATAATAATTCCTTGGCCAAAAATTTAAAAACTTAGTACTTCCTTCTTCTTGTTCTAAGATAAGATGAAGATCTGTGCAGCATCTTTTTTCCTGGATGTTCTGCCCCCTTTCCAGTCACAGGCATCCCATAACCAAGCCTTAATAGCATTTTCAATGACAGAATGAGGAGAAGTTGCTTGACTTCTTAAAGGATTTTTCTTTACGGAATCTAAAAAAGTTTAAATTGTGGTAAGTATGGCTGTAAATTATTTTCTTTTTGATAAACCAGTATTTTGTTTTAGGAAAAAGTAGCCCTTTTTGCTTAAAAAGTGACAAAATATTAGTTTCTCAAAAAAAAAAATAAAAACTTTAATCTAGTTGTTTTATTGGCAAGTTTACGTTAAAATAAAAAAATAGTACCACAGACGAGTTTTTTTTTTCTCGGCTCGGTTTCACAAGAAATTTGAGGGTCATCAGTCTCTGGGTCACCAAGAGAAATTTCAGTGTCAGAAAATGACTTGGACGTAGACTGAATTGATGAATCTTTAGATGGCTCGATTCAATACTTCAACTAAAAAGCCAGTTAAATCTTTTTTGATATAGTATCCTTTAGGGCTCAGTTAAGTTTGCCCCCCCAGATCGATTTTCTCAAAACTTTTTGTGCCAAAATTTTGCACACATTTTGCACAACACAAATCAAATTTTGCACACCTTCCTACGAGAAACTACAGCCCATTTTCTGTGGGGGGGGGGCAACGTTAAGTTTGCGTCAAAATATTTCAAAAATTATGATGTCATTTGAAAGGTCTTATTTTGCACAATTTTACACACCCATTTTAAAATTTTGCACACCTCCCTGTAACCCACACGAGGGTTCTGAAAATATCAAGTTTGCCCCCCCCCCAGTCAATATTTTTCAAAAAGTTTGGTTTCGTCAGAAAGGTCTTATTTTGCACACCCATTTTAAAATTTTGTACACCCCCCTGTAACACACACGAGGGTTCTGAAAATATCAAGTTTGCCCCCCCCCAGTCAATATTTTTCAAAAAGTTTGGTGCCGTTAGAAAGTTCTTATTTTGCACAATTTTGCACACCCATTTTAAAATTTTGCACACCTCCCTGTAACCCACACGAGGGTTCTGAAAATATCAAGTTTGCCACCCACAGTCAACATTTTTTAAAAAATTTGGTGGCGTTAGAAAGGTCTTATTTTGCACAATTTTGCACACCCATTTTAAAATTTTGCACACCTCCCTGTAACCCACACGAAGGTTCTGAAAATATCAAGTTTGCCCCCCTCAGTCAATATTTTTCAAAAAGTTTGGTGTCGTTAGAAAGGTCTTATTTTGCACAATTTTGCACACCCATTTTAAAATTTT
Source organism: Oxystoma pomonae (assembly GCA_963921995.1). Taxonomy (NCBI): domain Eukaryota; kingdom Metazoa; phylum Arthropoda; class Insecta; order Coleoptera; family Brentidae; genus Oxystoma; species Oxystoma pomonae. The sequence continues at coordinate 57,217,331 of OY998163.1, read as the reverse complement.
GCACACCTCCCTGAAACCTACACGAGAGTTCTGAAAATATCAAGTTTGCCCCCCAGTCAATATTTTTTAAAAATTTTGGAGTCATTATAAAGGTCTAATTTTGCATCATTTTGTACACCCATTTTAAAATTTTGCACACCTCCCTCTAAACCACACGAAGATTCTAAAAATATCAAGTTTGCCCCCCCCCCACCGTCGATATTTTTCAAAAAAAATTGTGTCATTCGAAAAGTCTATTTTGCGCAATTTGGCACACCCTTCAGTACCCCGCAAGAGCGTTCTCAAAAAAGTTTGCCACCCCCCCAGTTAATATTTTTCAAAAAATTTATGTCATTCGAGAAGCCTAATTTTGCACAACTATTTTTAAATTTTGCACACTTCCCATGCCGTTTTCTTTTTATGGCGTTTACGGTTAAACTTGGTCCTAAAATTTCCCAGAAGTATAAGCAAACGAAGGAGACCTCGATTGGGTAATATCTTTGAATATTGTTTAAATTTACAGATAATTGTTTATGTTTACATTTGTATATGATCAAAAGTTTTTAATTTTTATGAATTTCCTGATTATACTTAAATTTTCATATCAAAAATGAACAGAAAAAATCGATGTAGACAGCGTATCCTGTCATGTTCGATGCCTTGAGAATCGGAACCAGCCTATTTTGCCGGTTCAGAATGGTTGCGGTTCTCAAGGTATCTTAAGGGATCTTCACAGGATGTGCTATCGACGTACATTTGTTAGATGATGTCATATCATGTGAAAAATTAAGTATAATCCGGAAATTCATAAAAATTAAAAACTTTTGATTATAGACACATATATGTAAGCATAAGCAATTATATGTAAATTTAAACAATATTCGAAGATATTACACAATCGAGGTCTCCTTATTTTGCTTATACTTCTGGGAAATTTTAGGACCAAGGTTAACCGTAACCGCTACAAAAAGAAAACAGCTCCAGAAACTAGTAGGTAGGTATATGCACCTATATCTGAATTCGGGACAGGTATCCGCGGGAGGCGGGAGGTTGTACGTGCCGTAAAGAGGAATGCGTGCGTACCTACACCTACCACGCGCGAAGGCCTTTTATGTAATATATTGAAATGTCGCTTAGCAATGCCTAGTTTTATTTGTGTTCATGATTCAGAATGACTTCGGGTGAAGTTTCCGAAGTTTGCAACGTGTATTTTAAATGGTGGCGTTCCATTTCGGCAGGAAAGTCAATGTGAACGCCTCTATTTAAAATACATAACATTACGTAACGCCTGGTTCCCACCTATGCGTGCCCACCCTGACTCTAAAAATGCATCACGTGATCAGCCATGCATTTGCCGATTTTTTAAAAGTGTCGCGTGATGCGTTTTTAATGTCAGGGTGAGCACACATAGGTGGCAACTAGGCGTAACGCTTATAGGGGTTATGTAGGGGTGAGCGGGGTTTCGCGGTTCCGTTACGTACCGCAATTTTTAAATTATTATTTTGAAATAAAACAACTTTTTGGATTTTTCGAGTGAAAAAGAAAAAAAAGAGGGGGTCTCTGGCAGCAAAACGTTTTGTTATTTTAGACTGGAGTAGTCCCAAACGTTACAAAGCGTTATATAGGGGGTCGCGGTTTGGGGTCAAAATTGGGCAAAATAAGGGTTACGTAATAAGTGCACTACCTCTCAGTTTACGCAATTACTTTGTGGTTGGCGGTAAATATAACCTAACTTTTTTGTTACTTTTTATTTTTTTTAGTCGATGATACTTACCTCATCAATCAATTTTCCAAAAATATTACGAAAAAAATAAAATAACGATAACCATAAAGTAATTCCTCTGGAAATTCCGAACTGTTATGGAACTGGCAGTCGTAGAAGTAACAATAATAATAAGGAAAGAGACAAAAACACTGACCAAAAAGACCTTTAGTGTGAATGGAACTTTAACTTTCTACCTATTGGTGTCATCCTATTTGCAGCAGGCGTTGTTTCCGTCTTTGGGTTGAGAATTGAATCAAATTTACATGACATATTTGAATTCGATTTGATTTTTTTTTCGATCTATAAAAGGAATAATAATTTTTTTATTATTTGCCATTTTGAGTGCATGAAATATAAAAACAAAATGTCTAAAATGTTCATGTGTAGAAATAAATTAACGACTTCTTCTAATTATAATTATTGACGGACGGAATTTTTTGATGTAAACCTGGTTAATGACACACCAAGACGCCAAACGCATGGTGTGAACTGCAAAATCAAGGCGGGCATCATCACCGTAGCCGCTGTCCGCAAATAGCAAGGTGTGATCCCACCATTATCCAGATGAAAATTTTCGGACGCACCCATGAAATCGGAGAAGCGTTTGACCTCGGGTGTAACTTGCCCCAAAATGGGTAAGTGCAGCCCTCTAGAAATTTGATAAGCCTTTGGTATTCTTGACATGTAGAAGAGAAAGATAGAAATGCGGCGTTATAGGCGTTCTTAGTCATTTTCGGTAAGATGTGTCTGAGCTTCATAGAAAGTGACAGTTTCCTCGTCCTTCACTCCCCAAATGGACCTACCTAAATTTTTGGGTGTTCTGCACCAAATTTTGACGTTTCTTCGAGCTTGGGCATCTTGTCTTTACACTTTGCAGTGTGTATTTGTGGAAGAAATGAATTTAGTGGACGAGGCTGGGAATAACTAATTTTTTTTATTATTTCGCCAGATGCACGAAACCGAATGGGCGTTAAAAATATTCTGTTTTTTTTATAAGTTAACTATACAGGTTAAAAAATTGTATGTTGTATAAAAACAAACTTACGGAACCCTGGAGTAAATTAGACCGTACTCCTATTCACTCCACGATCCCGTAAGTATAATATAATATATATAATATACAAGTTTTATTTTGGTTTATTATTGAAGTAAAATATGCGTGCGGGAAAGTAGAAAGATCTGAAAGAAAACAAAGCGTCGTTTTTTTTAAAAGAAAGTGTTTATTTTATCTATCAACCAAAGTTATTATTAGAAGTGCAACAACACGCAATTACGATTTACTTACTTTCGACTAACTTAAGTGACAAAGGCTTTTATGGAACTTAAAATTAAGGTTTTTATTTTATTAGACACTTAAAGCCAATTATCAAAGTTAACACTATCCTAAGACGTATCGCTATCGAGTGGACCAATCAACCATGTGCAGTTTTAAATATATGGGGAATGCGAGACAGCTCCAGCTGATCAAAGTACGCCTGGATACCCATTCTTCAGTTTCGAGAGAAACTTTCGTGTAGGAACGATCACATCCTTTATTTCAACCAATAGGCAAGCCCCAATGCGGTTACGAAACGTTTGATAAGCTGAAAAGTTCCACGGCGCCCGCGCAGGAGAACCCGCTTTCTTCCCCATAACCAGCAGATGTAAGTTGTAGGAGAGTTCTCTTGATATGCGGTAGCCCGTTAATGTCCGGCGGTGCTCGACTGATACTATTGGTCCAAATCACTGATGTGAGCGTTTCTATAGGAGTGTTCTCTCGAAACTGAAGAATATGTACCCTGACCTGCAATACGTGTCAGGATAACACGAAAGAAGACGTGACGTTACGTAGTTTTCACCCAAGACGTTGCTCTATCAACAAAAACGTGTCATTTCGATCAGCTGGAGATGTCATGCAATTTAAAAGTGTACTTGGTTAATTGGCCGACAAGATAGAGATACGTCTTAGGATACGTCTTAAGATTTTTTTAGGGGTGAGGTATTTTGGGAGTAGTTCCGAAGGGAGAAATGGAGGAAAGTTGAAAAACAATAGAGCTCCGCGCGTCAATAGATCATTATGATCGGTGCAGGAGTTTTTGAGTTACAGTGGCGCATATCGAGGCGACGGACAGACAGATAGACAGACAGACCAACAGATAGACAGAGCGACGGCGCCTGGATTCGTGCTCATCTGAAGTCAGATCCACCAAATTCCTTCATCTTCCTCAAAATCTCGAAATGCGATTTTTTGACATTTACATTACTTCCTTCTCTTAGAGCGAGGGAAGTAAAAAGTCAACGAAATTCTTTTTGTTTTCTTTAAAATTACGTAAAGTAAAATTTATGTTAGAAATCACGTAAGAAAAACTATTCTCCTCTTTGTTGCACTTTTAGAATATGTATTGCGCATAGTCTTTTTATTAGCTCAAAAATGGTTCTTCTTCTAACGCAAACTTATAAAAGGCTATTTTCATTTAAGAAGGTAGTGCACTTGCCCAAAAAAGTGTAGAGCAGCTTTAGCTCGAAAGCGCCTCAGACCACATTGCACAAAGCTCAAAATCACGTCCGTCGTCGTGCCATATTTTACGTTTTGTTTAATAAAATCAACGAGAAGTACGTGGTGTCGTGTGCCGTTCAATCAGCATCAACATCATCAGCTTACCAGTTGCCAAACAAAATAAGGTAGGTTTATAGTTTACGTATATAGGCTCTATAATTCAGTGATATAGGCAAACAAATCAGTAAAGAATTGGGTTCCATTAGTATGGTGTAGGTAGGGCAATATGTTCTATTCAGAAGCTTTTGTCCGTTAAACATATTTGCAATTTTTACATTTTCGAAGAATTCTGAGGTAAAGTCACCTCATCAAATAATGTCCCTTCAATTCTTTTGGGGAATATATCTTAGCACGAACTGACAACGTTGCAAGCCGCATATACCTACCTGTATCATGTACAGCCATTTGCACCAACATATTTACTTATTTAGGGTTCACTTAGAATAAGGTGGCCTAGATTAGAGAAGAGTATCGTTTGTATTTAGAACTCCCCTAAACTACCTTAGGTGATCTCTAAACCTAGGGGCCCGTTTTTGGTCCCCTAGCCCTCCCCTAACCTAAAACTAAACTAGATTAAGGTGCCAACTAATGCTAGGTGACCCCTAAATATGTTGGTGCAAATGGCTGGTAGCCTTATACTAAGTCCACAGGATACAGATATATGTGGCTTGCAATGTTGTCAGTTCGTACTAAAATATATTCCTTAAAGAAATTAAAGTAATAAGTAAATATGTTGGTGCAAATGGCTGTACATGATACAGGTAGGTATATGCTGCTTGCAACGTTGTCAGTTCGTGCTAAGATATATTCCCCAAAAGAATTGAAGGGACATTATTTGATAAGGCGACTTTATCTCAGAATTCTTCGAAAATGTAAAAATTGCAAATATGTTTAACTGACAAAAGCTTCTGAATAGAGCATATTGCCCTACCTACACCATACTAATGGAACCCAATTCTTTACTGATTTGTTTGCCTATATCACTGAATTATAGAGCCTATATACCTTATTTTGTTTGGCAACTGGTAAGCTGATGATGTTAATGCTGATTGAACGGCACACGACACCAAGTACTTCTCGTTGATTTTATTAAACAAAACGAAAAATATGGCACGACGACGGACGTGCTTTTGAGCTTTGTGCAATGTGGTCTGAGGCGCTTTTGAGCTAAAGCTGCTCTACACTTTTTTGGGCAAGTGCACTACCTTCTTAAATAAAAATAGCCTTTTATAAGTTTGCGTTAGAAGAAGTACCATTTTTGAGCCAATAAAAAGACTATGCGCAATACATATTCTAAAAGTGCAACAAAGAGGAGAATAGTTTTTCTTACGTGATTTCTTATATAAATTTTACTTTCCGTAATTTTAAAGAAAACAAAAAGAATTTCGTTGACTTTTTACTTCCCTCGCTCTAAGAGAAGGAAGTAATGTAAATGTTAAAAAATCGAATTTCGATATTTTGAGGAAGATGAAGGAATTTGGTGGATCTGACTTCAGATGAGCACGAATCCAGACGCCGTCGCTCTATCTATCTGTTGGTCGGTCTGTCTGTCTGTCTGTCCGTCGCCTCGATATGCGCCACTGTAACTCAAAAACTCCTGCACCGATCATAATGAAATTTTACACAACGATTACGTGTATTGACGCGCGGAGCCCTATTGTTTTTCAACTTTCCTCCGTTTCTCCCTTCGGAACTACCCCCAAAATACCTCATCCCTAAAAAATCTTAAGACGTATCCTAAGACGTATCTCTATCTTGTCGGTCAATTAACCAAGTACACTTTTAAATTTACTGCGATTGCATGACATCTCCAGCTGATCGAAATGACACGTTTTTGTTGATAGAGCAACGTCTTGGGTGAAAACTACGTAACGTCACGTCTTCTTACGTGTTATCCGGGCATGTATTGCAGGACAGGGTACCTATTCTTCAGTTTCGAGAGAACACTCCTATAGGAACGCTCACATCAGTGATTTGGACCAATAGGATAGTTTGACTGCTTGCACTAGCCATCCGATATCAGTCGAGCACCGCCGGACATTACCGGGCTACCGCATATCAAGAGAACTCTCTTACAACTTACATCTGCTGGTTATGAGGAAGAGAGCGGGTTCTCCTACGCGGGCACCGTGGAGCTCTTCAGCTTATCGAACGTTTCGTAACCGCATTGGGGCTTGCCTAATGGTTGAAATAAAGTTTCTCTCGAAACTGAAGAATGGGTATCCAGGCGTACTTTGATCAGCTGGAGCTGTCTCGCAGTTCCCATATATTTAAAACTGTATATGGTTGATTGGTCCACTCGACAGAGATACGTCTTAGGATAGTGTTAAATTTGATAATTGGCTTTAAGTGTCTAATAAAATAAAAACGTTAATTTTAAGTTCCATAAAAGTCTTTGTCACGCAAGTTAGTCGAAAGTAAGTAAATCGTAATTGCGTGTTGTTGCACTTCTAATAGTAACCTTCGTTGATAGATAAAATCTTCTTTAAAAAAAAAACGACGCTTTGTTTTCTTTCAGATCTTTCTACTTTCCCGCACGCATATTTTACTTCAATAATAAACCAAAATAAAAGTTATATATTATATATATATATATATATATATATATATATTATACTTACGGGACCGTGGAGTGAATAGTAGTACGCCCTAATTCACTCCACGGTTCCGTAAGCTTGTTTTTATACAACCTACACTTTTTTAACCTGTATAGTTAACTTATAAAAAACAACAGAATTTTTTTCACGCCCAGACGTTTTCGTGCTTCTCGTCCATTAAATTCATTTCTTCCACAAATACATACTGCAAAGTGTAAAGACAAGATGCCCAAGGTCCAAGAAACGTCAAAATTTGGTGCAGAACACTCAAAAATTTAGGTAGGTCAATTTGGGGAGTGAAGGACGAGGAAACTATCACTCTATGAAGCTCAGACACATCTTACCGAAAATGACTACCTTTCTCTTTTACATGTCAAGAATACCAAAGGCTCATCAAATTTCTAGAGGGCTGCACTTACCCATTTGGTTCACCCAAGGTCGAACGCGCCTCCGATTTCATTGGTGCGTCCGAAAATTTTCATCTGGATAATGGTGGGATCACACCTTGCTATTTGCGGACAGCGGCTACGGTGATGACGCCCGCCTTGATTTTGCAGTTCACACCACGCGTTTGGCGTCTTGGTGTGTCATTAACTAGGTTTACATCAAAAAATTCCGTCCGTCAATAATTATAATTAGAAGAAGTCGTTTATTTATTTCTACACATGAACATTTTAGACATTTTGTTTTTGTATTTCATGCACTTAAAATGGCAAATAAGAAAAAAATTATTATTCCTTTTATAGATCGAAAAAAAAATCAAATCGAATTCAAAATATATGTCATGTAAATTTGACTTAATTCTCAACCCAAAGACGGAAACAACGCCTGCTTCAAATGGGATGACACCAATAGGTAGAAAGTTAAAGTTCCATTCACACTTAAGGTCTTTTTGGTCAGTGTTTTTGTCTCTTTCCTTATTATTATTGTTACTTCTGCGACTGCACAGTTCCATAACAGAGATCGGAATTTCCGGAGGAATTACTTTATGGTTATCGTTATTTTATTTTTTTCGTAATATTTTTGGAAAATTGATTGATGAGGTACGTATCATCGACTAAAAAAACTAAAAAGTAAGTAAGAACGTTAGGTTATATTTACCGCCAACCACAAAGTAATTGCGTAAACTGAGAGGTAGTGCACTTATTACGTAACCCTTATTTTGCCCAATTTTGACCCCAAACCGCGACCCCCTATATAACGTTTTGTAACGTTTGGGACTACTCCAGTCTAAAATAACAAAACGTTTTACTGCCAGAGATACCCTCTTTTTTTTCTTTTTCACTCGAAAAATCCAAAAAGTTGTTTTATTTCACAATAATAATTTAAAAATTGCGGTACGTAACGGAACCGCGAAACCCCGCTCACCCCTACATAACCCCTATAAGCGTTACGCCTAGTTGCCACCTATGTGTGCTCACCCTGACATTAAAAACGCATCACGCGACACTTTTAAAAAATCGCAAATGCATGGCTGATCACGTGATGCATTTTTAGAGTCAGGGTGGGCACGCATAGGTGGGAAGCAGGCGTTACGTAATGTTATGTATTTTAAATAGAGGCGTTCACATTGACTTTCCTGCCGAAATGGAACGCCACCATTCAAAATACACGTTGCAAACTTCGGAAACTTTACCCGAAGTCATTCTGAATCATGAACACAAATAAAACTAGGCATTGCTAAGCGACATTTCAATATATTACATAAAAGGCCTTCGCGCGTGGTAGGTGTAGGTACGCACGCATTCCTCTTTACGGCACGTACAACCTCCCGCCTCCCGCGGATACCTGTCCCGAATTCAGATATAGGTGCATATACCTACCTACTAGTTTCTGGAGCTGTTTTCTTTTTGTAGCGGTTACGGTTAACCTTGGTCCTAAAATTTCCCAGAAGTATAAGCAAAATAAGGAGACCTCGATTGTGTAATATCTTCGAATATTGTTTAAATTTACATATTTAAACATCATCTATCAAATGGACGTAGATAGCACATCCTGTGAAGATCCATACCTTGAGAACCGCAACCATTCTGAACCGCCAAAATAGGCTGGTTCTGATTCTCAAGGCATCGAACATGACAGCGTGCGCTATCTACATCGATTTTTTCTGTTCATTTTTGATATGAAAATTTAAGTATAATCCGGAAATTCATAAAAATTAAAAGCTTTTGATTATATACAAATGTAAACATAAACAATTATCTGTAAATTTAAACAATATTCAAAGATATTACACAATCGAGGTCTCCTTCGTTTGCTTATACTTCTGGGAAATTTTAGGACCAAGTTTAACCGTAAACGCCACAAAAAGAAAACGGCATGGGAAGTGTGCAAAATTTAAAAATAGTTGTGCAAAATTAGGCTTCTCGAATGACATAAATTTTTTGAAAAATATTAACTGGGGGGGGGGCAAACTTTTTTGAGAAGGCTCTTGTGGGGTACTGAAGGGTGTGCAAAATTGCGCAAAATAGACTTTTCGAATGACACAAAATTTTTTGAAAAATATCGACGGTGAGGGGGGAGCAAACCTCATATTTTCAGAATCTTCGTGTGGGTTAGAGGGAGGTGTGCAAAATTTTAAAATGGGTGTGCAAAATGATGCAAAATTAGACCTTTCTAATGACTCCAAAATTTTTAAAAAATATTGACTGAGGGGCAAACTTGATATTTTCAGAACCCTCGTGTAGGTTACAGGGAGGTGTGCAAAATTTTAAACTGGGTGTGCAAAATTGTGCAAAATAAGACCTTTCTAACTACACCAAACTTTTTGAAAAATATTGACTGGGGGGGGGCAAACTTGATATTTTCAAAACCCTCGTGTGGGTTACAGGGAGGTGTGCAAAATTTTAAAATGGGTGTGCAAAATAAGACCTTTCTAACGACACCAAACTTTTTGAAAAATATTGACTGGGAGGAGCAAACCTGATATTTTCAAAACCCTCGTGTGGGTTACAGGGAGGTGTGCAAAATTTTAAAATAGGTGTGCAAAATTGTGCAAAATAAGACCTTTCTAACGACACCAAACTTTTTGAAAAATATTGACTGGGGGGGGGGCAAACTTGATATTTTCAGAACCCTCGTGTGGGTTACAGGGAGGTGTGCAAAATTTTAAAATGGGTGTGCAAAATTGTGCAAAATAACCCCCCTACAGAAAATGGGCTGTAGTTTCTCGTAGGAAGGTGTGCAAAATTTGATTTGTAATGTGCAAAATTGTGCAAAATGTGTGCAAAATTTTGGCATAAAATTTTTTGAGAAAATCGATCTGGGGGGGGGCAAACTTAACTGAGCCATCCTTTAGCCTACTATAGAGGCCATAGTGACACCAAACTGAGAGAAAATTCTTGTTTTACCTGTCAATTTGGTTATAAAAATGGCGACAACAGTAGGCTAAACGGCACTGAAGAGGTAGGAAATAACTGGCATTTTAGTTGAGAGGTTTTGCTTGATTACAAAAGAAATTTGTAAATTATCAGTCTCAGTATCGCTTAAGCATTGTAGATCATGATGTGAACTTTGATTTTCTTGTAAAGTGCCGTCTGGATCACGATTTAATGCTGGGTTTATACAGGCAAATCGAAATAAAAATAAAAATTAAAATTAAAATAAAAATTGAATGAGCTTATGGGGAACAGTGTATGCATTTATACAGCAGAGATAAAAAGATGGTTAATTTTTAACTTTTATTTTTATCTTAAAATCTTAACACTTTCATTTGTTGTTGTAATTTAAATGTGGGTTTTTTTGCACTTTTTGGTTTGTTTTTAACAGATATTATTAAGGAAAACAGCAGAAGCTGTGTGCTGATCGGTTCAAAGTTATGGTAATTATGCAGTATACGGTTTTCTGCCATTTTTTATTTTTTTTGAAAAATTCTTTATGGGGGCACCTTCTAGGGTCCCTAGGACCCCAGGGGGAGTTGTAATGTGTTTTTTTGATTGTTTTGAATTAGGTTGGGTTGGACTGTGTTGGTTTGGGTTGTTTTAGTGAAAAAAAATTAAAAAAAAACAAAAAAAATTAAAAAAAACAACCGGCGCAGACGGATTTGGGGTTCTAGGGACCCTGGAAGGTGCCCCCATAAAGAATTTTTCAAAAAAAATCAAAAATGGCAGAAAACCGTATACTGCATAATTACCAAAGTTATTTTTATTTGGCTGTATAAACCAGAATTATTTTTTATTTTAATTTTTATATGCCTGTATAACCCCAGCATAAATGACGATTTTTGGTCGCTTTACTGGTAGTTCTGAACATTTTTAAGTCTACTCTAGGCCGACCTTATTTAGGAACAAAAGAATATGAGTACTTACGCAGTATTGGCTTCCACATCCATGGTGACTTGAAACTCAAAGTAAATTTAAGCCAATTTTAAAAGAAAACTTGCAAAACACAAAAAACAAACCATGAAAGAGGAAGAATCTGTAGAATATTATTAAAATGGCATCGGCAAGTACGTCAAGTTGTCAACCGCACGTCAGATGTCAATCGCCCGGGAAATTTAAAAAATACGGCGTTCAAAAGACACGATATCCGGCAATGCGTTTGATCGGACCGGAAAGGTGGTTTAGAAATGCATGCAATTTTCACGCGTTTCACTTGGTATGTAAAACACGTTTTTCAGTTATTGGCAAAATAAAATAAATTTGCCAATAAATCAGCTCTAGTAAATAATCATTGGCAAAATAGCGCAATTTTGCCAATAATACTACTGTAGTAAATAACTAATGGCATTCACTTGCCAATAATGCCAATAAAGCAAATATACCTTACCACCTTTCATTGTTTGTGTGGTAATTAAAGGCAGCTTAGGAAGCTTATTAGCTATAGAGATGCATTAAAAATTAAAAGATATTAAATATATATAAGAGTTGGCGATGTATAGTAACAAACTTAACTGATTTGAAATAAAAGCCCTTCATTCTATCAAACGCACCAGATAGCTGAGTCAGCTTGGCTTTGGGAGCTCAGCTATGGGGCCGGGTCTTTTTAAAATCATAAAAATGTAAATATGAAGATAGAAGGGTGATGTATATCAACAAACTTTACTGATATGGAGTATTAGACCTTTATTCTATCAAATCCAGCACATGGGTGAGTCAGCTTTGCTTTGGGAGCTGAGCTATGAGGGTCTTTTTAAAATCATAAAAATGTAAATATGAAGATAAGTGGGCCATGTTTATCAACAAACTTTACTGATTTGCAGTATCAGACCTTTATTCTATTAAATCCAACACATAGCTGAGACAGCTTTGCTTTGGGAGCAGAGCTATGGAGTACTTTTAAAATCATAAAAATGTAAATGTATGTATATCAATAAACTTTACTGATTTAAGGTACTAGACCTTTACTCTATCAAATCCACCACACAGCTGAGTCAGATTGACTTTGGGAGCTGAGCAATCGGGGTCTTTTTAAAATCATAAACATATAAATATGAAGTTAAGTAGGCGATGTATATCAAGAAACTTTACTGATTTGAAGTATTAGACCTTTATTCTATTAAATCCACCATATAGCTGAGTCAGCTTTGCTTTAGGAGCTGAGCTATGGGGAACTTTTTAAAATCATATAAATGTAAATATGAGGATAAGGAGGCTACGTATATCAACAAACTTTACTGATTTAAAGTATTACCCCACAAACAATGAAAGGTGGTATTTGCTTTATTGGCAATATTGGCAAGTGAATGCCATTGGTTATTTACTACAGTAGTATTATTGGCAAAATTGCGATATTTTGCCAATGATTATTTACTAGTGCTGATGTATTGGCAAATTTATGTCCATCAAGTAATTTTTTACAGGATCAACATACACTTGTGCAAGTCACCATTTGATTTACCCTTTCTGAACTACGAATCGAAATCGATCACGTAATGGCCTCTTTCTTACACATAGAAAAAGAAAAGGAGCGACAAGGCTAAGAAGAAATAAAAATGCAAAATTCGGTGATGCCAAGATGTGCTAAGCGTATTTGATTCTGTCTGCTCGCAGGGCAGCGCGTTCGGCAGAGCGAATACGAAAATTCGTCGGTCAGCGTGCTGAGCGCGCTGTTCGCTATTCGTTTCGCTTAGCGACTTCAAAACGTTACGTATTACGAGAATACCGGTCCTGATCTACTCGGGGAGGACATATCTCAACTCTGAAAAAATGAGATGGGTACCAATAAGTTAAAAACAAATTTTTTGTCCAAAATCTTAAACTGATTTATTACAAGGCTAGATTTAGAAAAACTGCTTAAAAATTTCATTATAGAATATTGGTCCAAAAATAATTTCTCTACATGAGTGGGATATAGATCCTCATGTCTTGTTCATTTACATACAGGGTGTACTTCAAATGATGCAGCAAACTTCAAAATAAGCAAAAATCTACATATAAATATAGGTCCAATTTGCCACCGTTCATGAGTAATTAAATAATTAATTTAATGAATTCAAATATTATTTTATTACTTTTTAAAAAAGAAGAGTTGTTGACAATATTAGAGGCAAAGGCATTACATAAAACTATATTTAGATTTTTCACAAACAAAGCAGTTATTCAAAAAAAGTAACGAAAAATGTCCAGCATTTTAAATAGGTAACTAAAATCTGGCAATACCGCCCTTTTCACCAAACGTGATAACTTCCCGTAATACAAATACTCTTAGTTTCTAATGCAAATACAGTAGCAAATATCTAAACATCAAAATACTAAAAAAAATTTGATAATCATGGTTTGAATTCCTATTAAATTAACTTCCTGACGGACTTGAATGATTAAATACAATAAAATTGGTAGTGCGCATGGTAGGTACCTAACCTATAAGGCAGTGCCAGGTACAGCGACATGCGAAATTATTAAATTTAAGTTTATCCCTCACGGGGAAAACTTACACTTACTCTTCTTGGTCAGTGAAGAACATTGAGGACTAAACATTGATAAAAAAATATTTGACAATGCCGGGCAGACATGTCTTAAAATTTTTTCAAAGGAATAGCCCATGAAAATACATCATAAATAATTCGACATTAATTCCTTATCCATATTTTATTACACCTTAATACAATGTGACCCGAGTATAACCAACCAACTGTTATACTATGCTGTGACCTTAATGAGCTAACGGGGGTGCAATAAATAGGAGCCGATCATTGAGCGTAGAAAAACAACACCCAACTACAAGTATACGTTTACATGTAGTACTTTCACAAAATAAAAAGGATCCCAATAAAGTTGAATTATCTGACTATTTTGGAGAGTTTCAATAAACATCATTATCCTGCACATTTTTTTTCTAATTGTTCCAACCCTCTACGTCTACGCTAGCTTTCCCCCCAGAAATCACAAAATCTGTTCGTTCAACCCCTTCCTTGTGCCCCTTTAACTTGAATCAGTTTTAAATAAGTTAGGTAAACGTGATCAAGATTAAAATTAGTTTTATTGTAGCTGTGACACATTCGCAAGAAACTTTAAACAAATTTGGTGGATCCAAAAATTTATCGTTAGTTTTACTTCATCGGTACCTACATAAAATACGCAACGCATCTCCAGCTTTTTTAGTTTCTACTTTTGTGACTTAATTTTTATTTTTACGCTTGTACTTTGTGAGGAAGACACTTTGAACATCTGCTTTACAACCAAAATTATAATTCTGTGATAAATCTATAGTGTAATTAGCCGCGCCTGGCTCTAACCGTTTCGTTTGCTATTGTAAAAGTGAGCCTATCGATGTCATTTTTTTCAAAAACTATAGAGTTTTAATCCCCACTTTATTGGAATTTCATATTAATATATTTCATATTATCAGCCCGTAAAATTTGGTACATCATTTATATTACGTCGGTATACATGACCCGTGTTGCAAGAGTTATATTATAAAATCATTACATTTCTGAAGAAACACATTACCATTTTGTGGTATTGTTAAATATATAATAAATTTACTCATATCATATGTACAAGATCGATATTTATCATTCTATTTAAATTCTCTCAAAGCAAAGCTCACAGCATAGCCCATAGCCCATTTATCCTCAAATTTACATTTTTATGATTTTAAAAAGGTCTAGTACTCCAGTTATTCACAAATTTTAAGAAAATTCAATAAAAATTTTCAAAATGTCAAATTAAGACTTAGACATCAACTTTCTTATTTTAAATTTAACACCCTGTATATTTTTCAAAATTTCGGTAGATCTTGTAGGGTTTATCTTTAGCAGTTCTCGAGTGAAATAAAAAATAATTTGCCATAAGGGCGATGTGTTAGCCAATGAAAAAGAGTCTAGGTGGTTCTTTGTTCAACACATTGCTCTTAAGTCAACGTTTTTTTTTTTAAAATATACAGGATGTTCCATTTGAAATAAGAAAGTTGATGTCAAAATTTTACATTTTGAAAATTTTGGTTAAATTTTCTTAAAATTTGTGTAAAACTAAGTAACTTTTGTATTATTTTTTTTTCTATCTTTAAGAATAAATGAGTTATGTAGTTGGGAAAATATGGTGAATCACCCTGTACCACTAAATGCCAAACCCACGCAAAAATTAAAAGTTTGAAAGTGCACCTCCTTGATTGGTCGGCTCAATAGGGATACAGATGCAAATTCCGATACCACTGATAATGGTATGCATAAAATAAAAATTGTAATGATTGTGGATTAAAAATAAAACAATACACATAATTTACGAATGCACATTTATTTTATTTTATCCTTAATGTCAAGATTTTAGCCTGGTATTAATTTATTCTTATTTTATTTTAAAAGAAAATGCAGATTTAACTTTCACTATTTTTATTATTATTTACTTTTAATCGTGAACTCACATTCTATTCGCTGTTATTGTTCTTACTCTATTTCTATCCTATCGAAAACTTATTTTAAGCTCTGCTATCCGGCGTATTTATATAAGCATCACTCTCGACTCACCCGGAACATTCTAGTCTTTGTCTTACTCATCTAGACCTATCTACTCTTTCTTGAATATTCGGGAATGGTCGCGTGAATTCTTTTATTTTCTTTAACGCTGCTTTGCTACTGCAGTTTGATCTAATTACGCTAGATGGCAGAGTATGTGACAAAATTTCAATAAATATTGTTTTAATTTTCTTAACACCTTCTCCAAATTTTGTCACATTAAAAAAAACTCATAAAAGCTTATAAAACTCAAAAACTTATAAAACTTAATCTAAAACACTATATGTTTACTTCTCCTATTCATTTGTCCATTTTTAACCATCCTGATTGCACTCTGGTTGTCTAGCTTCAGCTCTATATTCACATTGCTATCAATCATTTGTTCTATCAATGACTTTAGATACATGAGCTCCTTGGTACATTCTGCAGCAGTAATGAACTCTGCCTCAGTACTTGACACAGCCACTATTGGTTGTCTTCTTGATGTCCAGAGTATTGGTGCTCCGCAGTAGAATACTATATATCCACTTGTACTTTTTCTTGATACAAGGTCTCCAGCAAAATCAGAGTCACAATAGGCTGTCAGGAGGTTAACGTCTCCATTTTTGTCAAATCTGATTCCATTATCTCGGCACGTGTTCAAATACTTCAGGATTCTTTTGACATTTGTCACGTCCCTCTCTGTTGTTTCTTCCATTTTCCTGCTACACATGTGTACTGCAAATGTCACATCTGGTCTGGTTTTATTTGTTAGATATAACAATCTTCCTATGGCTTCTCGGTATGGGTAATCTTTATTTCTTTCTGTCAAATCTTCGGTATTATTGTAAACCATTGGTGTTTTTCTTGGTTTTGCATCATTCATTTTAAACTTCCCTAGGATTGTCTCTATGTACTGTTTTTGTCTCAGTATTAGATTTTCGTTTGTTCTTGTTATTTCTAGTCCTAGGAATTTATTAGGCTCCTTACTTTCTGTTATTTCAAACTCTCTTCTCAGTGATCCTAGTCGCTCCTGTAAATCTGTCAAATTCCTTTTGTCGAATATCAAAATTCCATCATCTACGTATATTGCCAAAACATAGTTCCTTCTTTGTTTCTAAAGATACATTGTTAATTTTTTAAACTTTTCAGTCCATTTGTAGCCAGGCAGTTGGTAAATTTCTTATTCCATTGTAGTGGTGCTTGCTTTAATCCATATAATGATTTTCTTAAAAGGCACACTTTATTTTTCTTGTTGTCAAACCCTTCGGGAACCTCCATGTAAACTTTTTCTTCCAAATCTCCATATAAAAAGGCTGTTTTGATGTCAAACTTTCTTATCTCATAGTTTCTCACTGTAGCTATAGCAAACAGAACACGTAAAGCATTCATATTCACTACTGGACTAAAGACTTCTTGGTAGTTTATTCCTTTTTTCTGTTGGCAGCCTCATACTACCAATCTTGCTTTGTATTTTTCATTATCTTTAATTCTGAATACCCATTTATTCGTCAGAATTTTCTTGCCGTCTGCTTCTGTTCGGTCTACATAGTCCCAGGTTCGGTTTTTCATCAGTGAATGTTTTTCGTCCTTTATTGCCTTTTGCCATTTGATTTTATCATTACCATTTAAGGCTTCTTCATAACTTAACATAGCTATCTATGACTGTATAGTCCATCTGATAGTCTTGTTGCCACACAGGTCTTCTAGTTTGTCTTCTCTCAAGGTTTTGTTCCTGTTAATCTACATCTTCTCCTAAGTTTGAATCATTGTCTGACTGGTCTATGGTGTTGGATTTTGCTATTTTTGTTTTTATTTGTTTCTCCAAACACAAGTTCTCTGTGTATTGTTACTTTATTCTCTTTTTCATTACATAATCTGTAGCCATGTCTTGCATATCCTATAAAAATGCACTTTTTGCTTCTTTCATCTAGTTTTTTCAAATAACCCAGTATTTTTGCATGCGCCTCACTGCCAAATGCTTGCAAATTTGACAGGTTTGGTCTTCGTACGGTCCATTTTTCTACTGGTGTCACTGGTAGGGTCTCCTTTGGGCTTCTATTTATAAGATATGTAGCAAAACTTACAGCTTCACCCCAGAATTATTTATCTAAGCATGAGTCAAAGATCAAAGCAAAGCTCTTGCTTTTTCCAACAATGTTCGGTTCAATCTCTCTGCTTTTCCATTCAGCTGCGGGGTGTATACTATTGTGTTTTCTAGGACTATTCCTTTGCTTCTACACCAAGCTTTTAGTCTGTTATTGACGTATTCTGTCCCATTGTCACATCTTAGCTTGGAGATTTTTAGGTTTTTAAAAGATTCTACTTCTTCCACATATTCCTTGATGTAGTTTAACACTTCTTCTTTGCTTTCTAGTAGGTAGATCATTGTAAAATGGGTGTAGTCATCCAGGAATGTCAGTATGTATCGTTTTCCATCCCATGTGACAGAATCAATCGGACCACACAAGTCAGTGTGTACTATCTCTAGTGGTCTTTTGACTCTGTCTCTATCTTTCTTAAATGGCAGTCGTGTTTGCTTGGCTTTTAGGCATATTTCGCAGATTTTATCTATGTGGTCACAGTCGGTTTTACTTAAGTTCATACCTGTAGACAGTTCGGTCAGCTTTTTCATATTTTGTAGTCCCAAATGTCCTAGTTTTCGATGCCATAAATTTGCATTTTTTTTGCTCTTCTCTGCAAGAAAACTGTGCTCCCTATTTTCGTTGCATAGATTCACCATGTAAAAGCCATTATTTGTTTTTATTCCTTCTAGGACGGTCTGGACCGGTATTCTCGTAATACGTAACGTTTTGAAGTCGCTAAGCGAAACGAATAGCGAACAGCGCGCTCAGCGGCACGCTGACCGACTACTTTTCGTATTCTCTCTGCCGAACGCGCTGCTCTGCGAGCAGACAGAATCAAATTCGCTTAGCACATCTTGGCATCATCGAATTTTGCATTTTTATTTCGTGTTAGCCTTGTCGCTCCTTTTCTTTTTCTATGTGTAAGAAAGAGGCCATTGTGTGATCGATTTCGAGCCGTATTTCAGAAAGGGTAAATCAAATGGTGACTTGTACAAGTGTTGATCCTTTAAAAAATTACTTGATGGTTTCGTTTAGCTCAGTTAAACCCGCCCTTTGACCCTGGGATATAAACTCGTAGCACGTTCCCGCCCAGTGTGCGGGAAAAAGTTTACCCCGAGACTTTAACAAAAAAAGTTTAAATTTATTCCGGCACTCAGTCAGGGAAAGTGGTGTTTTCGGCACGGTCGTATATTGATATTACTTATAGTTACAATAGTTACTTATATATCTAGTAAGTTATACCTTATAATTATAGTAAAAATGCGTATTCTACATTTTAAGAAACAGAAAATAAAACTCTAAGGTATTTGTTACCCAAAAAATAACCTAACCAATTCAACAACAAACACAGAATTCATAAATCCACAAGAGAAACCTCGCGCGTGGAAAAATTTATATTTTCATGGAAGTGTGGAATTAAAAAATGAAAATAATAATTTTTAGTACAATTATGAATAAATAAAATGACAAAAGATAAAAAACATAAAAATGGTAATTAGTGTGAAAAATGTGATTTTTCAGAAAAGTAAAGAAAATACAGACCAAAACACGGATATAAAGATATGGTTTACTAATTATTTTTTATATCAATTAAGCTATTTATTTCATATTTCATGAAAGTTTTTAGTTTATTTTTAAAAGAAAACAATGTGGGCATGAGCCTAATAAAACCAGATATTTTTTGGTACACAGCTGATGAAAGATACAAAAAGCACCGCTGACCAATGGCTTTTTTTACCCTTGGCTTTACAGAATTTTGATTGCTTCTATTTCTAGTATTATACGTATGCTCAATTATTTCGATGTCGATTTTATTAAGAAAAATTTTTGTTGCTATTTTTTGGAAAAAAAAGTTGTCTTACATCGAGCATCAAATAGTAAGGTTAATGGGTAAAGCCGGTCTTAAAAATTACTTTAAGAAGCCACTTTTGTGAGATGTTGAGAGTCTCTAAATACCCGTCCCGAAGCTACTAATAAGAGATTTTTATTTTTTTTATTATTAATAAAAATGCAAACTAAAAAAACTACTATATTTTCTGCAGCACTCTACAAAGTATTGTAGGGTAGGAAAATCGTACGCGCGGAGAGCAAAACTGCAAGCAAATGGTAGGTGTTTCTCAAACGGTCGCCACGCGCTGAGCACATTTCGTCGACGCCTTGCGTTCAATATACGTAAATACCATTTTTGTTACTTTGGTCACGTGGTATGCGAATATTACGTTATCATACGGTCAACGAGTACGAAACGCCGAGCGTATTTAGTTACGAGAATACCGGTCCTGATTTTCCTTTTGCACCATCATTTTGTTTTTGGTGAAAGTCATCACACCATTTTTCTCTGTTATTGCATTTACTGATAGTAGATTTTGCCCCAAATCTGGCACATAAAGAACTTTTTGCAAAATGCACTTGTCTGTGTGTAATTTTCCGATTTCTGAGCTAATCATCGAGCCATTGTTCGCCACTTTTAGGTTGGTTTGATTTCTTTTTATTTCTGTCAAGGGTTCTTTGACCTTTATCATGTGTGCCGTAGCCCCAGAGTCGACGACAAAATTAATGCTTTTGTTTTTCATACGATTTTCTTCTGTTGTGGTCATGAATACCAACAATCCTTGTTGATTCTTATTATTTCGCCTTGACCGATCTTTATAAAAGCAATTTTGCTTAGTATGGTTCGGTCTTTTACAGATGCTGCAGGGCTTTCTTGTTGTCTGTTTTGTTTCTTCGGTTTGTCTGCAGGTCCTTGCATAGTCTCCTGGTAACCACATTTGAAACATTTTTGGTCTGTTTCCTTCTTATTTCTGCACGTTTCCTTTGTATGTCCTCTTTTTCTGCAGATTTTGCAGAATTTTTCTGAGGCTACCTCTTCTTCGCTCTGTAATTCTGCTTTGTTTCTCGACTCTTCCGCTAAGAGCCTTGATGTTAAGTTTGTCAGGGTTTTATCTTCCTTTCGACATGAGTCCCAGGCTGTGACAGAATGTCGATATTGATCAGGTAGCGTGGATAGTAATTTGGAGATAACCAAACTTTCGTTTATTTCTAACCTAGAAATGTATGTTGACATATCGGTCCCTTTTTCATACTTGTAATTGAAAAACTGCTGGAGACGATTGCATTTTTCATCTTCGGTATCCTTTTCAAAAATTTTCCGTAGCTTGTCATACATTTCTTTTGGCATCCTGAATTAATGCTTTTGTTTGAAGAATATCTGGACTTCAAACTTCCAGATTTCGTAGCTCCTTGAATCCACTAATTTTTCAATCTGGCTGATTTCTTCACTGGACATTTTTCTTTTATTTTATTTCCTTCCAGAATCAATCTTAGTCTGGGTATCACTTCTTTCTTCTTATTGTCCTTCTGGGAAGCAGCGTCTTCTTTTCTTTTTCTTTTCTTCCAGAGTCCACTCCTGGTCTGGGTATCACTAATTCCTTCTTCTCTGTTATTATAGTGCTTCTGGGCTCACAACCTGTCAAGATTTTAGCCTGGTCTTAATTTATTCTTATTTTATTTTTAAAAAAACGCAGATTTAACTTTCACTATTTTTATTATTATTTACTTTTAATCGTGAACTCTCAGTCTATTCGCTGTTCTTGTTCTTACTCTATTTCTATCCTATCGAAAACTTCTTTTAAGCTCTGCTATCCGCCGTATTTATATAAGCCGACATCACTCTCGACTCACCCGGAACATTCTAGTCTTTGTCTTACTCATCTAGACCTATCTACATCTTTCTTGAATATTCAGGAGTGGTCGCGTGAATTCTTTTATTTTCTTTAACGCCGCTTTGCTACTACAGTTTAATCTAATTACGCTAGATGGCAGAGTATGTGACAAAATTTCAATAAATATTGTTTCAATTTTCTTAAGACTTAAACGAACAAAAATTCCTAGAAAAAACAATATTTAATAAATAAGTAAATGTTACTATAAACAAAAACTTATACACGTATAGGTAGTAGTGGTTCAGCAGTTTATCTTATTCTTGAGAAATACATCACAACTTTCTGACTTAGTGAACTTACTAAACTTACTGACCCCTTCTTGCTGTTCTCGATTGGTTTTATAGGATGTATGTGATAACAAAACGTGAGTTTACAAAAACATCTATTCATTGAACTTAAAACATTACATACTTCCTAATGCTAACTGTTAGGTTCATAACCTGAGTCGTTAACATTTACAAACCAAGCAAGGGCAAGATAGAATGCCTAAAGGGCATTCACGACAATATTTATTAAGAGAAGGTTTTCCATACCACAGTAAATTGCAACAAGGAAAATTTTATTTAGAATCTCTTTGATTGTGAATCAAAACAATAAGGTTTGCTTCAGTTGCTTTATATAAAAATTCCTTGGCCAAAAATTTAAAAACTTTGTACTTCCTTCTTCTTGTTATAAGATAAGATGAAGATTTATTTAGCATCTTTTTTCCTGGATGTTCTGCCCCCTTTCCAGTCACAAGCACCCCGTAACCAAGCCTTAATAGCATCTTCAACGACAGAATGAGGAAACGTCGGTTGACTTCTTAAAGGATTTTTTACAGAATTGTGGTAAGTATAGCTGTAAATTTTTTTTTGTTGGATAAACCAGTATTTTGTTTTAGGAAAAAGTAGCCCTTTTTGCTTAAAAAGTGACAAAATATCAGTTTCTCAAAAAAAAAATTAAAAACTTTAAATAAAAATTAAATAAATAAAATAAAAAAATAGTACCACAGATGAGTTTTTTCAAATTAATTTTAAAAAAGATAGCTCGGTTTCACAAAAAATTTAAGGGTCATCATTCTCTGGGTCAGCAAGAGAAATTTCATTGTTAGAAAATGATTTGGACGTAGACTGAATTGATGAATCTTTAGATGGCTCGATCCAACACTTCAACTAAAAAGCCAGTTAACTCTTTTTTGATATAGTATCCTTTAGCCTACTATAGAGGGCATAGTGACACCAAACTGGTAGGCAACAGTAGGCTAAATGGCACTGAAGGCTGAACACAGGTAGGACTTAACTGGCTTTTTAGTTGAGAACGGTTTTGCTCGATTACAAAAGAGATTTGTAAATTATCAGTGTCAGTATCGCTTAAGCATTGTAGATCATGATGTCACCTTTGATTTCCTTGTAAAGTGGCGTCTAGATCACGATTTAATGCTGAGTTTATACAGGCAAATCAAAACAAAAAATAAAAAAAAAATAATAAAAATAAAAGTAAAAGTTGAATGAGCTTATGGGGAACAGTGTAGGCATTTATACAGCATAAATAAAAAGATGAGTAACTTTTAACATTTATTTTTATCTTAAAACGGATTTGAGCTTGCCCCTTTGACGCACATAACCCCACTTTAATTTATTTTTGTAATTCAAATGGGGGTTTTTTGCATTTTTTGGTTTGTTTTTAACAGATATTATTAAGGAAAACAGCATGATGGACTTTAGTTTAATTATTTCAACTATTGGTGTCATTCACTTTTGTATATATGTGCAGAAGCTGTGTAGTGATCGCTTCAAAGTTATTTTAATTTGGCTGTATAAACCAGAATTATTTTTTCTTTTAATTTTTATATGCCTGTATAAAACCAGCAAAAATGACGATTTTTGGTCACTTCACTGGTAGTTCTGAACATTTTTAAGTCTCCTCTAGGACGACCTTATTTAAGAACAAAAGAATCGGCTTCCACATCCATGGTGACTTGAAACTCAAACTAAATTTAAGCCAATTTTAAAAGAAAACTTGCAAAACACAAAAAACAAGCCACGAAAAGGAACACACATACGAAGAAAAGGTGGTTTAGAAATGCATGCAATTTTTAAAGGAACGATTGCGTTTCACTTGGTATGTAAAACACGTTTTTCAGTTATTGGCAAAATAACATAAATTTGCCAATACATCAGCACTAGTAAATAATCATTGGCAAAATAGCGCAATTTTGCCAATAATACTACTGTAGTAAATAACCAATGGCATTCACTTGCCAATATTGCCAATAAAGCAAATACATCTTACCACCTTTCATTGTTTGTGGGGTATGTAGTGGATTTGATAAAGTAAAGATCTAGTACTCTAAATCAGCAAAGTTTGTTGATAAACATTGCCCAGTTCTCTTCATATTTACATTTTTATGATTTTAAAAAGACCCCCATAGCTCAACTCCCAAAGCAAAGCTGACTCAGCTATGTGCTGGATTTGATAGAATAAAGGTCTAGTACTTCAAATCAGTAAAATTTGTTGATAAACATTGCCCATTTATCTTCATATTTACATTTTTTTTTAACATTACAAAGCAAAGTTGACTCAGCTATGTAGTGCATTTGATAGAAAAAGGGCTAATACTTCAAATCAGTAGAGTTTGTTGATAAACATTGCTCACTTATCTTCATATTTACATTTCTATGATTTTGAAAAGACCCGCATAGCTGAGATCTCAAAGTCGAGCTGAATCAGCTATGTGGTGGATTTAATAGAATAAAGTTCTAATACTCCAAACCAGTTTGTTGATAAAATACCCCCATAGCTCAACTCAGAAAGCAGTGCTGGCTCATAGCTCATCTCCCAAAGCAAATCTAACTCAGCTATGTGGTGGATTTAATAAAGTAAAGGTCTAGTACTCCAAATCAGTAAAGTTTGTTGATAAAAATTGCCCACTTTTCTTCATATTTACATTTTTATGATTTTAAAAAGACCCCCATAGCTCAACTCCCAAAGCAAAGCTGACTCAGCTAAGTGCTGGATTTGATAGAATAAAGGTCTGGTACTCCAAATCAGTAAAATTTGTTGATAAACATTGCCCATTTATCTTCATATTTACATTTTTTTTTAACATTACAAAGCAAAGTTGACTCAGCTATGTAGTGCATTTGATAGAAAAAGGGCTAATACTTCAAATCAGTAGAGTTTGTTGATAAACATTGCTCACTTATCTTCATATTTACATTTCTATGATTTTGAAAAGACCCGCATAGCTGAGATCTCAAAGTCGAGCTGAATCAGCTATGTGGTGGATTTAATAGAATAAAGTTCTAATACTCCAAACCAGTTTGTTGATAAAATACCCCCATAGCTCAACTCAGAAAGCAGTGCTGGCTCATAGCTCATCTCCCAAAGCAAATCTAACTCAGCTATGTGGTGGATTTAATAAAGTAAAGGTCTAGTACTCCAAATCAGTAAAGTTTGTTGATAAACATTGCCCACTTCTCTTCATATTTACATTTTTATGATTTTAAAAAGACCCCCATAGCTCAACTCCCAAAGCAAAGCTGACTCAGCTATGTGCTGGATTTGATAGAATAAAGGTCTAGTACTTCAAATCAGTAAAATTTGTTGATAAACATTGCCCATTTATCTTCATATTTACATTTTTTTTTAACATTACAAAGCAAAGTTGACTCAGCTATGTAGTGCATTTGATAGAAAAAGGGCTAATACTTCAAATCAGTAGAGTTTGTTGATAAACATTGCTCACTTATCTTCATATTTACATTTCTATGATTTTGAAAAGACCCGCATAGCTGAGATCTCAAAGTCGAGCTGAATCAGCTATGTGGTGGATTTAATAGAATAAAGTTCTAATACTCCAAACCAGTTTGTTGATAAAATACCCCCATAGCTCAACTCAGAAAGCAGTGCTGGCTCATAGCTCATCTCCCAAAGCAAATCTAACTCAGCTATGTGGTGGATTTAATAAAGTAAAGGTCTAGTACTCCAAATCAGTAAAGTTTGTTGATAAACATTGCCCACTTCTCTTCATATTTACATTTTTATGATTTTAAAAAGACCCCCATAGCTCAACTCCCAAAGCAAAGCTGACTCAGCTATGTGCTGGATTTGATAGAATAAAGGACTGGTACTCCAAATCAGTAAAGTTTGTTGATATGCATAGCGCCTTTATCCTCATATTTACATTTTTATGATTTTAAAAAGTCCCCCAGAGCTCAGCTCCCAAAGCTTAGCTGACTCAGATGTGTGGTGGATTTGATAGAATGAAGGTTTAGTACTTTATATCAGTAAAGTTTGTTATCCTCATATTTACAATTTTATGATTTTAAAAAGTCCCCCATAGCTCAGCTCCCAAAGCAAAATTGACTCAGCTATGTAGTGCGTTTGATAGAAAAAGGGCTAGTACTTCAAATAAGTAAAGTTTGTTAATAAACATTGCTCAATTATCTTCATATTTACATTTCTATGATTTTAAAAAGACCCCCATAGCTCAGCTCCCAAAGCAAAGCTGACTCAGCTATGTGGTGGATTTGATAGAATAAATGTCTAATACTGCAAATCAGTAAAGTTTGTTGATAAACATGGCCCACTTATCTTCATATTTACATTTTTATGATTTTGAAAAGACCGTCATAGCTCAGCTCCCAAAGCAAAGCTGACTCAGCTATGTGGTGGATTTAATAGAATAAAGGTCTAATACTCCAAATCAGTAAAGTTTGTTGATATACATTGCCTACTTAACTTCATATTTATATTTTTATGATTTTAAAAAGACCCCGATTGCTCAGCTCCCAAAGTTAATCTGACTCATCTATGTGGTGTATTTGATAGAGTAAAGGTCTAGTACTTTAAATCAGTAAAGTTTGTTGATATACATCTCCCAATTATCTCCATATTTACATTTTTATCATTTTAAGCTAACTCAGCTATGTGGTGGTTTTGATAGAATAATGGAGTACTCAAATTCAGTAAAGTTTGTTGATATACATTACCCTTCATATTTACATATTTTGATTTTAAAAAGACCCGCATAGCTCAGCTCCCAAAGTCAAGCTGACTCAGCTATGTGTTGTATTTGATATAATTAAGGTCTACTACTCCAAATCAGTAAAATGTGTTGATAAACACTTATCATCATATTTACATTCTTATGATTTTAAAAAGACCCCCATAGCTCAGCTCCCTAAGCAAAGTTGACTCAGCTATGTAGTGCATTTGATAGAAAAAGGGCTAATACTTCAAATCAGTAGAGTTTGTTGATGAACATTGCTCACTTATCTTCATATTTACATTTCTATGATTTTAAAAAGACCCGCATAGCTGAGATCTCAAAGTCGAGCTGAATCAGCTATGTGGTGGATTTAATAGAATAAAGTTCTAATACTCCAAACCAGTAAAGTTTGTTGATAAAAAACCCTCATAGCTCATCTCCCAAAGCAAATCTGACTCAGCTATGTGGTGGATTTGATAGAGTAAAGGTCTAGTACTCCAAATCAGTAAAGTTTGTTGATACACATTGCCCACTTCTCTTCATATTTACATTTTTATGATTTTAAAAAGACCCCCATAGCTCAACTCCCAAAGCAAAGCTGACTCAGCTATGTGCTGGATTTGATAGAATAAAGGTCTGGTACTCCAAATCAGTAAAGTTTGTTTATATACATAGCCCCTTATCCTCATATTTACATTTTTATGATTTTAAAAATTCTTCCAGAGCTCAGCTCCCAAAGCAAAGCTGACTCAGCTATGTGGTGGGTTTAATAGAATAAAGATCTAGTATTCCAAATCAGTAATGTTTGTTGATATCATCATTTACTTAACTTCATATTTATATTTTTATGATTTTAAAAAGACCCCGATTGCTCAGCTCGCACTTCTCTTCATATTTACATTTTTATGATTTTTAAAAGACCCCCATAGCTCAGCTCCCAAAGCAAAGCTGACTCAGATGTGTGGTGGAATTGATAGAATGAAGGTCTAATACTCCAAATCAGTAAAGTTTGTTGATATACAAGGCCCCCTTATTTTGTTGATATACATCACCTACTTAACTTCATATTTATATTTTTATGATTTTAAAAAGACCCCGATTGCTCAGCTCGCACTTCTCTTCATATTTACATTTTTATGATTTTTAAAAATTCCCCCCTAGCTCAGCTCCCAAAGCAAAGCTGACTCAGCTATGTGATGGATTTAATAGAATAAAGGTCTAATACTCCAAATCAGTAAAGTTTTGTTGATATACATTGCCTACTTAACTTCATATTTATATTTTTATGATTTTAAAAAGACCTCGATTGCTCAGCTCCCAAAGTTAATCTGACTCATCTATGTGGTGTATTTGATAGAGTAAAGGTCTAGTACCTTAAATCAGTAAAGTTTGTTGATTTACATCTTCCAATTATCTCCATATTTACATTTTTATGATTTTAAGCTAACTCAGCTATGTGGTGGTTTTGATAGAATAATGGAGTACTCAAATTCAGTAAAGTTTGTTGATATACATTACCCTTCATATTTACATATTTTGATTTTAAAAACACCCGCATAGCTCACCTCCCAAAGTCAAGCTGACTCAGCTATGTGTTTTATTTGATATAATAAAGGTCTAGTACTCCAAATCAGTAAAATGTGTTGATAAACATTGCCCACTTATCATCATATTTACATTTTTATGATTTTAAAGAGACCACCATAGCTCAGCTTCCAAAGCAAAGTTGACTGAGCTATGTAGTGCGTTTGATAGAAAAAGGGCTAATACTTCAAATCAGTAAAGTTTGTTGAGAGACATTGCTCACTTATCTTCATATTTACATTTTTATGATTTTAAAAAGACCCCCATAGCTCAGCTCCCAAAGCAAAGCTGACTCAGATGTGTGGTGGATTTGATAGAATGAAGGTCTAGTACTTTATATCAGTAAAGTATGTTGATATTGTGAAGATCGGCCCTTAAGGGTTATTTCAAAAGTTCGAGAGGATAACTTTTAACTCCTTACGAGACGAAACATAATAAATATTTTATTTAAAATGTAAGTTCCATCCATACATAATTCTACAAAATCTTCTGTTAATTTTAATTCCTTCACTCATACATGTGTCTGTATCGGTTAAAGAATAGCCATAATACAAACGTCTACATTAATCTCCAGAAATAAGCCGATATTTTAACTTCCTAATCAATAAACTACATGCATTTTTCTAACATTATTAATATTTAATTCTTACGTTCTGTGTCTGTCGTCTTTTATCTGGCTCAAAATATTTTCGTGGCAAAGTCATTTTGAGAACTTTTTAAATTAAACTGGATACTTTTACTGCTGCTGCATTTTTCACTATGATAGTCACTGCTTTTTAGAACTGATTTATAATTAAAACTGATGCTTAGAAATTCATTAAAGACTGATCTTTCGAAGTGATCTTTGAAACTATTTTTCAGTATCTCTCTAGGATAATACGTTTAAAAACAAAATACCTTGTCATTGCTCAGGCTTGATTTTCGTAAGCATTTTGGAATTTCTTTAAAATCACGGGGCTTTCTTTTTCTGGGTCAAACGGTCCCCAATTTGGGATACGGGCCCCTTTCTATGGAAGGAATGTTGGTGTATCAGACGTTTTAATAAGAAAAGGCAAGAATCTCGTGACCTACTTTGAGCTGGTGACCTGCTTTGGTTTTAATTCAGCGAAATATAATTTTTGCACTAATTTGAAGATATTGGAATGCGAGATGACGCAGATTGTTCCTAACGTGGGGACTCATTTGTACAGAATAATTTTTGTGAGCGTTTATTTAGTTCCAAATCGCGAGATGAACAGGTCGTCAGTTCGGTGCATCAATAGTGGTGGCTTAAAGTATGCCCGTGATTATACTTATCTTGGTTTATTAGTGCTGTTTATTAAGTGAAGTTTAGTAGCCAGGGTTATAAGTACTTAGTTACTTTTATCATTTTATTTTATTGTAGTTTTAAAATCTCGCGCTCTGGTTTTTGTTTTTTTTTAAATTTATTTAAATAAATTTAGCCTATGAACTATTTTTCGTAATAAAGTATAGGTTTAAATTTTACGTTTTCCATTAAAAATTAAAAGATATGTACCATTTTATTTTCATAAAATGATTCCAGTTCATTGCAAATTGTGAAAAATCGCGAAAGCCTCAAAAAAAAAAATCACGATAAAATTTAAACCTATACTTTATTACGAAAAATAGTTCATGGGCTAAATTTATTTACATAAATTAAAAAAAAACAAAAACCAGAGCGCGAGATTTTAAAACTACAATAAAATAAAATGATAAAAGTAACTAAGTACTTACAACCCTGGCTACTAAACTTCACTTAATAACCAGCACTAATAAACCAAAATAAGTATAATCACGGGCATACTTTAAGCCACCACTATTGATGCACCGAACTGACGACCTGTTCATATCGCGATTTGGAACTAAATAAACGCTCACAAAAATTATTCTGTACAAATGAGTCCCCACGTTAGGAACAATCTGCGTCATCTCGCATTCCAATATCTTCAAATTAAGGCAAACATTATATTTCGCTGAATTAAAACCAAAGCAGGTCACCAGCTCAAAGTAGGTCACGAGATTCTTGCCTTTTCTTATCAAAACGTCTGATACACCAACATTCCTTCTATAGAAAGGGGCCCGTATCCCAAATTGGGGACCGTTTGACCCAAAAAAACAAAACCCCGTGACTTTAAAGAAATTCCAAAATGCTTACGAAAATCAAGCCTGACGTCAGTAAAAATTTGATATAAAACAGCAAATTGGAACCAGAGAGGGGCAGTCTAAAAACAACCAGCAAATTAGTTAAAAGGGTCAGGCTAGTGTTTTCAAAAGTAATTGTTACAAGAACTAAGTCGTGTTAATAGTGCCAAAATGACTCAAAAAGTAAGTGTCTCGTTTTAAGGATCAAAATTGTACTTTTAGTGAATAAGTTAGTTAGTAGCGAAAAATGTTGGTGGCTCTCGGACTAGTGAAATCCCAAACTGTCTAGCATGTAAATGTTTAACAAACTGAAACTCTTAGGAACTTTGATATACAGTTGAAGAATGACAAGGTATTTTTGTTTTTAAACTTATATCCTAAGGAGATTCTGAAAAATAGTTCCAAAGATCACTTCAAAAGATCAGTCTTTAATGAATTTCTAAGCATCAGTTTTAATTACAAATCAGTTTTAAAAAGCAGTGACTTACATAGTGAAAAATGCAGCAGCAGTAAAAGTGTCCAGTTTAATTTAAAAAGTTCTCATACTGACTTTGCCACGAAAATATTTTGAGACAGATAAAAGACGACAGGCCCAGAACGTAAGAATTAAATATTAATAATGTTAGAAAAATGCATGTAGTTTATCGATTAGGAAGTTAAAATATTTTTGGAGATGAATGTAGACGTTTGTATTATGGATATTCTTTAACCGATTCAGACACATGTATGAGTGAAGGAATTAAAATTAACGGAAGATTTTGTAGAATTATTTATGGATGGAACTTATATTTTAAATAAAATATTTATTATGTTTTTATAAAAAAATTAATCGAGTTGTCTATTTATACATCCCAAAATTCAAGATTACTATGCACACTAAAACGCTCATGCCCAACATTGTAAAAAAATTGTGACGTCTCTTAAGGAGTTAAAAGTTATCCGCTCGAACTTTAGAAATAACCCTTAAGGGCCGATTTTCACATTGGTGTCAGAAGTGGGATGATTTTCTGGAAAGGGATGATTTTCTGGAAGGTGATGATTGAAAAAAGAAAATATAAAAAAAAATCAGAAGTTTTAGGTCTCTACAGACAGTGCATAGTAAAGCAAAAAAATGTCAGCGAAGACAGTTTAACAGGCAATTACGATATTATTTGAATATATAGGGTCTAAACTTACTAATGATAGGATAATAAGTGTTCAAAAAATGTTGAAGAAAATAGAATACTTGTTGTAGCCATTTTAGTATCATGAATATACCCAAGAAGTCATCATTTAAAGAAAAGTATACAGTGACCAAAATTAGTTCAAGCATAGGGCAAATTTTAGAGTACTCTGGCATTTTAACAAAGGGCAAGATGGAATTTATATTGATTGAGAAGGTGTTGTGTACGCCTTTAAAAATGGTTTTGTTTGACGAAACTAGCCATGACTTAATTATTGATTGAAAATGCTTGTGTAAGCCTTTATGAGAGGAAATTGGCGTTGTGTAAGCCTTTATGAGAGGAAATTGGCGTTGTGTAAGCCCTTATGAGAGGAAATTGGCATTGTGTAAGTCTTTATGAGAGGAAATTTGTGTTGTGTACGCCTTTAAGAAGAAAATATTTGTTGATGAAACAGGAAATCAACATTGTGTTTGTTCCACTTTGTACTAGAAGATTGCTGCACAGTTTTAAAAAGGTGTTTGTTCCACTTTGTACTAGAAGATTGCTGCACAGTTTGAAAAAGGCAAGCAGTTTGTGAAAAGGAGTTGAAGAAGTTCTTTTTTTGGGAAGCTTTAAACAAGTTCTTTGTTATGCGCCAATAATTGAGGACTAGTATTGGGACAGTTGGCGTCTGTCTTAAGCACATACTGAACCATGAGTATGATTAATTGCGCTACCAAAAAAAAAAATAAAAATAATAAGTACTCCGAAAGAAACATAATAGCGTAAGTGTAGAAAAATGTTAAAAATGTACAATGCTACAGGACGTTTAGAATGTACACTGAAAAGAGAGAAAGAGAAAGAGTATTATAAATTGCCATGTAGGTAGTTACTCTATGCGTTGGCCCGGAGTGTCATAAAGAAATTTTGATGGCGTTAAAGAAAACGTTTGAAAGGCAACTACATAAAAATTAAAAGATGTCTTAAGTTGAAAGAAATTGTTTTGAAATTTATTGAGTTGAATTGCTCGTCAGAAACCATTTGTTCGGAAGGGTTGTAGGTCCTACAACTTCCAACATTAAACAGAAAGTTTGATGGTCTGAGAGTAGTTTCTTAACGATATGTATCGTAGAAGTAATTTCAACAAACAATTACCAGTTCAGTGGTTTTAGAACCATGGTAATGCTCTTAGGAGATAGTAAATTACTTCTATACAGCAATTAGGATTGATAAAAATTTTGAGGAATATTTCGGAAGAAATAATCGAAACAGATTGGTTTTGAGGAACAGGAGAACGATGTGAGAAGGACAAAAAAACTCCATGCGGTATAAAACAGCGGTCACGAGCAACGACGAAAGAATTTGGGAGATAAAATTGTTTTAAATAAACCAGCAAAAGGTTGACACAAAATAAAGTTTTCAAAAAATTAAGTAAGGGCTGTACCTATAAATATAAATCAGAGTATGAAATAGCAAAAAAATTTGTTTTTGTCCAAAGGGAAAAATTTTAAAGGAAAGTGAAAAAAAAATCACAATAAAAATGTTCTAATAAACTATGGTGATGATGTGAGAAGAAACTTTCCAGATTGATAATACAAGTAAAGGGATACTTGTGGAAGTTCCACGAGCACTATCGACATACCAACTAGTATATCGATGACCAGCACCATTAGTCCTGTAACCCAACAGAAGATATACAGAGATCGAAAATAAAATAGTCGAATCAAGTTGAAGAACCGCAGCATGAGGTAAAAGTTGGAGAGCACTATTTTGTATTGTTTTTTTTTTATTTTTTTTTTCTCCATTGTCATTATGGTAAAATAATTTTCTAGGTATGTAGGTATATTCCTGAATATTTTAGATTTTTTTAACTTATAATTTAAATTTTTTTTAAATATTTTTGGGATCTTACCTTCTGAGTGTAAAAAAATACAGCGATCAAGTATCGGGACGTGGTTTTGAAAATGAGAATACACAAAAACATGAAATATATCTGGCGCACCTAAAAAGGCATAACTAAATAAATTTAGGTCACTGGGACCCTCTTAAATTAGTTACGATAGGTTAGGGTTTATGTTTACCCAAGAGCACGACGCGGGCCTTTTGTGAAAATTCGAAAATTTTAAGTCAAATTATTTAATAAAAAAAAAAGTTAGTACTTTTTGTTTTAAAAAAAAGTCGTTAAAAAAAAAACTTAAAACAGAATTTTTCTTAAAATCCCAAAGTTATAAACAAATTTAAAAATTATTTTGTTTTAATAACTGGCAAAATATCTTCTTTCCACAAAAGTGATTATAAATTTATATATTAAATGTTTTTTTTGTTTCAGAAGTAGTAAAATAAATAAAAAATAAGTTGAAAAAAAAACTAGGTCTGATAAATTTGAAAATATTTTTGTTTTCTTTTGATATTTTTTGAAAAATATTTTATTTTTAGCAGCTAACCTCAACGATTGTTATAAAAATTTTAGTTAATGATTTTGAAAATTTAAATATTCGAAATATTTTTTTTTGTTTCATAAGTTTTCCAAAATAATTTTTCCAAAAGTTTTAATAAATTTTTCCAAAATAATTTTCATAAAAATTTTAATAAATTTTTTCTTCAACATTTTCTTTTTTAAAAAACGGGAAATTTATTCTAAAGAAATATTTCTTACCCAAAATAAAAAACAACATTTAAGTTCAAAAAATCAACAATCACAAAAAAGTCTCTAAGTTCAAACACCCACTGTGTTCTATGTCTATAGGCATAGCGCGCACTACCGAGGTGTTGTTCCGTTAAAAAATTGTTAAAAACTAAATTCAATTTGCAGAGCTCCGAAAAACCATACCTACATCGCGTCACTTAACAAGAATTTTTCATCACATGACCGCGAGATCACTGTAAGACCGTGTTGATAGGATGTGTATTCTTGAAAGTCGTACGATATGCGATCATTCTCTAAAGCGATTTATACCGCTCCCTGTTCAGAAATAGACTTCCAGCACGTAAGCCCGGTTTTTTTTCTGGGAATTCGGCGCTTACGTCACATTTTGCTATAAAAGTAAAAATTGGCTTAAACAGAACACAGTTGAAATCCAACGAGTTCCAATACTCATCTTAAAAAAGTTTTAAAATGAATCTCTAAGAGAACAGTTCAAAATAAATTATCAAAGAGATGAGTTCTCAATCAAAAATAGTTAGAATGTAAAAAGTGAAGTTTAGTTTGTGAAAGTATTTCAAAATGTTAAAATTTTGGAAGCCCGGTATAAAAACTGTCGTGTGGAAGTTAAGAATCAAACGAATAATGTTAAAATGTGTAGTGATTAGGCAGTGATTTTGTATAATGGTAAATTTTCATGCAAAATACTTGTATTAGTGTAGGACTGTTTAACCGAATATTATATCACAATGGATTTGAACTTTAACAATGGCAATAAAATACCTATTATATTTCTGAAAAAATCGAGTTGTCTGTTTGTACATCCCCAAAAATTAAATATTACTATGCACACTAAAACGCTCATGTCCAAAACAGTGTAAGAAAAATATGTGGCGTCTCTTAAGGAGTTAAAAGTTTTCCGCTCGAACTTTAGAAATAACCCTTAAGGGCCGTTTTTCACACTTTAATATCACATTTCAAGTTCAATTCTAAATGAAAGAAGCATGTAGTACGTATAATACCTTACGTGACTGGAAAAATAATAGGGAAATATAGAAATGTTTGATTATAATTTTTAATACTCAAGAGTACTTTAAAGTTAATAAAACTAAAATTTTTTATATTATCTATGGTTGCAATAAAGAAAAAAAACAAATCTTCTAATTAAGACTAAAAAGATGAAAATAGTTTTTCATATTTTTATTGTTTGCAAAACATATAGTAGTTATTACAGGTACAGAATCTTAAACTATTTCGAATTTTAATCTTTGACAATTTGAGAGATCGAAAATAAAACAGTCGAATCAAATTGAAGAACCGCAGCATGAGGTAAAATTTGGAGAGCACTATATTGATTGTTTTTTTTTATTTTTTTTCTCCATTGTCATTATGGTAAATTAATTTTCTAGATATGTAGGTATATTCTTCAATATTTTAGATTTTTTAAGGGTCTTACCTTCTGAGTCTAATAAAAAAAAAACAGCGATCAAGTATCGGGACGTGGTTTTGAAAATGAGAATACACAAAAACATGAAAGATATCTGGCTCATTTAAAAAGGCATAGAACGAAGTAAATATAGGTCACTGGGCTCTCTTAAATTAGTTACGATAGGTTAGGGTTTATGTTTAGCCAAGAGCACGACGCGGGCCTTTAATATCACATTTCAAGTTCAATTCTAAATGAAAGAAGCATGTAGTAGGTATAATACCTTATGTGACTGGAAAAATAATAGGGAAATATAGAAATGTTTGATTATAATTTTTAATACTCAAGAGTACTTTAAAGTTAATAAAACTAAAATTTTTATATTATCTATGGGTGCAATAAAGAAAAAAAAATCTTCTAATTAAGACTAAAAAGATGAAAATAGTTTTACATATTTTTATTGTTTGCAAAACATATAATAGTTATTACAGGTACAGAATCTTAAACTAGGCTTACCTTAAATAAAAGAGGGATAGATCAAGTAAGAGAAACTTAACTTGAAATAAATCATTTAACTTGAATTTATTGAAAAGCTAAATTTAAATCTAATTAACCAAAACCAAAATTCAACACTTTGTTAAGGCTTCTTAAAATATTCTTAAAACGATAAAATGAACTAAAATTCGATTAGGATTCAACAAGAGTTTTTTTTGTCTAAATTGACACAAAAAAACATGACACACACACACACACAAATGGTTGGGTTGAGACCTAGTGATTCTGGATCTGATTAATCTTATGATAATAGTTCAGAATTGCTATTGTAATCTGTCCGTGGATCTATAACCTGTAAAAATTAAAAAGCTTTAGCAAATGGTCATCAAATTTTAAAAATAAAATAAAATGATTCCAGTTCATTGCAAATTGTGAAAAATCGCGAAAGCCTCCAATAAAAAAAAATCACGATAAAATTTAAACCTATACTTTATTACGAAAAATAGTTCATGGGCTAAATTTATTTAAATAAATTTAAAAAAAACAAAAACCAGAGCGCGGGATTTTAAAACTACAATAAAATAAAATGATAAAAGTAACTAAGTACTTACAACCCTGGCTACTAAACTTCACTTAATAACCAGCACTAATAAACCAAGATAAGTATAATCACGGGCATACTTTAAGCCACCACTATTGATGCACCGAACTGACAACGTCGCGATTTGAAATAAATAAACGCTCACAAAAGTTATTCTGTACAAATGAGTCCCCACGTTAGGAACAATTTGCGTCATCTCGCATTCCAATATCTTCAAATTAGGGCAAAAATTATATTTCGCTGAATTAAAACCAAAGCAGATCACCAGCTCAAAGTAGGTCACGAGATTCTTGCCTTTTCTTATTAAAACGTCTGATACACCAACATTCCTTCTATAGAAAGGGGCCCGTATCCCAAATTGGGGACCGTTTGACCCAGAAAAACAAAATCAAGCCTGACGTCAGTAAAAATTTGATATAAAATAGCAAATTGGAATTAGAGAGGGGCAGTCTAAAAACAACCAGCAAATTAGTTAAAAGGTTCAGCCTAGTGTTTTCAAAAGTAATTGTTACAAGAACTAAGTCGTGTTAATAGTGCCAAAATGACTCAAAAAGTAAGTGTCTCGTTTTAAGGATCAAAATTGTACTTTTAGTGAATAATTTAGTTAGTAGCGAAAAATGTTGGTGGCTCTCGGACTAGTGAAATCCCAAACTGTCTAGCATGTAAGTGTTTAACAAACTGAAACTCTTAGGAACTTTGATATACAGTTGAACAATGACAAGGTATTTTTGTTTTTATTATCCTAAGGAGATTCGGAAAAATAGTTCCAAAGATCACTTCAAAAGATCAGTCTTTAATGAATTTCTAAGCACCAGTTTTAATTATAAATCAGTTTTAAAAAGCAGTGACTTACATAGTGAAAAATGCAGCAGCAGTAAAAGTGTCCAGTTTAGTTTAAAAAGTTCTCAAAATGACTTTGCTACGAAAATATTTTGAGCCCGATAAAAGACGACAGACCCAGAACGTAAGAATTACATATTAATAATGTTAGAAAAATGCATGTAGTTTATTGATTAGGAAGTTAAAATATCCGCTTATTTCTGGAGATGAATGTAGACGTTTGTATTATGGATATTCTTTAACCGATACAGACACATGTATGAGTGAAGGAATTAAAATTAACGGAAGATTTTGTAAAATTATTTACGGATGGAACTTATATTTTAAATAAAATATTTATTATGTTTTTATAAAAAAATAAATCGAGTTGTCCCTCATAGCTCAGCTCCCAAAACAAAGCTGACTCAGCCATGTGCTGGATTTGATAGAATAAAGGTCTGGTACTCCAAATCAGTAAAGTTTGTTGGTGTACATCGCCCATCTATCTTCATATTTATATTTTTATGTTAAAAAGACCCGGCCCCATAGCTCAGCTCCCAAAGCCAAGATCACTCAGCTATCTGGTGGGTTTGAGAGAATGAAGGGTTTTTATTTCAAATCAGTTAAGTTTGTTGCTATACATCGCCAACTCTTATATATATATTTAATATCTTTTAATTTTTAATGCATCTCTATAGCTAACAAGCTTCCTAAGCTGCCTTTAATTAGCAATTGTGACGGCTTGAGTAAGGTGTAGTTATTGTCCGTCAAGTGTAGATATTTTTTTTTCCATTATTTTACGCTAAAACACATTTTTTTATTACAAAATAAAAAAAAAATTCTAAAAAGTTTAAAATTTGTTTGGTTCGCTGTAATTAACATGTCGTCGTCCTGATTGTTGGCAGGCGTGTGGTTTTTGGTTAGTGATGGTAATAGTAGTTTTAACAACTAGTGGCTAAAATAGTGCTTTTTTTACAAGCTTTGGTTTAAATAACGAGCGCAGCGAGTTACTTAAAAACGCGAGTAAAAAAAAGCACAGTTTAGCCGCAAATTGTTAACACTATTTTTTTTAATACCTTTATTAAAAAATCCAAGAAAAACAGGAAAACACTTTTAAAAATGTCGAACGAAGAGAATTTCTAGCAACACACCATCTTTACACTAGAAATCAAGGCGGCTGTGAAATGAAATAACAATCGCTTCCACAGCGATGTGTCTTTTTACTCGGTGACTTTCATTGTTGGGACATTTTAATCTTTGACAATTTGAAATTTTGACGAAATTTTTAAATTATTTTTTCGTAAATACTTGGTTAAAATTGGCGGAAATGGCTTTATTCTTAGGCAAGAATAATTAGATTTTTTCAATATTACTATTTAACTATTTAACTTTGAGTAAAAAACGTACAGAAATCTTTTTTTGCACCCGTGATCAACAAAAAGGTTTTCAGTATCAGTAACCAAAAAAGCCTTGTTTTAGTTATCTGCAGACAGTTACTAAAATCATTTTTGATGAAGGTATTAAAAGAAAGTCTTTTAAACATCCCCACAAACAATGCCGGCGTGGCAAAGTGCCTTACAAATATTGGCATCTATTGGCAATGAGAATTTGACGCACGGCAATCTGTGCGTTCTAAATACCTTAAACACTCCTGTGTGAGCCACCGGCCGAGCGACGGCAACGAATACGTTTAAAATGATGGTAAATACACACTTAGCATGGTTTAAATGTAGAGGAGCACTGCATACTAAATACCGGCATTGCAGGCAATATTGGCAAAAAATGTATGTGGTGATTCACCATATTTTTCCCACTACATAGCTCATTTATTATTAGAGATAGAAAAATAGTTTAAATACAAAAGTTGATTAGTTCTTCACCAATTTTAAGAAAATTCAATAAAAATTTTCAAAATGTCAAATTTAGACTTAGACATCAACTTTCTTATTTTAAATTGAACACCCTGTATATTTTTTTAAATTTCGGTAGATCTTGTAGGGATTATCTTAAGCAGTTGCTCTTAAGTCAACGTTTTTTTTGAAAAATATGTAGGGTAGTAGTGTAGTAGTGTGGGTTCTAGGCCAAGTGCACATGCACAGAGAGGATGGCATGTGTCCATCCGTCAGTCGGTCTGTCTGTCTGTGCTGAAACTCTCTAATGGCTGAAACTTTCTAATATCACGTGCAAGTGACGTCAGAAGTGTTATGTGATCACGTGACTTGTGTTCTACAGAGTGAGTTGGGGATTCTACAGGGTGCTCTATGACCAAGAGGGTTGTTAAGGGGTTGCAAGGGAATGCCATAAAGGCTTGTGTGAATAGGGGATGTGATGTGACATGCACCTGTTATATAGTCATCTGTCATTTGTGACCTCTAGCCAAGCTGTCAAGTGCCACAAGGTCTTAGACTACTTAGCGTTAACGTGTGCCTGCTGAAATTCTCTAATGGTTGAAACTTCCTAATATTCCTAATATTTTCGGTCACAAGTGCCAATGTATAGAGTAGAAAATGACGCACACCTGTAGCATTGGGGCCTTATTATTTCAAGAGTGTCAAAGGGGCACTATTTGAAAAATGTCGAGATGAGAGAGATTGCTATCAGCCGGTGTACCGAAGGTACTTTTTCCGCTATGTGCGCACGTTTTTCTCCTATGGTTTCTGTAAAAGACTAATTTTGGTTTGCTGCGCAGGGGACAAAAGACCTTAGTAGTTTTCTGCGAATATCTCGAGTTGTAAGTGATCGATTTGAAAAATTCTTTTTTTACTGGATTTCTGTGTTCCAATGCTATTTATTCTTAGAGAGATGGGGAAGCCAAAAGGGCCTTAAGTGGTGAAAGAAAGACCTTAGTAGTTTTCTGCGAATATTTCGAGATCTAAGTGATCGATTTGAAAAATTATTTTTTTACTGTATTTCTGTGTTGCAATGCTATTTATTCTTAGAGAGATGGAGAAGCCAAAATGGCAATAAAGTGCTTGACCTTAGTAATTTTCTGCGAATATCTAAGTGATCGATTTGCAAAATTCTTTTTTGGTTAGATTGCTGTGTTGTAATGCTATTTATTCTTAGAGAGATGGAGAAGCCAAAATGGTATTATTGTGCTTGACCTTGGTAGTTTTTGCCGGATATTTCGCGTTATAGCGATGGGATTTAAAAAATGTTAGTGTTACGGAGCTGTGCAGCTCGAGTTAAAAGGCTTTTATTTTTACGGTAAATAATATTATTATATGGATTTTAAAATAATCAAAATGTGTGCTTTTGTGAAGACAAAATCGAGTATACTCAAGATAACCCATGACCCTGTTTATCAAGAATTTAAAATAACATGTTTACGTAAAGCTTACTAATGAGCTAATTTGGAACAAAGACGGATAACCTATGAACTTGTTTTTTATAAATTTATCATGATGTTTTAAAATGCGACAAAAAATAGAAACTAAATGGGATACGAGGGTGATTTAAATAAAACAAGACACTTTTTTTTAATTATATTTTAATGTTAACCCACTTCATCTACACCATCATATTTACAAACCGTGTTATGAATATATGTCTTCGCAAATTCCTGATAGTTGGGATAAATTTTTGTGTACAACAGTATGGCATCTACAAAGTCAAGCTTCCATTCGTTTGGTAATATAGGATAAATGTGTGTAAATTTTTCCTTAATAACATGTTTACAGGTTTGAATACTGAAACAAATCCAGCCTCTGAGCCATATGAAAATTTTTCCATAATCTTCTTGTTCCAAGAGGTCATCGAGTTCCCAATCAATTTTATTTAACCAATAATTTTCTATCTGCTGAGAGTTTTCCATAATATTAGAATGTTTTTTTTTTAATGATTATTATTATTGAATTCAAATTGTCCTTTTCCAGTCGTCTTTCTTTTATGTATTTTTTTAGGATTTTTTCCTAAACTTGAATTTCGACAAATATCACACGTGTACGAAGCTATGCTATTGCCTGGGCTAATTTTTACCAAGTCGAGTCTCTGACACTTTTCACACCGAAG
Organism: Oxystoma pomonae; assembly: GCA_963921995.1. NCBI lineage: Eukaryota > Metazoa > Arthropoda > Insecta > Coleoptera > Brentidae > Oxystoma > Oxystoma pomonae. Next base: position 57,175,940 of record OY998163.1, on the reverse strand, counting down.
GGAATGATATACTTGTGGAACATTGGCATTGCTTCTCATTTCTAAAGAAAAGCAGCAGACGTTTGTTCTACAGCGCTTTAGAACTACAACTGAAATGATTTGAATTATTAAGAAGCTTTTTACCATAATGCAACCAAGGAAAACTAATTGGTTGGTTTTGTTCTGCCAAATGTAGAATTATTATTATTATGAAAGTCTCTGTTTAAAACACGTTCATCAGTAAGACTTTAAACACTAAAGCATAAAGAAGTAAGAGAAAATGCCAATACCTGTAAAATATATATGTCCTAAATGTAAAGGGAAAACTGGTTTATCGAGATATTACTAAACCTGGTGGATGGAAGCACACGCCCCCCAAATACTTTAGAAACCCAAAAAATGGTGAAAAAACTAAAAAATAAGTAATGCTATGTAATCTTTCATAATAATAGGTAATAAAAGACAGTTTTTTATTTTTATTTCATAATATATTTTTTAAATTAATTTTAAACAACATTAGATTTATCTATCCAACTGTTATGTTTACTATCTAATCCTAACCATTTAACAAACACTTTATTTTTAGAGCGTTTTAAGATTTTTTCCACCAGGTAGACATCAGGATACGTTACTTTTTGCAGCTGAAGTTCATAAAATCCTCCCTTAATTTCATTTTTCTTGTCATCTTCCAATATGTATGTGATGGGATTCGTAAGCTGAATTTTCTTTATAGTAAAGATTTCCGTCGACCAATTAGGCATGTACATTTTATCAAACACACCACGAATTCTTGAAATGCGCACATGATCTCCAATGATACATTTACGTTTAAAAGTCATTTTTATATTACTATAGGCGGTATTTAACAACATTTGTTCATGTTTTTTCTTCACCTCGACAGGTTTCATGCCGATTGTGCGATGCTTTCGATTATTATATGCATTTACTATTTTAGATAGTCAATCCAACCACTTGTAGGACCCTTGGTAATTAAATTCTTTCCACATTAAATTTTTTAGTGTTCTGTTTACTCTTTCCACTATTTGTGCTTTTTTTTCGCTATAAGAGCTGTAGTGTTTTACTTTAATTTTTTTTAACACTTTTTCCATGGAAGAATTATAAAATTCTTTACCCAAATCGGTTTGAAGATGTATGGGGGCTTGCACCTTAAAAACTTTTTCCATAGCCTGAGATACTTCATGCCCCGTTTTGGTTTTTAAAGGGAAAGCTAAAACGTACTTTGAAAAACAGTTAATTACAACCAAAATATACTTGAATCCCTTATTTTCAGAAGCGTATGGTATCATTTCTACGAGGTCCGCTTGAAATAAATCATTTAATGATTTTAGTATTACTCTGCGTCGGTTGAAATTTTTCCTAGCCGGTTTATGTATCTCATTAACAACCTGTCGTTTGATATCTGTAATAAAATTAACCATCTTTTTTACTCGATAATATCAGCTTCCCTTAACTCTTCAATAATAGAATTAATTTCGTTTCTATGACCCGTGTGGCCTGCTGTCTGAGATGCAAATAATAAACGCAAGCGCTCGACAAGTTCATTTGGATCATCCCAGTATATGTATTCCATAGGGTTGTTTGAAAACTCCATTTCCATCCCTGTTTGACTACCTCGTTTTTTAAATAGTTTTTTAAACTTCTCTGAATCACTGTCCGTTACGATATCCCCTGTAGATTTAAAATTTTTTCTATTCGCATTAGTTCTGGTAATGATATCTCTAAAAGCATTCGCGTCATATTTTGTGTATGTCTGGGGCATATTTCTTTGAAATAACAACTTATACAATCCAGGAGTACCTTTATAACTTAGGTCCTTAATCACCAAATTAGATCCATCAAAATTTATTTTTGAGTCACCAATATAGAAGTTATCAATTTCATCTCGTCTAACTTGAAATTTTGAAAGGGTTTTAGGGTCCATGGTTAATGGGTTTGTTAAGGGATCCTCCATAAAGTCTCTAATATATCGAGCAGGTAAAGGATCAAACTGATTATAGAAATCCTGTAAGGATTTATTCAAGAGTTTTTGTCTTTGCTCCTCCTCATATTCACGCTGTTTTTCATCTTCTCCTATTATATAGCTCTGAGTGATGTCTTTTAGTAGAGCTTTTCTCAAATTATAACTGTGCCCAGGATGTTTTTTTGGAATTTTTCCAGCACTTTGAGAAAAATCAAGCTGTTTTCTGGAGCGTTTTGAGGGGGTGATTGGTTCTGAACTGCGAGGGGTTGGTTTAAATAGCTCTAATACAGGTGTGTATTTAGGGATTTTTTCTTCCTCCTCCTCCTCCTCTTCCTCCTCCTCTTCCTCCTCTTTTTCCTCTTCCTCCTCCTTCTCTTTTTTTATAGTTTTAAGAGTTTGTAGTTTTTTCTGTGAAGCTTTAATTTTTTCCTCATTTTTTAAACTGCTCTCAATGTTCTCCAAATGTTTTGTAACCGGTAGAAATAGGTTAGCGTGTGAAATTTGTCCTTGTTTTAATAAATTTAGCTTTTCTCGTATAATTTTTCTTTTTGAAATTAATTTTTCACCGGAAAGAGCCTCCGACATGTTTATGTTATCTGTTTGAGTAAACAATAGCAAATAGAATAAAAAGCTTTCCACTGTTATAGATATATGAAATTATCGAACCTGTTACGATATCTGCCTTCATCAATTTTGCTATCCTTGAAGACAGTTAAAAAGTCATAGGGATTTTTCCAGCAGTATGAACATATGTTTTTAAATTCGTCAAATGTCATATCAGTACCCACATGGTCCGTGTAAACATGTTTTAAATTCAAATAATCCTGTTTAAATAATATTAAAACGTTAGCGTTATCCCTTACCAAGTGTTTTGGAATCTTTGCATATGTCTGAGAGAGGTAGAAACAATCAATGTTATTATGTCGACCCATGCTAAAGTACTCACGTATCACGTTTTGTTTATCACAGGCCACGTCATCAAATATAAACACTGAATATGGTTTTGCCTGAGACGGGGCTATAATGCTTTCTCCGCTGTTAAAAGCATAGTATCCTACCCCTTTAAGAGGTTTCAGAAGATCTTCGAGATATAAATATTTCGGTTGATAAAGATTTTTTGAATACAGGTAGACGTTTTCAAATCTCAACCCATTTGAGTGTTCTAAAAGACTAAGCATAACGTTGGTTTTTCCTCAGTTGGATGGTCCTACTATAAGACACCGAATAGAAGATGGTAGCAAGAAACCATGCCTAGATTGAATTTTTGCGTTAACATCATGATTGTCCTCATTTAAACGAACTTTTTGTCTTACAACTTTTTTCATTTTTCAAAAGAAACATGTCATTTCAACTCAACCATCATGAACCTAATGCACTTATATTTTTATTTAGTTTTAGTTATAACATTGAAATATGAAGTACTATGGTATTCCACGGTATGAAGGCAATGGGGTGTTGAATACTTTGATAAATAAACTGCCCTTTGAGCTACATTTACCAGGGTTTAGTTTTTGTGGTCCTGGAACTAAGCTACAAGAGCGTTTAGCTAGGGGAGATAAGGGCATTAATCAGTTGGATGAAGCCTGTAAAGAACACGACATCTCCTATTCAAATTACAAGGACTTAAACAATCGACACATAGCCGATAGGATATTAATAAGGAAAGCTTTACAGAGAACGCATGCATCCGATGCAAATTGGAAGGAAAAGTTGGCTTCCATGGGTGTAGCCGCAGCTATGAATACCAAACTTAAATTAGGCATGGGGTCAAAACGTAAGTAAATTTGTTATATATATATATATATATATATATATATATATATATATATATAATTCTTAGTGGATATAATTTTCTTTTCATTCACACCCAAACCGTGGTGTGGTATAAGACACACCGTTAAATTTCAAAAAAAAAATGTCTAACAGTTTATCTAAATATAAAAAATTGATTTCAGAGAAAAATAAGAAGAGAAGGCAAACTAAGAAAAAACTGAAACACATTAGAAAAACAGTGGGTTTCAGGGAGGTGGTAAGAAATATAAAGGAAAATCTAATACAACACAAACCCCAGGATTTTGGTAATGCAGTAAAACTTGCACTAAAGACAACACAAAAGAATAAAGGTAAAATACGACCAGTAAGAGTCATAAAAATCCCAAAGAATGGGGGGCTGTTACCAATTTTACCAATCATGGCTGCATTATGCGCCTTGGGAGCCCTGAGCGGAGGAGCAGCAGTTGTGGCCAAAGCTGTAAATGATGCCAAGGCTGCCAATCAACAACTTGATGAAGCACGACGTCACAATCAAACAATGGAGTCGATAGCCATAAGGAAAGGACTGTTTCTAAAACCCTATAAAACAGGATTGGGCCTTTTTTTAGGCAAAAGCAAGTGTCCACTAAAAAAGACTTAGATTTATTTAAAAAACCATTACCAATTAGACTACCAGACATTGCCTTATCTAACGTGGACTTGGAAAAATATGCAAAATTACTTAAAATTAAAAATTTTAGTGGTGTTTATATGAAAAATGAATTACCATTAAAAATACACAAGTTCGAGTCGAGTATAATTAATTTGGATGACAGCACCGGCCCAGGAACGCACTGGACTACGTATAAGAAAAGTGGAAAAAATGTACATTATTTTGACAGTTTTGGTAACCTGAAACCACCTGTGGAGGTTGTAAAATACTTCAACTCTAATGCTGATGTTAAAATATACTATAACCATAACCCCTATCAGACCTATAATTCTGTAAACTGTGGACATTTATGTTTAAAATTTCTTCTTCTTCTAAAATAAAATAAATGTATAGAATAAAGTGACTATTGTTTTATTTATAAGCGAACCTTCAAAGTGTAAAGATCATGTCTTTTACTTTTATACTGTCAGGTAAAACGTCACCCTGTTCACCATACCTTTCAACGAGTATTTATCCCCCTATAGTTTTGGATGATAAAAAGCAGTATGATTTGGGGCTTTTGAATTTCGAATGCTACAACTCTATACCAAACGTAGACAGCTCTAATAATATTTTCTGTTATAATAACACAAAAATGATTAAGATTCCAGAAGGGTCCTACGAGATAGAGGATATAAACAATTTTTTACCAAAATTCTCAAAGGAAAATTTGAAAGAAGACCAATTTGAAATAAGCATAGCTGCCAACCGCAATACCTTACAGTGCGAAATTTTCTGCAATAAAAAGATTAATTTTGAGAAGAAAAATTCCATCGGGCAATTACTAGAATTTAGTGGACGGACTCTTCAACCGGACAAGAAGCATATATCTAAAATACCCATCGACATATTTAAGGTGAACGCCATCTGTGTGGAATGTAATCTAACTATAAATTCCTATAATAATGAAAATCCTGTTCATATACTACACATGTTTTACCCCAATGTTGAACCGGGGTTTAAAATAGTAGAGAAGCCGTTAAATGTCATTTATCTACCAATCAACACGCACTATATTGATGAAATTCTACTTAAAATAACAGACCAGGACGGTAAACCAATCAATTTTCGTGGAGAGCTGATCACGGTTAGACTGCATCTAAGACAATTTTAAAATGGTGTTTTTATATAATCATGATTCGTTTAGTGCCCCTTATGACAAACTGTTCATGGGTGAGGAAGTGGGTTATAAGAAGATACCATACCGTGAAAAACAATTTAGTCGCAAAGAGATAGTGAAAGAGCTAACACCGCAAAGTAAAACAATTTTAACCTATTTGGGGTTTAAATTAAAAAAGCAGCATTCATCATAGGAAAAAAACTAAGAAAATTTTGGTATAATTTAAGACTACGTGTAAGCTGTAACTTAAGAAGATTATTTTTATCACTAAGGTGTAGCTTAAGGTGTTTTTCTACAACAACAACAACAAAATGAGTCGTAATATTCTAAAAGTGACTGAAAATGTGATTTTGGACGATTCTATAGTGAGCTATCAACTACATACCCATCAGCCTTACGCTTCCACAACGCTAAACAACAACGACGAAATTAGAATTCCAATACAAACTCAAGACCTCTATACCTTGCCTAGCCAAAGTGTTCTTTACCTTGAGGGTAAGGTACTAAAAGATGATAATACTGCCAGCACAAATGTGCACTTTGTAAACAACGGTTTGGCACACCTGTTCGATGAGATTCGTTACGAGTTGGGAGGGGTGATTGTGGACCGTGTGAGAAATCCTGGTATTACATCAACAATGAAGGGTTACTGCTCATTTAAGGAGAGTGATAATAATGCTCTTTTAAACGCCGGCTGGTTAGTTAAAAAAGACAAAACTCTACAATTATCTAGAAGGAGATAGGGACCTTAATCTTTCCTTTAGAAGCTGGGAGCTGCATGAATATCCTCAACTTCAAACCACTACTAGTCACACTTGGGCTGTAAAATCATCGAATCAACTAGAAAAACCGCGGTTTATTATCATCGGTTTTCAGACCAATAGAGAAAATATGCTAGATAAAAATATGAGTCGTTTCGATCACTTGCATCTAACAATTCTAAAAGTTTACATAAACTCTGAGGTTTTACTCTATGATAATTTAAACCTGGACTTTGATAGCAATCAATATGCCATACTCTATGAAATGTATGCGCAGTTTCAAAAATCCTACTACTATCGCGAGCAGAGCGAACCCTGTCTCTACCCAATAAACTTTAAGAATAATGCTCCACTGATAGTTATCGATTGTTCACGACAGAGTGAAGACGTGCTTAAAGGTGGCGCAGTCGATATCAGAATTGAGTTTGAAACGAAAAAAGCTGTGCCTGAGAAAACTGTAGCATACTGCTTAATACACGATCGATTGGTTAAATACAACCCCTTAACCAGCACCGTAAGAGTTGTTTAAAAATGTTTATTCTGGACGTGCAAGGCTTTCAATATAAAGATAGTGACTTTATATGCAAAGAAATTGCTATACTCAACAGCGAGACCAATGAAATTTCTCACCATATGGTTAATGTACCCATGAAGTCTACCTGACTCCACGAGGACTTTAGACGTCAAGCCCAATGGAACACAGACAATCTACATGGGTTGGAATGGGACACTTTTGACTTTAGTTATTTACAATTAGAAAATATTACTCATTTTATAAAAAATATTATTCAAAATGAAACAGTTTTTGTTAAAGGAGTGGATAAAAAAATTTGGTTATCTAATTTAATAAGTAATAATGTTGTAGATATGTTCGAATTGGGTTGCCCCAATTTTAAAAAGTTAAAAAGAGCCAATATGAATTTTCACTGTTTTACGCATTTCAATAATTTTTTAGGCTGTGCAAAAGAAAATGTATTATTGTTAAATAATTGGTTTAAAAATAAAAAACTATAATTGTATACAGGTGTTTTATTATTATTGTTATTATACAATATATTGTGATTCTTGATCACTATCATTATCTATTATAGAAATTGGTTCCATCACTCTAACATCCGATAAGATGTTTATCTTCCTCTTTCTTTTTGGGGCTGGTGGTTGTGGTAGTAGAGCCTGTCGTGTGGACATTTCTACCGTATTTACATCCTGCTGATTGATTGTAAACCTCCGACATGCGTCCTCCAAAATTTTTAGTTCATCATTATTCTCCACGTTGACCCTCACATAGCTCACCGGTAGATTTCCCAGCTTCCGTCGAATCATTTCCGATGTGGGAAAGAAATTAAGGTCCACATGGACCTTATCTCTTTTAAGGGATACATTTTGCACCTTATATCTGTAACAAAAATTAAAAATTAGAATAAATAGTTATCTATATTATTAGTATTTTTCCGTTAAATTTACAAAAAGTTATATTTTGTTGCAGGATTAAAAAAACACTTTAGTCCTACGATTGATATACTATTTTATGAACTCTAGGATACGAGAAAACTAAGTTGAAGGAAATAATAGTGAATAACATAAATCCCTCTTTACGCTAAATTTTTACTTTTTTTCCTACTGATTTAAAGATCCATTTTACTTCCCAAAAGCAGGGGTTAAAAGTGTATTTTTATTCCCTATAAAACATTATAAATACACAGTCAGATAAACAAAGTAAAATTTTACATGCTAAATAATTGACAAATTAAAATACTTACTTAAAACTATTCTTCATCACGACGTATACCATTTGGGGTGGACATTCTACCTTGTCTAGGCTTGTTATTATTAATTTCGTTTTCTCGCTTGACATTTTGTTTTTTTTTTTATGTTTAGTAGAAAGAAAAGTTCTTTACTGATTTTAAACCTCTGCTTTTGAAATATTTATATGGATTTAAGCAGAGATAAGGCAATTAAAGGTCTTCAATTTTGACCCCAACTACATACATGTTCAACTAAATTAGTATTTAGCATAAAAACCCCATTTTTGCTTGATATAAGACATTTTTTTAAAACTCTCAATACATGTGGTTTTGCAAAATCGTGGGTCACTCATTAGGTCAAACTCGTGTATTTTTTACAGTCTGACTGGCGTCGTTTTAAAATTATCACTCTTGTTATTTTCATAAATTTTCCATATACAAACGCTACAGGGTTACAGTACTTTATTTTACATCATATTACTACACATGGTATAATAAAAATAGTAACATAACGAGTATCCTATCACTGTGAAATCAGCCTTGCATATTAAAACTTAAAACAGTACTTTTTTTAACACACCCTGTATAGTCCTTACATTGTTTTTTTACATATATTACAACAAGTTTAATATGGTGGTTTTCGAATCCATTAAAAAAATAGAAAAGGTATGGTTAGAAAAAAAGGAGGAATTTAATAACTGGATTAGTTTTATTATAAATTGAATTTCAAATATAAAAACTTGTGTAAATAATAAGAATTTTTTCCAGACTAGAATCGAAATCTAACCACATGACGTAAATTTTATCCCCTTTATTACGTCATCAGCCCAGGTTGATATGATCATGTTTGTGGAAAAAGGCATACGAGGCTGTGTTTCTCAGTGTTCAAACAGATATGCCAAAGCCAACAACAGGTACATGGGTGATTCATACAATCCAAGCAAGGAAACGTCATCTTTGATGTATTATGATGTCAACTCGCTTTATGGTACTGCAATGAGTTTACCATTACCATATGGTGGTTTTGAATGGGTTGAAAATGGTCCATGCACTAAGGAAGAAATATGCAACATTTCTGATGACAGTGACATAGGGTACATTTTTGAGACAGATATTTCTTATCCCCCCTGAACTATTTGATATGCATAAAGACCTTCCTGTCTATCCAGAACATAGAGTCCCACTCAATTCTAAAAGTAAGTTACCCAAGCTAATGACCACACTGTATAACAAAGAGCGATACATTATTCATTATCGAAACTTGAAACAGGCAATTAGTTTGGGTTTAAAAATTAAAAAAATTCACAGAGTCCTTAAATTTAAACAGTCTCCATGGTTAAAGCCTTATATTGACTTAAACATTCACATGCGTCAACAGAGCAAAAACAGTTTTGAAAAAAACTTTTTCAAATTAATGATTAATTCAGTATTCGGTAAAACCATGGAGAATGTTAGAAAATATAAAGAGGTAAGGTTGGTGACTAAATGGTCTGGACGTTATGGGGCGCGTTCCTACATCTCCAAACCAAACTTTCATAGCTTAACCATATTTGATGAAGATATGGTTATAATTGAAATGTCTAAAAACAAAATTATTTTCAATTTTCATTATAATTATATTAAAAAAATGTTTGGAAATAGGGCTAAAATGACATATACAGACACTGACAGTTTAATTTATCATTTACATGTTGACAACATTTATGAAAATATGAAAAATGACATTGACAGATTTGACACATCTGACTACCCACCAGACAACATTTTCAACATGCCCTTAAAAAATAAAAAAGTTTTGGGGCTTATGAAAGATGAAAATAATGGGGCCATTATGACAGAATTTGTAGGTTTGCGCTCCAAAATGTATAGCTTGAAAATTTTGGAAAATGAGGGTGAGTTGATGGGCCATCAAAATAAACTAAGACAGAAAGGTTTTTGTGAACAGGAAATTGAAGAGAGTAGTCATAATTTTAACATTAGTAAAAGGGCTAAGGGTGTAAAAAAGGCTTTACTCAGAAAAAATACATTTAACGACTACCTTGAATGCCTTTTTAAACAAAAAGTCACAGAAGTTCCACAAACTTTAATTAGATCTTATCGACACCAGGTCTACACAGTCAAGCAAAAAAAAACTCGCGTTGAGTCCTTTTGACGATAAACGTAAATTATTGCCCCACTCCACCGATAATTTGCCTTGGGTATTAATTACCTTGGCGGACTATGAAAAGGTGCCACGAACTTATCCTCTCTTTATCGCTGTGTAAAGTTGGCACCATTAATGTAGTACCTGCTTGGTCTTGTTTCCTTTTCTTTGCTACAGAATCATCTGCTGCGTCGACTACCATGATATTTCCCGGACCACCCTTTCTACCAGCTCTATAAAGAAATGAATTATAAATTAATTAAAATATCTATATATAACAAAAGTATAGAAAAACTAGAAGAAACATAATAAACGTGGGTTATAATTATAATTACCTACCTATAACCCCTTCTTCTCATCGTTATTGTTGAAAGTTTAACTTATTTTGCCTTTTCCCTATCTTTTCCGATAGATATATTGGCGGCGTCAATGTGATGGCAATATTTTTTTGCCTTGCATGTACAAGATTCTTTGGGAAATAAGGAAACCAAATATTTTCCGTTGTTGTGGGAGGTAACTACAAAAACTTGTTCTTCTGGAATGAGTTTAACAGCCCCTTGCAAAACTAGCATTTTGGCCATAGCATTTTTTGTGTATAATAACATTTTGTCATCTTTGGTAGATAATTCTTTTCCCATGAAATCTTTATTTTCAAATATGTATGGTAGCTTTTTTAAATCCAAATGGCTTTTAGGATATGAAACTTCTTCCGGTTTTTTGGCTAAACTTAAATAGGTTTGTTTCAGATGGTAGTTTCCTAAGTTACAAAAGCCTCTAATAATTTCTTTTTGATAAAAAAGATCTAACTGGTATAAACACAAAACTAAAACTTGGGCCTTAACCTCCCTGCGGTCGAGGTATCTTTTAAGAACGTCGTTCATGCTTTCCGCAGCATTATAGTGATTCCGCTTCCAGGTTTATATAGACCGAAGCGTTCTAAGTTCCATTTGCCGCTTGTAATAACCGCGTCGGCAATATTAGTGTCATAGTACGATTTAAATGCTTCCGTCCATTGGGTGCTCATTAGATGATATTTTTTGTTATATTCCTTTAACGAACTACTATCCAGGAGATTTTTTATATGTTTGGCATATAAACTTCTGTCTGTCTGACTGCATTCTTTTTGTTTTTTTACCCAGTTTATAATATCCTGCTGAATATGATTCCAGCAGAAAAAGTGGCTGCATTCTGGTAAGGTATCCTGTATGGCGGTGACTATTTCCTGCTCCCGATCTGTTATAATATACTGTTTGTTAATATTCGAACAAATTTGTTTAAAAAAAAAGAAAAAGTTTTTATGCGTAGAAGTATTATTTTTATGGTGTATAAGATACGCCAAAGGAATAACGGGATCTTGTTCAAATTGGGGATCCTTAAATGTCAATGGACTCTCATAAAAATCACCTAAGTTAAAGGTGGTGTCGTAATAGATTTCAGTTTTGTCTTCAATTTGCCCAAAATAGCTGCGCATTTCTGTACTTGAAATAATAATATAAAAGTCTGGCAATAGTTCAATTTTTTGGACAAAATCATTTAACTCACCGCCAAGCAAATATGTTCCCACGATATCATCTGAAGAAAGTAATTTTCTTTCCCGTTCCTTGTAAAATGTGTTACGAATTTGCTTGGCATCTCTTGGATGCAGAACGGGAATTAGTTTGGGTTCAACATCTTCCCCCACAAGAGATTTATACACATTTTGTGACATATCAGTGAGGTGTTCTTTTTGTATTTTTATTTGCGATTTAGCCGTTGGAATAAAATTTGTGTCTTTAAATTTTTTTCTATTTCCATGTGGCAATGGAACCTCCACATGTTCGCTTCCAATATAATGTATTAATGTTGTGTTCTGGTAACCTTTTTTATTTGATTCGTATAACACATAAGCTCTTTTTAAAAACTGTGGATTTTCTAAGCTTCTGAAGTAATGTTTGCGTCCAATAGATCTCCACCTTTTTTGGTCTGCTTTCCAGTCTTGAATACTATCTGGTGTTTTAGCCCTATATATGTAAATATCTGACGGTTTTGGCTTAACTGGCGGCTCTGTCAAAACTTTTTTTTCATCAAAGTGATTTAAAATATTGTAATAGTCTTCAAGAGACAAGGCTGCTGCACTCTGCATATATACCTCTAAAAACATAAATTAAAAAATTCGCGCCAGGAGCCACCATACTAAATAAACCTAACTTCTCGATTTGCATACAAAACCGCGCCGCAAGAGCCGCGCCAACAAAAACGACAACATGACTCAATCCAACCCAATCCACCAAACCAAACCTTACCAACCTGCAACCTCCGTCAGTAGACGTTAGGCGTTTTGGTTAGCGTGATAAAGGCTTTGCGCAGTTTTGGTGGCGTGGTTTTTGTTGGCGCTGTTCTTGCGACGCGGTTTTGTCCGCAAATCCTTAAATTTTGGCCTAATGCTCAATGGAGCTTCGTCAGCTGCTTTGGTACACGAGTTAAGTTTTTTAAATGAACCCCCCCCCCCCCTTAAACCTTCCAAGTAAAGAGAAATTTAGTTCAAATTAAAATTCTTTAAATTACAAAACCGCGTTTCGATGGCTGCTCTAGTTGCTAATAAATCATTTTTAGGTTAAGGTTAGAACTTTAAAAAGCTATATTTCAAAATCTGTGAGTCCTATTTGAAAAACTTTTCTTTGGTATTTAAGTAATATTTGGGCCCTTAAAAAACTTTTGTTAAAATGTCATGTCACCTAAAGTTAAAATGTCATGTCACCTAAAAACAATCAAAATATGTGATTTTTGAATGGACCCACAAAGGACAACAACTGAAATAACTTTTTTTTACGACTTGAAAAAGAGGGTTTTGCGCGTAAAGAACACGATCTTAAAACGGTATTATGCGGACGCCGCTGTGTGCAAAATGTTTTGCATACGCTACGTCATTTTTGCACACGGGTCTCCCGTCATTGTGATTTTTGTTGTTGTCACCCAACAATATAAGTGGGCTAAATTCCATAGCAACCGTCACGGCTCCTTTGTTTTGTTGATTAGATACTTTAAATAGAATATTAAGCATCGTTCATACAAGGCATAGTCTTAGTCTTTGGTTTAGTTTTTGTAATAGTCTCATCCCTAAATGCACCGTAGACATTTAATCGCGATTGGCTATCTAATCCATTCTTTTTCTCTCTTGATCCCACATAAATGAACAAAGAGAAAGCATGGATTAGCTAAACTAATCCGAATATTTTTACGGTGCATCTGGGGGTCAATCATAAAAAAGTTAAAACCACTGTTTTTTATGAAAGTGTTCATGCAATGCTTTTGATTATGCTTTGTCATAGGTTTAGTCACAGTCCTAAGGAAAAGTCGGCAACTTTCAACTTTTATAACTAAAATTACGACTATTACTATAACAAATATAAGTGAGCATGCGCGTGTCCAAATTTTAAGTATGGCGCCCAACTATTTTGAGAGGAATGAAATCAATAATTTTAAAAATTTTATACAGACAAATTAAAAGCAAAAAACAGGTTGCTAAGGGTTTTGTAGCTTCCAAAATAAACAATTGATTCTATTAAACCTTATTTTCTTAAAAAAAAAACTACCAAAAATAAAAGTAAATAAAACATCAAAAAAGTGAGGTTAAATGCACTTGCTTAGTGATTGTTATGACTATAACAGAGACAAGTATGAACTGTGAGCAATTTTTAAGACTAAAACTATAACTAAGACTATAACAAAACCAAATACTAATCAAGTGACTAAGCCTATGCCTTGTATGAACGATCCTTTATATATTTTATTAATAAAAAGGAGTTAAGTTGAAATTTGATTTTTCTGGTCTCTGTTTATTTTCAGTCGTATAAAAAGTATCATAAAAAACTCGTTTGAAAACCTTTCTCTCGACTTATGGATCTCGCGTTCGGCTCGGTCCACCAAACTGTCTCGATCGTGTGCAAAAAGTCGTTTTCAAACCTTGTTGTTTAAAACACTATTATTTTTATACTTATAATTACTGAGGGACTTATAACAAACAAAAACAATGGGGTTGCCACCTGAGTTCGCTTTGACAAGTAATTGACGGCCATTTTAAATTAGCTTTGTAAAAAAATCATAAACGCCACTATCTCCTATACTATAAATGTCTTAAATAAATCTTTTTTTGTTTGCTATTTTTTTCTACATAAAAATGTCTTTCACGTTCAATTTAAAAAATGACATTTGCTAGCACTGAAAATTTCATTAAACATTTTTTTTTAAAAACATAAAAGCCTTGTTTTTAAAAATCAATTGATGTAAAAAAAAATCTTATCATTATGAGAAAATTAACCGGTTTAAGGTGATTTGAAGGTAAGTTTAATTATTTTTGATAAGTCACGCGGGTTTCAAGCTATGACACAAAAATAAACAAATTGGCAAGAAACGTTGCTCATAAGTGCCAGACAATTGGTCTGTATAATATGTGGATCGTTTACCTCTTATAGTCCAGCAGGTATAAGTAGTCTAAAAAACTGTGAAAAATATAGTGACGTGCTCAGAAATTGTTCCTGGGGTCTCAAAAGGAGGGCGGGCATAATATGGTCTCAAATAACCATTTTATTCCTATTTTTTGGGAAAAGTGCAATGTTTTTTTTTCAGTGGTGTAGGTAGAGCGGCGCTCAAGCCCACACCTCGTCTTCTCCCTTCCCAAGAGCCATTGAGTATGCACTCGTTAAAGATTGAACTTTCCCCAAAAAATAAGAATAAAATGTTTTTTTGAGACCCTGTATTGACTCATGTTCCCCCCCCCCCAGAATTTCTGAGCACGTCACTGTATTTTTGACATTTTTGAGGCTACCTATACCTGTTGGACTATAAGACGTAAACGCTGCATATATTATACTTATGAGGAACGCTTCCTGCCAATTTGGGTAATTATTTTTGTGTCATATCTTTAAAACCTCGTAACTTATCAAAAACATATAAACTTATTTTCAAATCACTTTAAACTGGTTAATTTTCTCATAATGATGAGATTTATTGTCCTTTTATTTATAGTATAGGAGATAGTGGCGTTTATGTTTTACAAGGCTAATTTAAAATTGCGGTCAATTACTTGTCAATGCGAACTCAGGTGGCAAACCCATTTTTTTAGTCCACCATAACAATATAATATGGGGGACTATTAAAATCGCAAATTTTTACTTTTCTTAATTTGATTAAAAACTCATACTAATAACTATAGTCTGAGATTAAAAACTCAGACTAATATTTTTTTTATTAATCTGAGATTAAAAATGAGTTACGAAGGTTCCAAAACACCTTAATCGGTCTGTTGTCTGTTTATATACACGATAACTCAATAACGCCTTAATCGATTTTAACGAAATTTGGTACAAAATTCCTCTATTGGCTGGCCATGAACTGATTAACTTGTGGGTAGGGTGGTGGAGGTTGAAGGGGGGAAAACGGGGATAAAATATTTAAAAAAATTGTAACTTTGGAACAAAAGCAAGTAGCGATATACAGTTTTCAGATTTAAGTTTCCATGAATATGGCCTACAAATTTTTGTATAAAGTCCAAATTTGTGGGAGCCTCAGTTTCCGAGTTATTTGAAAAAACCTTAAAATATATTAAAAAAATTGGTGCTAGAAAGCACGGATAGTCCACCATACAATCAATTATTTTATGTTGAAAGGAAATGAAAATGTCTCGAAAACTGAAGCTCTGAAAGATTTGAACCTTATAACAAAATTTTTAGGTAGTACATATTTACGAAAACCAAAATCTGAAAGCCGCATACCAATAGCTGCTTTACTTCTAAAGTTATGATTTTTTTAATATATTTTAACGTTTTTTCAAGTAACTCAGAAACTGAAGCTCCCACGAATTTGGACTTCATATATAACAAAATTTGTAGTTAATATTCATGAAAACTTAAATCTGAAAACCGTATATCCCTACTTGCTTTTGTTCCAAAGTTACATTTTTTAAAAAATATTTTATCCCCTTCTTCCCCCCTTTAACCCCCCCATCACCCTACCCAAAAATTAATCGGTCCATGGTCAGTCGATACAGTATTTTTTTACTAAATTTCATTAAAATCGATTAAAGCGTTCTTGAGTTATCGTGTATACAGACAGACAACAGACAACTTTTTTTTCGTCGATTAAGGCGTCGATTAAGAAAAGTCAAAATTTCACGATTTTGATACCTAGTCCCTCATACCATATTGGTATGGTGGACTAAAAATCATAACTTTAGAAGTAACGCAGTTTCCTTTTAACATTATATAATTGATTGTATGGTGCTTTCTAGCACCAATTTTTTTGTTTGTTATATAAGTGCCTTAATAATTATAAATATAAAGATTAAAGTTATTTGTCGAAGGGGCTATAGTTTCAGTTAGTTCTTTTGGGTTTTTTCACTGGGTTTCAGAGATAAAAATTATTTTTAAGACATGCCATCAATAGATCCCCCCCCCCAAATAAAATTCCTAGATCCGCCCCTATTAAGTATAGGTAATGGTACATACTTACCGCCCATTTTAAGAACACAGCACGTTCTGCAATCGGAATAACTTTCAGATAGATACTCAACAACTCAACCCAATTAGTTTTCTTATTTTATTAATTATATTTCTACAGCACTATTCTGACTTTTATCGGTTACTTAGATGGTCACCACTGTTACTACCAGCGATATAATTTTTAAAGCAGCGCCCTGGGTCATTATTAAAGTATAGTCGCAGAATCGGCAGTTTTTTTGTACATTTGAAGATATTTGATATACTTACGTATTGATATGCCGGCGACTGTTAGTCACTTTACTCAGTAATAAACAATAAGATATATAGTTATAGCCAGTTGTCGTTATTAAAAAACCTACATACATACATTTTTTCTTTTCAATATATTTTGCAATTTTACGAAACCCTTTTATTACTTACCCTGAAAATATATAAAAGATTTAAAATAAAAATATGTATTCTCTATCCTACACGAATTACTTAAGTATCTAACAAATTTAACTTATTTTAGTAAAAAATCTGTAATCTTTGTTGGTTTTGTGGAACGAGTGTTGAAATAAATCGATTCCACTTTCCTCTCAATGAAACGGTTACGTCTAGAAGCATTAAATAAAATGTAAACAAAGAACATTCATTAGATCGACACAGACAGGTAATTATCTGTCTTCTGTTTCAGTGCGGGGTGAGCCTTGGGCCGTTACATCCGGCCTCACAAATGAAAAATTATTTTTCAAACAGGGTAGTGTCAAACACCCCTGTCGCCCCCGCAAGGGGGGCCTCCTAGCCGCCTTGCCTTAAGAAAAGCAAAAAAAAGAATATAATATATTTATAAACAATAAAACAATACGCTCAGAAATACCTTTCGGCTCCTTTTAAATTGCATACATTTTAAATTCTAATATACAGAGTGTACATGAGAACCAAACTCATTAATGTATATGTACTCTATTTAAGCAAATAGAGTACATACTCTGTAGTACTACACGGAAAAAAGAGTATTTTAAAAATAAGTATAAATATATTAAAATTTAATAAAATATTTATTAATATATCTTACAAAAATCCAAGATTTTAAGAAGTTTTATAGAAATTTATTACAATAAGATATTAACTGTTAAAATTGAGCATATTACCTATAAAAATTCATCGTATTTTAAAGAAAATCTATGTTTCTTCTTCGTCGTAAATTTTAATTAATTTTTTATTAAATGGACTGTATACTCAAAATCGACAGTTTCAACAAATGTACGGTTTATTTAAGAATAAGATTTTATTACAAAATAGTCGAAATACAATATATATCGGCCTAGCGATTTAATAACTTTTTATTGTTTCAATGCTCGCGGTCTGAGAGCGTCTGTTCTCTGGCAAAGCCGCGCACCTGCAGCTTTTTGAGGCAAACTTTTCTTCGAATATTTAGGGAACCATATAGTAGGTATGACTGACAGGATCGCAGATACAGTGGCGCGAACATCCCACCCGCCTTGAAAGGTTTTAGCTCTTTCAAAGGATAGCAAGTGCTTACTTAATTGCTACTAAGCCCTTATTTTTATGCGTTGTTTTAAGTTTTTAATTGTCAATCGGCAACACACAAATATTTCGCACAGATCGGCGTATTATATTGTTACCATTAACTTTAATGTCTACCACGCGGGTTATATTGTCACTACCCGGGTATAAAGCGGTTATTCTCCCCAACTGCCATTTACACACGACAGGATTGTCATTTTTTACTAAAACTAGGGTGCCAATACGTACAAGTTCTGGAGATTTTATTGTCCATTTTGTGCGTAGTTGTAATTCGGAAACATACTCTTTTTGCCAGCGCTTCCAATAGTGCTGGACAATATTTTGAAGTTGTTCGTACTTATTAAGTCGGGATTCATTAACTTCAGTATAGTTATAATCTGGCAATGCTGTTATACTTTTCCCTATCAGCAAATGTGCAGGCGTCAACGCTGATAAGTCTTCAGGATCTGAGGACATAGGACAGAGGGGACGGCTATTTAAAATTCCTTCAATCTGCGTCAAAATAGTTAAAAAATCCTCAAAAGTTTGAGGTTTATCACCAATTACTCGTTTTATATGGTATTTTGAGCTTTTGATGCCCGCTTCCCATAGTCCGCCAAAAGAAGGCGACCGCGCTGGTATGAAATGCCATTTTATGCGTTGAGTGGCGAGTTCATTGGCGATATTATTGGAGTCTCGTTCTAAGAATTCATAGATTCGTAATAACTCGTTGTTACTACCTAGAAAATTTGTTCCGTTGTCTGAGTACACGTTAGTTGGCTTTCCCCTTCGGCTGATAAATCTCCTAAAGGTTGACAAAAATGCATCAGTGGTGAGCTCAGTCACGAGTTCTATGTGTACTGCCTTACTGCTCATGCACACAAACAAACAAAAATAACATTTTAAAACTTTAAAATTCCTGCCCTTGCGGTCTCTTAAATTTAGAGGTCCGCCGTAATCACAGCCAACGTTAAAAAATGGAATATAATTATTCACCCTGCAATCAGGTAAATCCCCCATAAAATAAGGTTTAATTGTTGGCCTCGCCTTTACACAGGTTACACAATTTTTTGTAATTTTGCCACAGAGATCTCTACCAGATATCGGCCAAAATTTATCTCTTACTGAGCTCAAAAGTTGCTGAGCTCCACAGTGAAACAATCTTTTGTGTTCGTTTCTTAATATCAGGGTAGTTAAAACACTATTTTTCGGCAACAAAATCGGGTGTTTTTTATCGAAATTTTCCTTAGAATTTTTTATTCTTCCCCCAACTCTAATTAAACCTTCGTGATAAAATGGATTTAAGCCCGAAATTTTGCTATTAGCCATTGGTTGTCTATCTTTTAATTTTTGGTACTCATTTGAAAAGTTTTCCATTTGACACACTTTTATTATTAAATTGAAGGACTTATCTAGTTCCATAGGAGTCAATGGCCCACTTGGTTTAACCTTCGCATTTTTCTTTGACAAAAAATAATCTATAATTCTCAGAATTAATGCTGTAACACGCACAAGTTTGTTTATGTCTTGATACCTATTTAAAATATCTAAAATAATACAGTTTCTCGCAAGTACAATATGGGCTATTGATTTCTGTTCGGGAATCTCAGAATCTGAAATTTGAATAGATGAGATATCTTTTATGTTTTTGTCAAAATTTAATTCGCTCAAAAATGTTGGCCCGTGCCACCACATATCATTATTTTTTAACAAATTTGGTAGACAACCTCGCGATAATATATCGGCAGCATTCTCAGCTGAGTTAATGTGGTGCCAATCCGATATATTTGTCAACATTTGGATTTCGCTTACGCGGTTTGCAACAAATGTACGCCAATTAGTTGCATCTTTATTTAGCCACGATAAGACTATTGTCGAATCCGTCCAAAAGAAAGTCTGGTGAAAATCTATTTGCATAGCCTTAACGGTTTTTCGTGCTAAGTTGCTCAGCAGCACCGCACCACACAACTCTAATTTGGGCAAACTTATTTGTTTAATAGGTGCAACGCGCGATTTACTGCATATTATGTTTGTAACTACTTGCCCCGATGACGTCACGCACCTAATATAAATTACCGCCGCGTACGCGCGCTCCGAGCTGTCGCAAAATCCATGAAATTGTATGGTCACATATTCTGAGGGTAAAACATGCCGAGGAAATTCAAATTTATTAATTTCGGGCAACTCATTTACAAATTCTTTCCACTCCTTTACTAACCCATCAGGCACCGCTTCATCCCATCCAATTTTTAAAATCCATAATTTTTGAATAAACAATTTCGCGACAACAAGGATAGGCCCCAATAATCCCAACGGATCGAATATTTGGCATATCATGGAGAGCATTATGCGTTTTGTTATTTTGCTAGCATACTCCGAGTAGCTTATTGAATATTTAATTTTATCCTTAGAAGCATCCCAATAAACGCCAAGGGTTTTATTGGATTCGTCTTGGCCCAATTGTAAAATACTGACCTCCAAGGTTTTGTCAACTTCAAATTGGTTTAATAAATCGCGATCGTTGCTAAGCCATTTGCGCAAATAAAATCCCGCACTTTCTAATATTCGCGAAACCCCTTTTTGCAATTCTCGTGCGCTTTCTTTTGTCTGTGCTCCTGTTAGCAAGTCGTCCATATAAAAATTATCTTTTATGACCTTGCTTTCTTTTGGATGACTGTTTTCGTGCATATAGGCCAATTCGAATAAACACCTAACGGCTAGATATGGTGCACTCCCGGTACCGTACGAAACTGTTTGTAACGTGTAACATTATAATTCTTGGTCAGGATTCGATCGCCAAAATATTTTTTGATATATTTTATCTTAGTCGTT
This sequence comes from Oxystoma pomonae, assembly GCA_963921995.1. Classification (NCBI taxonomy): domain Eukaryota; kingdom Metazoa; phylum Arthropoda; class Insecta; order Coleoptera; family Brentidae; genus Oxystoma; species Oxystoma pomonae. Next base: position 57,154,930 of record OY998163.1, on the reverse strand, counting down.
TATTAAAATGCAACGATACATCTTTGAGATGTCAGCTGTTATAGCGTATTTATAGATTCTAAAATTTATTAAAATCGAGAAAAGGTCTCGTTGCAAAGTAGGCCCTGTATGTTGAACCATATTTAAACTAAGGCCCGTATCCGTTTTTGCCGACGCGTCAAAGACTACGCGACATTTAGTAGTCAATGAGTCCGATTTTATTACGGCGTGGTGTGGAATAAAATAGCCTTCATTTTTGGTTAAGTCAGTCTCACAAGTTTCATTCATGTGACCCATTTTTTCGTACTCATTCATAAACTTCACATACTCTAACTTTAATTCGGGATTTTTATTTAACCTATTTTCAAGGGAGTAAAATCTTTTTAACGCTTGTTCCCTAGAATTTCCCAGCTCATGCAAGTTTTGTTTGAATGGAATGCTCACAATAAATTTTCCTGTATCATCGCGCTTTGTAGTTTTTTCAAAATACTTTTGGCAATAACGATCACTTTGCGATAACACCTTTTCCGGATAATTTATTGTCTCAATTTCCCAAAAGTTTATAATGTTTTGATTAGTTTGATCCAAAATTGAAAGGCAGCAATTATTGTACCCCGTATACTGGCCCATTGCCTCAGGCATTTTCATATTTCCCACTATAACCCAACCTAGTTTGGTTTCATGCAACGCGGGTAAGTGCGGTTCTAATTTTATATGACCTGGGCACATGATAGACCAGAATACTTCGGAACCCAATAAGCAATCAATCTCCCCATTAATGTGGTAATTAGGATCTGCTAATTGTAGTCCGGGTGGTATTTTTATTAAGTTTTGATCAAACGTAATCGCAGGCAGTTTGCCGGTAATTCTAGGGAGAACCAAACAAGAAACCGTATTGCACTTGTATGTATTCATGCAGGACTCAAACGAAATGTCTACCTGACTTTTTATTTTTGACGTGCTTTCACCAACCCCCTTGACAACATGATTTACCGGTTTACAATTCAAATTTAATTTTTTGCATACGTTTTCTGTTAAAAAGTTAGATTCAGATCCGCTATCCAATAGCGCCCGACAAACAACTTCTTTTTCTCGGAATTTAATTTTTATATTTGCTGTGCTCAACAATATTTGAGAAATCTTTTTATTTGACGCGACCGCTATATCTAATTTTTGGTCCGTGTTTATCATAGAGTTCGCCGAAACAATTGCGGCGGCGCCTGTGCTAGTGTCGCCTAGCAACGAGCTTTGACTGCCTGGCGACGGTTTATTTTGCGGCGCGCTCGGATTTCCCTGAACTACTAGCGGTTGTTGTTGCGGCACTGACCTAGGACTATTATAGTTCTCAATATGTAACAGGTCATTATGCAATTTTCGACATTTTGGACATTTTACAGCCTTGCACCTCCAAGACGGGTGATTATCGCGGAGACAGTTTAAGCATAGTTTGAGAGATTTTATTATTTTTATCCTATCTTCAATGCTTAAGCTTAGAAAACTTGAACAAGAGTTTATCAGATGATCGTCCTTGCAATGAAAACATCGGGAAGATACAGCCGCGAGACCGTTAGATGAGAAATTTTTTAGTTTTTGATTTGTTGGTTTATTAGAGCTGGTTTTATCACCCGACTTTGTTGCATGTATTTTCTCAAGTAGTTCACATTTTTGCTTTAAAAAATCATTCATATCTCTTAAACCGGGTAATTCGCCCTCAAACTTATAACTTTCCCAATCTCTTCGCGTTGTCTGGTCAAATTTTATTGACATCAAATAAATGATTAACCGATCCCACCCATCAGTTTTTTCACCTAAGGATTTCAAAGCCCTGAGATGTTTGTTACATTCATCATTAAGGCTCCTGAGCTCAGTAAAGGATTCTTTTGTCATATTACGATATTCAAATAATGCCTTAATATGATTATGAATCATAAGATTTTTATTTTCAAACCGGTCTACCAACATAGACCAAGCTTCAGAATAATTTTGAGAAGAAACTTCCATTGATTTCAAAAGTTGTGCAGCGTCCTTCTCTAAACTATTCCTTAAATAATAGAATTTTTTAATATTACTTAATTTTGGATTTTCATGCACAAGAGCAGTAAACATCTCTTTATATTCCAGCCAATTGCTGTAGTTGCCATCAAAATTGGTTAATTTGATTCGCGGTAACTCAAATTCCGAGTCATTTTGCGTATTTTGATGAGAACATGTGTTTAAGCCCCCCACTATGCTGCCAGAGTCACTACTCGATTTATTTGTTAAATTAATGACTCTTTTAACATCAGCCATCAAGTCGCCATATTTATTTTCAAAATCATCCCGCATCTGACAGTTTTCGACTCTCTCGTCTGGCTGCATTAACTCAATGCTATTTTGCAAATCGTTCCATTCATACCAGAGAGGATCTACCTTCTCTAGGCGTGCTACTAACCTAAAGACATATTTTTCGTCGTTTAAATTTTCCTGCGTGAGGGAATTAAAATAGGTTTCAAACCTTTCAAGTTTTTCGAAAATAATTCTGCGCCTATTTAAAAGGGAAGCGAGGTCTTCCTCACTACTTGCGCTACTCATGTTTATTTCCAAATAGTTTACGTGTAAACTAATTTTGACTTAATTAAAGAAACTTTAAGAGGTAAACGGAATTAATTAAAATGATATGGAACAGACTTACATGGGTATAGGGAACCAAGGAATCCTTTAGACACTTTATTGGTGCTTGATATCCATTGATTTCGAGTCTATACGCGCTGCACTGTATTTATTTTAATTTAATTATTGTTGCTGTCCATAACTGTCCATTTTACCCTTAGTTTAAGTTATTGTTTTTGTAACCGCTTTTTATTATTTATTATGACTGATCTTGTAAATCACTAAAGTTTTATTAGTATTTTTTTAAATTCTTTGCCGCACACTGGTAACTGTTCAAACGGCGTAATTCCCACTTCATGTGGCTGGATGGAACAATGCTTGCTTTATGTGGTTCGAATGACCAATGTTTCTTCTTCGTCGTAAATTTTAATTAATTTTTTATTAAATGGACTGTATACTCAAAATCGACAGTTTCAACAAATGTACGGTTTATTTAATAATAAGATTTTAATACAAAATAGTCGAAATACAATATATATCGGCCTAGCCATTTAATAACTTTTTATTGTTTCAATGCTCGCGGTCTGAGAGCGTCTGTTCTCTGGCAAAGCCGCACACCTGCAGCTTTTTGAGGCAAACTTTTCTTCGAATATTTAGGGAACCATATAGTAGGTATGACTGACAGGATCGCAGATACAGTGGCGCGAACAATCTATTTTATTAAAAAATAAAAAATATTTTTTTTTAATTAAAAAAAATATGTTTTCCGTTTAATATCTATTATTTTAAGATTAAATATATGTTTTATTACCATTTAATAAACTAATATTTTCAAATTTAAAATCTTTTGTTTTACCCGCTCAACAACTTTTTCGCTGGTTAATTGAGTTTTTTCGCTCTACCTTCCTTATTTGGGGGGTAAGGGAGGTAAAATGTTTACAGCACGTGTACTGTCAACTTTGGTGCAAATTGGATGAAGATAAGGGCCCGGTCAACAACATTTTCGCTGATAAATCGTTTTTTTTCGCTCTACCAGCCTTATTTAAGGGGTGAGGGGGGCAAAACTTTCACAGCAAGTGTACTTTAGGTACGTTTACATTACTGCCAAATTTGATCAAAATCGGATAAAGATAAGGGTCCGGTCAACAGCTTTTTCGCTGGTCAATCGTGTTTTTTCGATCTAACACCCTTATTTAAAAGGTGAGGGGGGTAAAATTTTTACAGCACGTGTAATTTAGGTACGTTTACATTTCTGCCAAATTTGATCAAGTCAACAACTTTTTCGCTGGTCAATCGTGTTTTTTTGCTCTAACACCCTTTTAAGAGGTGGGGGGGGCAAAATTTTTACAGTGCGTGTACTTTGGATACGTTTATATTTCTGCCAAATTTGGTCACAATCGGATAAAGATAAAGGCCCGGTCAACAACTTTTTCGCTGGTCAATCGTGTTTTTTCGCTCTAACACCCTTATTTAAGGGGTGAGGGAGGTAAAACTTTTACAGCCAGTGTATTATAGGTACGTGTAATTTAGGTCCGTTTACATTTCTGCCAAATTTGATCAAGTCAACAACTTTTTCGCTGGTCAATCGTGTTTTTTTGCTCTAACACCCTTTTAAGAGGTGAGGGGGGCAAAATTTTTACAGTGCGTAAAGGCTCGGTCAACATATTTTTCGCTGGTCAATCGTGTTTTTTCCTTTCTTACCCTTATTTAAGGGGTGAGGGAAGTAAAACTTTTACAGCACGTGAACCTTAGGTACGTTTACATTACTACCAAGTTTAATCTAAATCAGATAAAGATAAAGGCCCGGTCAACAACTTTTCGCTGGTCAATCGTGTTTTTTCGCTCTAACGCCCTTATCTAAGGGGTGAGGGAGGTAAAACTTTTCTGGCATGTGTATTTTAGGTACGTTTACATTTCCGCCAAATTTTATCAAAATCAGATAAAGATAAAGGCTCGGTCAACATTTTTTCGCTGGTCAATCGTGTTTTTTCGCTTTCTTACCCTTATTTAAGGGGTGAGGGAGGTAAAACTTTTACAGCACGTGTACCGTAGGTACGTTTACATTACTGCCAAGTTTAATCTAAATCGGATAAAGATAAAGGCCCGGTCAACAACTTTTTCGCTGGTCAATCGTGTTTTTTTCGATCTACTACCCTTATCTAAGGGGTGAGGGGGGCAAAACTTTTACAGCAAGTGTACTTTAGGTACGTTTACATTTCTGCCAAATTTGATCAAAATCGGATAAAGATAAAGGCCCGGTCAACAACTTTTTCGCTGTTCAATCGTGTTTTTTCGATCTAACACCCTTATTTAAAGGGTGAGGGGGGTAAAACTTTTCTGACATGTGTATTTTAGGTACGTTTACATTTCCGCCAAATTTTATCAAAATCAGATAAAGATAAAGGCTCGGTCAACATCTTTTTCGCTGGTCAATCATGTTTTTTCGCTTTCTTACCCTTATTTAAGGGGCGAGGGAGGTAAAACTTTTACAGCACCTGAACCTTGGGTACGTTTACATTACTACCAAGTTTAATCTAAATCAGATAAAGATAAAGGCCCGGTCAACAACTTTTTCGCTGGTCAATCGTGTTTTTTCGCTCTAACGCCCTTATCCAAGGGGTGAGGGAGGTAAAACTTTTCTGGCATGTGTATTTTAGGTACGTTTACATTTCCGTCAAATTTTATCAAAATCAGATAAAGATAAAGGCTCGGTCAACATCTTTTTCGCTGGTCAATCGTGTTTTTTTGCTTTCTTACCCTTATTTAAGGGGTGAGGGGGTAAAACTTTTACAGCACGTGTACCGTAGGTACGTTTACATTACTGCCAAGTTTAATCTAAATCGGATAAAGATAAAGGCCCGGTCAACAACTTTTTCGCTGGTCAATCGTGTTTTTTTCGATCTACTACCCTTATCTAGGGGGAGAGGGGGGCAAAACTTTTACAGCAAGTGTACTTTAGGTACGTTTACATTTCTGCCAAATTTGATCAAAATCGGATAAAGATAAAGGCCCGGTCAACAACTTTTTCGCTGTTCAATCGTGTTTTTTCGATCTAACACCCTTATTTAAAGGGTGAGGGGGGTAAAACTTTTCTGACATGTGTATTTTATCATCATCAGATAAAGATAAAAGCTCGGTCAACATCTTTTTCGCTGGTCAATCGGGTTTTTTCGCTCTAACACCCATATTTAAAGGGTGACGGAGGTAAAGCTTTTACAGCCAGTGTACTTTAGGTACGTTTACATTTCTGCCAAATTTGATCAAAATCGGATAAAGATAAAGGCCCGGTCAACAACTTTTTCGCTGGTCAATCGTGTTTTTTCGATCTACCACCCTTATCTAGAGAGTGGGGGGGGGGGCAAAACTTTTACAGCAAGTGTACTGCAGGTACGTTTACATTTCTGCGAAATTTGATCAAAATCGAATAAAAATAAGAGCCCGGTCAACAACTTTTTCGCTGGTCAATCCTGTTTTTTCAATCTATTACCCTTATCTGGGGTGTGAGGAGTGTTAAATTTTTACAGCAAATGTACTTGAGGTACGTTTACATTTCCGCCAAATTTTATCAAAATCAGATAAAGATAAAGGCTCGGTCAACATCTTTTTCGCTGGTCAATCGTGTTTTTTCGCTTTCTTACTCTTATTTAAGGGGTGAGGGAGGTAAAACTTTTACAGCGCGTGAACCTTGGGTACGTTTACATTACTGCCAAGTTTAATCTAAATCGGATAAAGGTAAAGGCCCGGTCAACAACTTTTTCGCTGGTCAATCGTGTTTTTTCGCTCTAACACCCTTATTTAAAAGGTGAGGGAGGTAAAACTTTTACAGCCAGTGTACTTTAGGTACTTTTACATTACTGCCAAATTTGATCAAAATCGGATAAAGATAAAGGCCCGGTCAACAACTTTTTCGCTGGTCAATCGTGTTTTTTCGCTTTCTTACCCTTATTTAAGGGGTGAGGGAGGTAAAACTTTTACAGCACGTGTAACGTAGGTACGTTTACATTACTGCCAAGTTTAATCTAAATCGGATAAGGATAAAGGCCCGATGAACAACGTGAGGGAGGTAAAACTTTTACAACACGTGTAACGTAAGTACGTTTACATTACTGCCAAGTTTAATCTAAATCGGATAAAGGTAAAGGCCCGGTCAACAACTTTTTCGCTGGTCAATCGTGTTTTTTCGCTCTAACACCCTTATTTAAAAGGTGAGGGAGGTAAAACTTTTACAGCCAGTGTACTTTAGGTACTTTTACATTACTGCCAAATTTGATCACAATCGGATAAAGATAAAGGCCCGGTCAACAACTTTTTCGCTGGTCAATCGTGTTTTTTCGCTTTCTTACCCTTATTTAAGGGGTGAGGGAGGTAAAACTTTTACAGCACGTGTAACGTAGGTACGTTTACATTACTGCCAAGTTTAATCTAAATCGGATAAGGATAAAGGCCCGGTGAACAACGTGAGGGAGGTAAAACTTTTACAACACGTGTAACGTAGGTACGTTTACATTACTGCCAAGTTTAATCTAAATCGGATAGGGATAAAGGCCCGGTGAACAACTTTTTCGCTGGTCAATCGTGTTTTTTCGCTCTAACACCCTTATTTAAGGGGTGAGGGAGGTAAAATCTTTACTGCACGTGTAGTTTAGGTACGGTTACATTTCTGCCAAGTTTGATCAAAATTGGATAAAGATAAGGGCTCGGTCAACAACTTTTTCGCTGGTCAATAGTGTTTTTTCGATCTACCAACCTTATTTAAGAAGTGAGGGGGTTAAAACTATTACAGCAAGTGTACTTTAGGTGCGTTTATATTTCTGCCAAGTTTGATCAAAATTAAATAAAGATAGGGGCCCGGTGAACAACTTTTTCGCTGGTCAATCGTGTTTTTTCGCTCTAACACCCTTATTTAAGGGGTGAGGGAGGTAAAATCTTTACTGTACGTGTAGTTTAGGTACGGTTACATTTCTGCCAAGTTTGATCAAAATCGGATATAGATAAAGGCCCGGTCAACAACTTTTTCGCTGGTCAATCGTGTTTTTTCGATCTACCACATTTATCTGGGGGGTGAGGGGGGTAAAATTTGTACAGCAAGTGTACTTTAGGTACGTTTACATTTCTGCCAAGTTTGATCAAAATTAAATAAAGATAGGGGCCCGGTCAACAACTTTTTCGCTGGTCAATCGTGTTTTTTCGCTCTAGCACCCTTATTTGGGGGGTGAGGGGGGTAAAATGTTACTGGATGTGTTTGTTTATGCAGTTGAATTGTCTTTGCCAAATTTGGTTAAAATCGGACCAACAGAAGGGTCTGGTCAGTGGTCAATTGACCGGTCAATATTTTAGAACTATCCACTTTTTCCTAAAACAAAATACTGGTTTATCAAAAAAAAAAATTACAGCTATACTTACCACAATTTAAACTTTTTTAGATTCCGTAAAGAAAAATCCTCTAAGTCAACCAACTTTTCCTCATTCTGTCGTTGAAAATGCTATTGAGGCTTGGTTACGGGGTGCCTGTGACCCGAAAGAGGGCAGAACATCCAGGAAAAAAGATGCTGAAAAAATCTTCATCTTATCTTATAACAAGAAGAAGGAAGTACTAATTTTTTAAATTTTTGGCCAAGGAATTTTTATATAAAACAACTGAAGCAAACCTTATTGTTTTGATTCACAATCAAAGAGATTCTAAATAAAATTTTCACTGTTGCAATTTACTGTGGTATGGTATGGTGGTATCCTCTTAATAAATATTTAAAACAATTTATGAAAGAATTTTCCTCTATCTTTGGAATGACTAAGACGACAAATATTATTCATATAGTTTCCATTCCTGTCTTCATCTTAGGATATAAATATAAGTGTATAAGTTTTTGTTTGTAGTAACATTTATTTATTTATTACATATTGGTTTTTTCTAGGAATTTTTGTTTTTTTAAGGATAAAATAAAATAAATGTGCATTCGTAAATTATGTGCATTATTTTATTTTTAATCCACAATCATTACAATTTTTATTTTGTGCATAAATACTTTAAATAGGGAGAAAAAACCAATTCAGTGGTATCGGAATTTGCATCTGTATTCCTATTGAGCCGACCAATCAAGTTTTTGCGTTGTTTTGGCACTCAGTGGTACAGGGTGATTCAACATATTTTCCCAACTACATAACTCATTTATTCTTAAAGATAGAAAAAAAAAATTAATACAAAAGTTACTTAGTTTTTCACAAATTTTCACAAAATTTAACCAAAATTTCCAAAATGTCAAATTTCGACATCAACTTATTTCAAATGGAACCCCAAAAGATCTACCGAAATTTTAAAAAATATACAGGGTGTTCAATTTAAAATAAGAAAGTTGATGACTAAATTTGACATTTTAAAAATGTTTATTGAATTTTCTTAAAATTTGTGAAGAACTAATCAAATTTTGTATTTAAACTATTTTTCTATCTCTAGTCATAAATGAGCTATGTAGTGGGAAAAATATGGTGAATCACCCCATACATTTTTAGCCAATATTGCCTGCAATGCCGGTATTTAGTATGCAGTGCTCATCTACATTTAAACCATGCTAAGTATGTATTTGCCATCATTTTAAATGTATTCGTTGCCGTCGCTCGGCCGATGGCTCAAAAAGGAGTGTTTAAGGTATTTATAATGCCATGCGTCAAATTCTCATTGCCAATAGATGCCAATATTTGTAAGGCACTTTGAAATACCGGCATTGTTTGTGGGGTACGTAATGTTATGTATTTTAAATAGAGGCGTTCACATTTAAAATACACGTTGCAAACTTCGGAAACTTCACCCGAAGTCATTCTGAATCATGCTCACAAATAAAACTAGGCATTGCTAAGCGACATTTCAATATATTACATAAAAGGCCTTCGCGCATGGTAGGTGTAGGTACGCACGCATTCCTCTTTACGGCACGTACAACCTCCCGCCTCCCGCGGAATCCTGTCCCGAATTCAGATATAGGTGCATATGCCTACCTACTAGTTACTGGAGCTCTTTCTTTTTGTAGCGGTTACGGTTAACCTTGGTCCTAAAATTTCCCAGAAGTATAAGCAAACTAAGGAGACCTCGATTGTGTAATATCTTCGAATATTGTTTAAATTTACATATAATTGCTTATGCTTACATGTGTCTATAATCAAAAGTTCTTAATTTTTATGAATTTCCGGATTATACTTAATTTTTCACATACTATGACATCATCTACATCTACTAGCTGACATGAACAGAACAAATGGACGGAGATAGCACATCATGTGAAGATCCATACCTTGAGAACCGCAACCATTCTGAACCGGCAAAATAGGCTGAGCTGTTTTCTTTTTGTAACGGTTACGGGTAACCTTGGTCCTAAAATTTCCCAGAAGGATTAGCAAAAGAAGGATTGTGTAATATCTTCGAGTATTGTTTAAATTTACAGATAATTGTTTATGCTTAAATGTGCATATAATCAAAACTTTTTAATTTTTATGAATTTCCGGATTATACTTAAATTTTTACATCAAAAATGCTATGACGGTAGCTACTAGCTGACATGAACAGAACAAATGGACGTAGATAGCACATCCTGTAAAGATCCATACCTTGAGAATCGCAACCATTCTGAACCGGAAAAAAAGGCTGGTTCCGATTCTTAAGGCATCGAGCATGACAGGATGCGCTGTCTACATCGATTTTTTTCTGTTCATGTCATCCATTACATGACGTCATAGCATTTTTGATATGAAAATTTAAGTATAATCCGGAAATTCATAAAAAATAAAAACTTTTGATTATATACACATGTAAACATAAACAATTATCTGTAAATTTAAACAATATTCAAAGATATTACACAATCGAGGTCTCCTTCGTTTGCTTATACTTCTGGGAGGTGTGAAAAATTAGGCTTCTTGATTGACATAAATTTTTTGCAAAATATTAACTGGGGCGGGGGGTGACAAACTTTTTTGAGAACGCTCTTGTCGGTTACTGAAGGGTGTGCAAAATTGTGCAAAATAGACCTTTCGCATGACACAAAATTTTTTGAAAAATATATTCAGAACCTTCGTGTGGGTTAGAGGGAGGTGTGCAAAATTTTAAAATGGGTGTGCAAAATGGTGCAAAATTAAACCTTTCCAATGACTCCAAAATTTTTGAAAAATTTTGACTGGGGACGGGCAAACTTGATATTTTCAGAACCCTCGTGTGGGTTAGAGAGAGGTGTGCAAAATTTTAAAATAGGTGTGCAAAATTGCGTAAAAGTAGACCTTTCTAACGACACCAAATTTTTTGAAAAATATTGACTGGGGGGGGGGGCAAACTTGATATTTTCAGAACCCTCGTGTGGGTTAGAGAGAGGTGTAAAAAATTTTAAAATGGGTGTGCAAAATTGTGCAAAAGTAGACCTTTCTAACGACACCAAATTTTTTGAAAAATATTGACTGGGGGGGGGGCAAACTTGATATTTTCAGAACCCTCGTGTGGGTTACAGGGAGTTGTACAAAATTTTAAAATGGGTGTGCAAAATTGTGTAATATAAGACCTTTCAAATGACATCATAATTTGTGAAAAATATTGACTGGGAGGGGGCAATGTCAAGTTTGCCCCCCCCCACAGAAGCTGTAGTTTCTCGTAGGAAGGTGTGCAAAATTTCGGCATAAAAATTTTTGAGAAAATCGATCTGCGGGGAGGGGGGCAAACTTAACTGAGCTAATATTACGAAATCATCTTAAATTGGCAAAAAAAGGGGCTGACAGCAAAAATTGTTAAAAATAAATTATTGGTAAACGGAGAGGCATATACAGCACAACAGTTAGAGGAAGATCTTAAAGAATACGGACTAACTAACAAGCCTACACAACAGAATCTGTCAACCCCCACTGCTAAAAACATTCAAAAATCAATCAGCTTGCCATCGACTCCCTCATTAACCAATAAGGAGGAAGAATTTGTGTTTTGTAAAGAATCAGAACAAAATTTTGAAAATTTGAAAGTTAAAGAAAAAACTGAAATTTCAACTATTCAACCCCCCAAAAAAAAGAAAACTGTAAATAGCAGTAAACCATCTGGCAGTATCAGCAGTGTCGGTAGTACAAATGGAATAAGCTCGCCTTCGGTCAGAGTTACCCGTACCAAAGCTGGGGAAAAGCAAAAACTCTAGTATCAAATGGTTTTTTTTAAAATACTTTAAATACCTATTTTCCAAAAATGTTTTTTTTATTTCTTTAAATTTAAAATTTTATTGTAGGTTCAGTAACTTAAAGGAACTATAAGTAATTAGTAGAGTGGGTTTAAGGTAAAAAAAAATTAAAAAATGAATTCTTTCATTAGAGATTTTGAAGAGGAGAAAGTGCCAACATATTTAATCAATAACTTAAACCACCTAAGTCAACACCTAAATAAGAATGTTTTTCAAATTTTACATCTCAATATATGTGGTATAAATACAAATTTTGATGGTCTTTTGTGTCTTCTGCAACAGCTCCCTACAGACATCGACATTATAATCCTTAGCGAAACACACACTATTTACGACATAAATGTATTTCAGTTATCTGGTTACACGCTGTTGTATAATGAAGGAACTTTAATAGATGCGATGGGGTAGCTGTTTTTGTTAAGGAAAATATAGAAACTAGTTACTGCTTTAAGTATGTTGGCGATGCAAAATGTGTGGAAATAGTTGTAGGAAGAAACTCTAGTAAATTTGTTATTACTTGTATCTATAGGTCACCTGCTGCACAGAATATTTGTTTTCAACTAAACACTTTAAAAATCATATTTTGACCGGAGATATTAACTTAGATCTAGTAAAAACCGAAAAAAAATATATTGAAGACTACAAAACTGTTTTAGCATCCTTTGGTTTCTTATCTTTTAATAGGCACTACACGAGGCCCGTGTCAAAAACTTGTTGGATCATTTCTTTGTAAAAAATTTTGGAGAAAAACACATTCAAGATACAAAAAGCTATACTTTAAATTACAAAATAACGGACCAATGTCCAATTATTCTAACATTTAAAAATCCAAATAGTGAAAATAATATCACAAAGAACAGTTTCCATTTTAAAAAATATGTAAACTATAACCAATTACAGAACGATTTACGCAACACAAACTGGTCAAATGTTTTTCAAGAAAGAGACTTAAATATCGCTACAAATAATTTTATTAATCATTTTCAACTTTTATTAAAAAAAAAACACCAAAATAATAAAACAGTAATACGAAAAATGGAAAAAATAAATGGATTTCAAAAAAACTACTTAAAACTATACACTATAAAAACGATCTATATAATCAACATTTAAAAAATCCTCAAGATATCGATTGATTGAATAAATATACAGCATGTAAAATAAATTTAAGTAAAAATATAAAAGAGGCTAAAAAACAGTATGCACAAAGACTTATTACAAAAAATCAAAATAAACCAGGAACCGTTTGGAAAATTGAAAATACAAACTCACAATTACTTTCAGACAAACAGGACATAGCAAACCACTTTAATAAGTTTTTTGCTGAAATTGGAGGAAATCTAGCATAAAAAATAAATAGTCTAATAGACTATATCGAAAACATTAAATGGACTCAAAATGGATTAAATTTCTTTAGAGGCAACATACAAAGAAATAAAAGCAATATAAGAGGCCCAAAGTCAAAAAAGTCTCCTGGTTGTGATGGCATAAGATCAGAATCCCTTAAAGAAGTTTCTGATGAAATTTTTCCAATTATAACTTATTTAATTAATGTTTTCGGATAGGTTCCTTTCCAGATGTCTTAAAACTGGGCGAAATTAAGCCATTATTTAAGGGTGGTAAAAAAACAGATACAAACAACTACAGACCAATCTCTTTAATTTATAATATAGCCAAAGTTTTCGAGAAAGTCATTAAGGAAAGGTTGGTTAGTTTTTTGGACAGTAGAAATATTATATCAGATAGACAGTTCGGATTTAGAAGAAAAAATCAACTGAAGATGACATGCTTCATTTAACATCAAATATTTACAAATCTATTGACAGTAAAAAGGCTTCTTTGTGTATATTTGTGGACCTTACAAAAGCATTTGATACCGTAAGCCACCAAAAATTAATAAAAAAACTTGAAAGATATGGATTTAGGGGTAGTGCCCTAAATCTCTTAAAAGACTACTTGGAAAAAAGAAAGCAATTTGTTAAAATCGAAGGAATTAAAAGTGGCTTACAAAATGTTACGTGCGGCGTCCCTCAAGGGACGGTATTAGGACCCATTCTGTTTACAATATACATAAATAATCATTTAAATCTGGAGAGCGAAGGAATCATTATTAAGTTTCGCTGATGACACATCTATATTCTACTCAGCTGAAACATGAACTGAACTAAAAATAAAAGTGGAAGGGGATATAAAAAAACATTAATAATTGGTTTCAATACAATAAATTAACCCTTAAGCAATCAAAAACAAAATTTCTTCCTTTTACTTCATATTCAAACAATCTCCCAAATTACGATTCAATAAAAATTGGACAGGATAATGTAATACTTAAAACTGACTCTTCAAAGTATTTGGGCATCAATATTGATAGTCATTTAAGATGGGATAAACATATTAAGCAACTAATGAACAAAACACGTTTCCTTATAACTCGCTTTTTTCATCTTAAAGATTATTTAAACCTAGAACATCTTAAAAAAATTTATTATGCTCTCTTTCAATCACAGATAAACTATGGTCTAGTAGCATGGGGTGGCGTTTACCTAGGAAACCTAGAGGTAATCCAAAAATGGATTTTAAAAATTATTTATGGCAAAAAAAGAATGTATCCGACGGAACTTTTGTACACTCAAACAAAAATACTTGATATTCGACAACTCTATTTTCAAAATTTACTGATATGTAAGTCGAAAAAAAATAAATGTAGGTACAATCACTCATCCAAATAATACACGACACAAACAAGATGTGCAGTGATTCCTTATTGTCGTAAAGAAGTTTGCCATAGGTTCTTTCTCAGCTTAGCTCCAAAATTTTTTAATACCTTCCAAAAATGCTTAAAGATATTATTTACTCAAAAAAATTTAAGCAAAATCTGAAAAGATGGCTCTATGCGATAAACAGATCTGTACTACATAGAATATTTTGATATTGTTTATGTTAATATTTCCTCTCGTAAAATACTTTTCAAATTTAATTATAATATTCGTTAGTATAGAGATACTTGTAAAATAATATAAGATTCCTTATCAGTGGCGCACCAATACCGATCATGACATTTTAACCCAATAAAGACGTTTTATTTTCCTAAGTGACAAAATACCCGATAAAGACTGAAATGTTCTAAGAGTGACTGAAACTTTGGTTTTATTTTGTTGTTGTACAAAAAAGCCAGGCGCTAACAAGCAGTGTTATACTACTTCAGCGTTTAATGTGTTTATTTATTATTCCAAATAGAACTTTGTAAATGTTTGTACCATTTTTTCATTTTGGATAAATAAACCTTTTATTTATTTTATTATTTATTTATAGTATATCAATCTTATGGGGCATTTTTGGACCAAATGGATATCTCCCATAGAGGGCGTGGATACGTCATGTTCCCATAATATTTGCAATTGATTTTAGAGAGAACTGGATAGGGTGGGGTGTTAGAAATAGTGGTACGCCACCATCGAAATTGACTATCGATAATATCGATAGAGATAAAACTAAAGAACTATCTATAGTTTAGATAGATATTTACAATATAGCCCTACTATTCTCGATATATATATAAGCGGGGACTCCCTCCTTTCCGAAATAATTGCGTATTGCCGCGTCTTTTTATTCAGGGTGACCGATACCTTACAGTTCAGTTTCATATTTCTAATCGAACGCACAGTTAATGTAGTGTATATGGTTATTGTTATAAAACTAGATACACGGAGACATAATATATCATCGCAAACTGACTGCAGCGTTTATGCTATAAATCTAAGGTTTACATTTTACATACAATATTTCTCTCTAAATTTGTTGTTTTGGAGTGTTTTTAAAGTAAAACTTATTGTATTAACATGCCTCGTAAATTTGTAAATTCAGTTAACAATTATTGTTATATTTGTGGAGAAATAACGTTTTCTTCACAGAAACGCAATTTGACGCCTCTTGTGAAGACTGCTTACCAACATTATTTTGGAATGAAGGTAGGAGACCAGGATAAGTCATGGGCTGTGTGTTAACTTCTTTCAATCAAAGTTCTTTAGTTTTTAAATTTACCAAAAAACGTGTCTTAATGTAAATGTATTTTAGTACATCTAAAAATAATTTAACAAGTATTTAACTAAATTATTTTAAGGTTCATCATGGCTCTACTATTAGGCTTAAAATATTTTAGCATAATTTAAGGGGTACCGTTTTTGTTTAACCAATTTTTTCTATGTTTTTCACATTTTTATGCCATGATTTTGCTCACATTTTAAAGTTCTCTTTTCAAATTTTCGATTTCTATAATAAAACACTTACATTTTTCAAGTTTTCACTGTTTTTGGCGTTCAAAAAAAGAACTGATAAAAAATATTTTTTTCTACGAGCTTGCAGAAAATCGCATTTCCCACACTATTTTTAGTGCGGAAAATTCGTTCTTCCGCACGGCGAGGAAACATTTTTTCGCACCGATGTCAAATTTCGAAAAACCTATACTGATTCGAAGTTTCTGTTCATCATATTGCCTATGAAATGCCTTGGTTGCTATGGTGTGACTAACCATTTGTTTATGCATTTGTCAGTGGCAAAAAAACTATTTTTAGTGTATTTTGCTCACGCTCGTAGAAAAACAATTGTTCCTAACACGTGCGAAAACCTTTTTTTCCGCACTCAAGTGCTTTTTGTGTGCTTACTATTGTTCTCTTCTTTTAATTGCATCGGTCTGAGAAAGAACAAGCTTACCAGAAAATGCTCCCCCTGCACCCCTATGCCCATAAAACATAACTATCTCCTTGATATAAGGCGCGTTTCTGCGAGCTTAACATAGTTACTATTATTTTCTCTTTCTAAATGCATTCGTCTAAGAGAGATCCAGCATACTACATCATCAAAAAAAATACCCGCCTTTACACCCTTCGACCCCGCATATCTGTCAGGAGATAAATATCTCAAAAAGGTAGTTAGACAGCCGGGTCGAAGAGTGTACAGGCGGTATGTTCCTGGAATGCTGGGTCTCTCTCAGACGAATGCATTTAGAAAAAGATAATACTAATAACTAAGTTAAGCTCGCAGAAACGCGCCTATTGTTTCGTTGAAAGATATACGAGGTCGAAAGGTGAGAGGTCATTTTCCTGGTATGTTGTAGTATGCTGGATCTCTCTCAGTTTTATTGTGTTTTCTAAAGGATTATAAAGCGCCACCTAGAGGAGAAATTTTTTTCTCTGAACAAGATAAAAAAAATTCTCTTCTAGGTGGCGCTGGATTATATTACTGATTATTAAACATGTTAAGTTCAAACCCTTTTACTGTTTGTGTAGGATACCTATCACTTTTATGTCAAATGAATTTTATTATTTTATGTTCATTTATTTGGGAAATTCTGTGCTAAAACATCTCATCTCCATTTAATGCGTATACCTATGAGAGAAAATGATGGTAATAAAAAAAAATAATTTTATTCTTGATTAAAAGTTTTTACAAAAAAGGTAAAACAAGCTATATATATTTTTTTAATATCTAGTACTCGTAATAACGCCTGCGAGTGTGACATCAACCTTGAAATCACACCAAAGGGTGCATTTTTTGGATATTTTTGAACAAGTTAAAAATACCCTTTAGAAAAAAATACAATTTTAAGCAGTGAAAAATTTCTTTCCCCCAAAAGGAATATTAAATATAAAATTGTGTTTTTGATTGTACTTTTTTTTACAATAAGTTATGAGTGAAACAATACTTATAAATTCATTCATTGGAGTACAGTGTTTTATAAAATAGTTTATGCACTTTAGGGATTAAGTAGGTACGATTAATCCCTCTTTTTAGGGAGTAAAATGGCACTTTTAATCCCCAAGAGATATATATATATAAAATAATCTTAAAAATCTTTAAAAAAATTAATCCCTCAGGGATTAAAAAAAAATAATACCTGGAAAATTATAATTAAATGTATCGCAGGTCAAGCCAAACAGCACTTGCTCTTGACACAGATTTCATTCTTAGCATCCTTTCTTGAAGTCGACTAACCATTTGGCGTAGAAATAACGTGATTTTAACAATAATATTTTCATAAAGTGCATAAAATAGTACGAAAGCGTAGAAAGGCCACAAAGCAATTTTTATTTTAATTCCGACTTACAACTCGGAATTCCGACTTAGAACTCGGAATTTGACTTTAAACACCCCCAAAAAAATAAAACAATAAAAAATACAATTTTTTTATAACCCAGAAATTCAGCAAAAATTAATTACTTTTTTTGATATAAATTATCCTTAAAAAAAGTTGAGGGGGACCAAAACAGCGTTTTTTTTTTTATTCTGAAACTGTTACACTTACAACAAAAACGATGAAAGTCTTTTGGCTATGGAGAAAAAAATACATTTAATAGTATTTTTTTTATTTTACTATTTATCTACCCAAGATAATTTTTTTGTCATAATCCGTTAAATATAACTTATTTCGAAAAATGACAGAAATAAAAAATTAATCCCTCTGGGATTAAAAAACATTAATCCCTGGAAACTTATAATTAAATGTATCGCAGGTCAAGCCAAACAGCACTTGCTCCTGACACAGATTTCATTCTTAGCATCCTTTCTTGAAGTCGACTAACCATTTGGCGTAGAAATAACGTGATTTTAACAATAATATTTTCATAAAGTGCATAAAATAGTACGAAAGCGTAGAAGGGCCACAAAGCAATTTTTATTTTAATTCCGACTTACAACTCGGAATTCCGACTTTAAACTAGAATTCCGACTTAGAACTCGGAATTCCGACTTACAACTCAGAATTCCGACTTTAAACTCGGAATTCCGACTTAAAACTAGGAATTTGACTTTAAACACCCCCAAAAAAATAAAACAATAAAAAAATACAATTTTTTTATAACCCAAAAATTCAGCAAAAATTAATTACTTTTTTTGATATAAATTATCCTTAAAAAACTGAACATTCCTTATATTTAATTTTTTTTCTAACTAACTAATATATATTTTCGGCTAAAAAAAGTTGAGGGGGACCAAAACAGCGTTTTTTTTTTATTCTGAAACTGTTACACTTACAACAAAAACGATGAAAGTATTTTCTATGGAGAAAAAAAATACATTTAATAGTATTTTTTTCTTTTACTATTTATCTACCCCCAAGATAATTTTTTTGTCATAATCCGTTAAATATAACTTATTTCGAAAAATGACAGAAATAAAAAAAGAAAATTCTAGCATTTTTTAGTACTGTAAATGTCAAAAATCAGAGGGGGACAGTGTTATGAAAGTTCGACTTTGAAAAACAATAACATTTATAATATCACGGACTCTTCATAAACTATTTTTCTGGGTGTTTTTAAATTTTTTATCTTTTGTGGACCTTTTCTGGAAAACTTTCAGTGGAAAAGGAATTCCAGTGTTCATTATATTAAATTTTTTTCTTTAGAAAGAGGTTTAATTTTTTTTATGTTTTTTTTTTAACTGGCGATCAAAATATCTAAAAAAAATCCGAGTATAATAACACTTTCGATTTGTTTTCTCGTAAGCTATCTGCAAATTTCGTTTTTCTGGGGGAAAAAATAATCTCTGGTAATTTAAAATTATCCCATAGGCGCTTGGTCGGTATAGGAGACCACTAAGACCTTCAAATAAGTGCCTGAATCCCTTACGTACCTTCTCTGAAAAACTGGCAGGAGAGGGTCTTTTTCTTTAATCGACTAATAACGTAGATTGCCCGAATGTGGGTCTCCAATCTGGATCTGTTTTGGTTTCGAAAATATTTAAAAAAAATGGTGGGGGGCCACAAGGACACCTATGGGCTCCATCAGATTTTTTTTGTATCTTTGGCAACAGTCGTATGATATGACTTTCGATTATCTGAACGGTGTGTATCTGAAAAATTACGCTCATCCCCCCCCCTCCCCGATTTTTTTTTTGGTGCGCGACTAGCCCTATTATGGTTGGCAAAAATACACAGAACTTAATCCTTTTCTTTCAACGCTACTCGTTTGAAAAATATCGAATTTTCGAGCTTTTTTGGGGGTGTTTTCGACTTTTCTCAAGAAAAATTGGTTGATTGGTCGCCTAAACTGGCGACCAATCAAACAAACATAAAAGACGCGTTTTTTCGTGCATAACATAGTTACTATTATTTTCTCTTTCTAAATGCATTCGTCTGAGAGAGACCCAGCATACCAGAAACATACCGTCTGTACACCCTTCAACCCCGCTGTCTAACTACCTTTTTGAGATAGTTATCCCCTGACAGATATGCGGGGTCGAAGGGTGTAAAGGCGGGTATTTTTTGTGATGGTGTAGTATGCTGGATCTCTCTTAGACGAATCCATTTAAAAAGTGAAAATAATAGTAACTATGTTAAGCTCGCAGAAACGCGCCTAAAAAAATTACCACCCCCATAAACTTTATAAAATAAATTTTTAAGATTAAAAATTTAAAAACATACAGAAGAAGAGGTTATGAAGATATTATAAAAATTATTATTATTCAAAAGTCTAACTTTCATAACACTGGCCTGTCATATTCACATTTCACGGGTTACAAAAAAAAAATTCTCAGGTAAATAAAGAGTAAGAGAAAAAAATACTATTAAATGTATTTTTTTCCCATTGAAAAGACTTTCATCGTTTTTGTTGAAAGTCTAACAGTTTAAGAATTTAAAAAAAAACAGTTATGGACCCTCCCTCAACTTTTTGGCGTGCTTAAGGTCAAATTCCGAGTTATAACTCGGAATTCCGACTTTAAGGTCGGAATTCCGAGTCTAAAGTCGGTATTCCGAGTTTAAAGTAGGAATTCCGAATTTAAAGTCGGAATTCTGAGTTGTAAGTCGGAATTCCGAGTTCTAAGTCGGAATTCCGAGTTTAAAGTCGGAATTTTGAGTTGTTAGTCGAAATTCCGAGTTATAAGTCGGAGTTCCGAGTTTAAAGTCGGAATTCTGAGTTGTAAGTCGGAATTCCAAGTTCTAAGTCGGAGTTCTGAGTTTAAAGTCGTAATTCCGAGTTGTAAGTCGGAATTCCGAGTTCAAAGTCGGAATTAAAATAAAAATTGCTTTGTGGCCCTTTTACGCTTTCATAAAATAGTATATAAACCTCGGGACTAGAGCATCTTTTAATCCCTTAACGAATTCCCCACAAACAATGAAAGGTGGTAAGGTGTATTTGCTTTATTGGCAAGTGAATGCCATTGGTTATTTACTACAGTATTATTGGCAAAATTGCGCTATTTTGCCAATGATTATTTACTAGTGCTGATGTATTGGCAAATTTATGTTATTTTGCCAATAACTGAAAAACGTGTTTTACATACCAAGTGAAACGCCATCGTTCCTTTAAAAATTGCATGCATTTCTAAACCACCTTTCCGGTCCGAGCAAACGCATTGCCGGGTATCGTGTCTTTTGAACGCCGTATTTTTTAAATTTCCCGCGCGATTGACATCTGACGTGCGGTTGACACCTTGACGTACTTGCCGACGTCATTTTAATAATATTCTGCGGATTCTTCCTATGTGGGTTCCTTTTCGTGGTTTGTTTTTTGTGTTTTGCAAGTTTTCTTTTAAAATTGGCTTAAATTTAGTTTGAGATTCAAGTCACCATGGGTGTGGAAGCCGTACTCATATTCTTTTGTTCTTAAATAAGGTCGGCCTAGAGTAGACTTAAAAATGTTCAGAACTACCAGTAAAGCGACCAAAAATCGTCATTTATTTTGGGTTGGGTTGGGTCATTAAAATAAAAAATAATTCTGGTTTATACAGCCAAATAAAAATAACTTTGAACCGATCAGCACACAGCTTCTGCACATGAATACAAAGGTGAATGACACCAATAGTTAAAATAATTAAACTAAACTCCATCATGCTGTTTTCCTTAATAATATCTGTTAAAAACCAACCAAAAAATGCAAAAAACCCCCATTTAAATTACAACAACACATGAAAGTGAGGTTATGTGCGTTAAAGGGGCATGCTCAAATCCGTTTAAAGATAAAAATAAAAGTTAAAATTTACCCATATTTTTATTTCTGCTGTATAAGTTCATTTAACCTTTATTTTAATTTTAATTATTATTTTGATTTGCCTGTATGAACCCAGCATTAAATCGTAATCTAGACGCCACTTTACAAGAAAATCAAAGTTCACATCATGATCTACAATGCAAAACCGTTCTCAACTAAAAAGCCAGTTAACTCCTACCTGTTCAGTGCCGTTTAGTCTACTGTTGCCTCCATTTTTATAACCAAATTGACAGGTAAAACATGAATTTTCTCTCAGTTTGGTGTCACTATCACCTCTATAATAGGCGAAAGGATACTATAGCAAAAAAGAGTTAACTGGCTTTTTAGTTGAAGTGCTGAATCGAGCCATCTAAAGATTAATCAATTCAGTCTACATCCAAATCATTTTCTAACACTGAAAGTTCTCTTGGTGACCCAGAGACTGATGACCCTCAAATTTCTTGTGAAACCGAGCCGTCTTTAGTTAATAGTCAAATGGAGCCGCTTTTATTATATATTGAGATTTTTTTAAAATTAATTTCAAAAAACTCATTTGTGATACTATTTTTTTATTTTGACGTAAATTTGCCGACAAAACAACTAGATTAAAGTTTTTTTTTGAGAAATTGATATTTTGTCACTTTTTAAGCAAAAAGGGCTACTTTTTCCTAAAACAAAATATTGGTTTATCCAAAAAAAAAATAATTTGCAGCTATACTTACCACAATTAAAACTTTTTTAGATTCCGTAAAGAAAAATCCTTCAAGAAGTCAACCAACTTTTCCTCATTCTGTCGTTGAAAATGCTATTAAGGCTAGGTTATGGAATGCCTGTGACCGGAAAGGGGGCAGAACATCCAGGAAAAAAGATGCTGAATAGATCTTCATCTTATCTTATAACGAGAAGAAGGAAGTACTAAGTTTTTAAATTTTTGGCGAGGAAATTATTATATGAAGCAACTGAAACAAACCTTATTGTTTTGATTCACAATCAAAGAAATTCTAAATAAAATTTTCCCTGTTGCAATTTACTGTGGTATGGAAAACCTCCTCTTAATAAATATTTAAAAAAATTTATGAAATAATTTTCCTCTATCTTTGGCATGACCAAGACGACAAATATTATTCATATGGTTTCCATTCCTGTCTTCATGTTAGGATATAAATATAAGTGTATAAGTTTTTGTTTATAGTAACATTTATTTATTTATTACATGTTGGTTTTTCTAGGAATTTTTGTTCGTTTAAGGATAAAATAAAATAAAGGTGGAGTTGCACTTTTAAACTTTTAATTTTTGCGTGGTTTTGGCACTTAGTGGTACAGGGTGATTCACCATATTTTTCCAAATACATAACTAATTTATTCTTAAAGATAGAAAAAAAAATAATACAGCTTAGTATTTCACAAATTTTAAGAAAATTTAATCAAAATTTTCAAAATTTCAAATTTCGACATCAACTTTCTTATTTCAAATAAAACACCCTGTATATATTTCAAGAAAAACGTTGCCTTAAGAGCAATGTGTTGAACAAAGAACCACCTAAACTCTTTTTCCTTGGCTAACACATCGCCCTTATGGCAAATTATTTTTTATTTCACTCGAGAACCGCTAAAGATAAACCCTACATATGGTATATTTTAAGAATCAGGAAAAAAAGATCTACCAAAATTTTAAAAAAATATACAGGGTGTTCAATTTAAAATAAGAAAGTTGATGTCTAAATTTGACATTTTGAAAATTTTTATTGAATTTTCTTAAAATTTGTGAAGAACTAATCAACTTTAGTATTTAAACTATTTTTCTATCTCTAATAATAAATGAGCTATGTAGTGAGAAAAATATGGTGAATCACCCCGTACATTTTTTGCCAATATTGCCTGCAATGCCGGTATTTAGTATGCAGTGCTCCTCTACATTTAAACCATGCTAAGTGTGTATTTGCCATCATTTTAAACGTATTCGTTGCCGTCGCTCGGCCGGTGGCTCAAACAGGAGTGTTTAAGCCATATTTGTAAGGCACTTTGCCATGCTGGCATTGTTTGTGGGGTTGTAGCTCGACCGTAGAGAGCCGAGGGATTAAAACTAACAATTTGGTCCCTAGGTTTATAATGTACCACTTTTCTAATAATGACCCAAAAAAAGTATTTTTAATCGGTTTTAAGTCATACAAATAACAAAATTTCAACAAATTAACGCGGTTGCAAAACCATTTATTTTTACCTCACTTCCTAAAATTTTTCACAGGGGCTTTGGATCTACAGCTTCCCCCCACAAACTTTTCCTCTATAAATCATTTAATACCAGCAAAAGTTTTTAAATTTTTGGGTTGTCTTTTTTAATTGAATATAACATTTCTGACCTTATTTTAGAATACCCTTACTTTATAGGCCCATGGATGGCACATTACTTTTTTTTAAGTAAAAAGTAAAGTAAAGTAAGTTATCTAGTCAATTATAATGTCTTAGTGTATTAGGGCAATGTTGTTCAGATATAATGGTCATGTTTTCATAATTTTCTGAAAAACTGACCAAACCTTGAACTAATTTGTAAAAATCCTAAATATGCATAACCGCTTTTACAGACCCGGGAACAGGTATACAAATGTCGATTTTGGTCTGTATAAGTGGTGAACTATCATGATTTGGGTCTGTATGAGAAATAAAAGCAGTTCAACTTGCGGTTACCCTTGCGTAGACAAGACCTCTACATGTCTATTCTGTAAGTCTGTTATTACTACTTTTTAAAAACCTATTAGCAATTCGGAAAGTATACCTTTTTTTTAAATTAATGTCTGAAGCCGAAGCGCTATCCCAACTTTCGAATAAAATAAAAATAAGCGAAAACAGTAACAAAAAAAACACAGTAATGGGAGAATTTAAGTTGTTAGCTTCATATTTACCTTCATTTTCTGGAAAATTAGAACATTCAGAAGCTTTTATCTCTAAAGGGTGTTCCCAGAATTTTTCGAATAAAAATTTATGACTTTCCATGACCAACTTGTTAAAATTTCCCTATTACGTTTAAAAAAATCAGCCTACTACAACAGATCAAACCTCTCGTTTAACATTTTTTCTTCCTTTTTTGAAGGTACTTCGTTACACTCTCTGTCTATTTCAAACTGCGATAAATATATTTTGGATTGGCATCTAGGTCACTATGTTGGGAATTTGGAACCTTTGGTTGCACTAAAACAAAATTATGATTGTTTTCCACAAACCAAAACTACACTTTTTTGCACTCGACGCGCGTTTCGCTAACAA
Source organism: Oxystoma pomonae (assembly GCA_963921995.1). NCBI lineage: Eukaryota > Metazoa > Arthropoda > Insecta > Coleoptera > Brentidae > Oxystoma > Oxystoma pomonae. The sequence goes on along the minus strand of OY998163.1, from coordinate 57,129,945 downwards.
TGTTAGCATCATCAGGAGACGATAAACAATGTTTTTGTCTTTGTTTATCGTCTCCTGATGATGCTAACATTGTTAGCGAAACGCGCGTCGAGTGGAAAAAAGTGTAGTTTTGGTTTGTGGAAAACAATCATAATTTTGATCTAGGTCACGATTATTCAGAAAGGACAGAAAATCTCACCAGTCACAATTCTGAAAAGTGGCGATTTTTTACTTATTGCCTTATTTAAAATAAAAACACAGCGTTCTTAATACTTATCCTAACATTGTAAGGGACACTGCGCAATTTTTTTTAATAACATTTTGTAAATTCAATATTTTAAAGATATTTTGCAGGACTAATTTTACGGCGGAGCTAAATTGCTACTACGCGTATCAATAAAAGACAGAACATCAACAAATATTTACTTCTTTTAACATCCACGCTTTACTAAAACTTTTTTCGCTTTTTACGAATCATTTAACCCTAAAGAACCCAAGGGACTACAAATCACCTTATATTTTCGTGTTTTGCTGGTACTTAGCTGATTGAGGTTATGTCACAAGATACCCTTACGACTTTTGCAGGGAAGTGATATGGAGCGAATTTACAGGTTTGATGGTACAAGAAATACGGGTCATACAAAGCCCCTGACGAGCAACAATGTTTTTCTGCCCCAGCTGCAAGGAATCTATTAAGAAGTTTCCGCAGCTGCAGTAAAAACTACAGGAGAATCGGAATAACTTAAAAAATGTAAAAGAAAATGGAGAAAAAACGGCAATAAGCCTAGCTTCTCTAAAAAAAATGAGGTTGAGGGGTTGACTGCTTCAATGGACAGAAGGAGAAAAGAAAATGAAATTATAAAAAGAGAAATACCTCGCAGAAATTCAGCAAGTAGATAAGAAATTGCCTGGAATATAATAACATATGCCGAAGCCCTAAAAAAGTTGGAAAATACAGTGGAACCCATAAAGATAACAGGAGACCATGGAATTGAGCCAGCACTCAATGAAATAAAAGAAAGAGAACGCCGTGCCACCAATGTTTTAATATTTGGCGTTGAAGACTCCAAAAAAGAAGATCAGCAGGACAAAGCAAAAGAAGATAAAAGAGGTTGCAAAGATGGATTTAACACTTCCAGCAACATCAAAAATCATAAGACTGGGCAAAGAGGCAGAAAACAAAAAAGACCATTGAAAATAATTTTACCAACAAAAGAATATGCACTTGAATATTTAAAAGTTAGAAAAATGCTTGAGGAAAATAACAGTGGGATTTATATGAAGAGCGACCAAACAGAGGCTCAAAGAAAATACTTAAAGCAAGTATTAAAAGAGCTAGAAAATAGAAAGCAAGCAGGTAAGCAAAATATTAAAATTAAATATATACCAAAGTTGTCTCAAAAACTAACCAGTCATAGTAATGAGCAGGTCCAGAGCAATCTTTTACATATCACCATATTATACATCAATGCCGGCCCACTGTTTTCTTAACTAGACGAATTTCAACCTAGAGTAAAACAAAACATGCCAACATTAATATTTGTCACAGAAACACTTCTGTATACAATAACATCCAAAGCTACAGGCATAACCAAAAAAGGAGTGGAGTCATCATTTATGTGAGGGAGCAACAAAACAAAAGGGAAATATATGCTACTCTTAACAAGACAGTGTCGATTACCTTAATGGTGGCGCCATTTTACCTTCTTTTCAGATCGGAAATCACATTATTCCTGATAGTTTAGTCAAGATTAAAAACGGCTTATGTTATTTACCAAAACCACATCTCCATGTCATACCGGAAGAACATTTTGATTTTAGCACACCCCGAAAAATAAATTAAAGACAAAACTCACTGAATAATTGCGAGTTTATCATTTATCTCCCCTCAAAAAATCAAAGATATTACAAATATGTGAGGACTTTTCTGACGTAATTTACTCAGATGATTCTGACTTAAGTTTTACAAATAAGATCAAACATTCAATACACACGATGAATGACCGACCTATTTATGCAAAATCCTTTAGACATACTCCTTCTATGAATATTGAGATACAGAAACAAATTTAAAAACTTTTAGACAATAAAATAATAAGACAATCTATTTCAACTTACTCTGCACCAGTCTGGAATGTATCTAAGAAAATTGATGCTTCGGGTACAAAAAAATACAGAATGGTAATTGACTACAGACAACTAAACCAACAGAAAGAAGACAAATACCCCTTACCGCAAATTGATAAAATGCTAGATAACCTAGGTAAATGCAAATACTTAACAACTCTCGTTCTAGCACAGGGCTTTCATCAAATCAAAGTCGACCCACAATCCATTGAAAAACTGCATTCGACGTAGATCATGGTCATTTCCAATATGTACGCATGTCTTTCGGACTCAAAAACGCACCCGCAATCTTAAAGGATTATCTCTATAAGTTTTGCTTTGTTTATATGGACGATGTTGTCATATTTTCCAAACCTCTCGAAGAGCATCTCGTTCACTTTAAAAAAATATTACAAAAACTGCGATAAGTAAACTTAAAAATTCAACTTGACAAATCCGAATTCTTACACAACGAAGGACATGCAATTACCCCTGACGGATTAACACCTAATCCTAAGAAAATTGAGGCAATTATTAAATATCTCATACCTAAAACAAGAACAGAAATTTAATCATTTGTAGGTCTAATTGACCATTATACTGCTGAGCGAAACTATTCAACCATAGTCTTTCTTTTTGGCTATAGTTTAATCCACTAAGCACTTCAGACCCTATCTTTATGGTCAAAGTTCTATAGTAGAAGCCGATAACAACCCCCTCGTTTGGTTGTCAAAAATAAAAGAACCTAATTCTCGATTAATTCGCTGGAAACTTAAACATGGGGAATTTAATTTCAAAACTGGGTATAAGAAAGGAAAGGAAAATGTCGTCGCAGACGCACTCTCTCGCATTGAATTAAATAACATGAATGATTTTGACATACCTGAACTTAACGTTCCCTCTAACCAATTTGACATTACCGTACATTCGAACAAAATTAACGACGAAAAATTCCTACCTATATCAGAACGACCCTTAAATATCGCTCAAAACCGACTAGCTACAGATTATGGTAAAATTATAACTGTATTCACAGCAAACCATTTAACAAAAACGAAAACCTTTACTATTTTTATTCCTAACGAAGAACTGAAAAGGAAATTTCAAAATATTATAACTTGCCAACTTAACCCTTCTGCTAAATTACTTGTTTACCAAACATTAAATGAAAAATATTATTGGCCTAGCTTGCGCACAACGATACAAGATTTCATAAATCAATGTCCCTGATGTCTAAAATCAAAATACCAAAGAAACCCCTATCACATACCAAGGTCCGTTACTTAGCGAAAAACCATTACAAATGCTTTTTCTAGACACCTTTTGTGCACAAGAATTTGCCTTTCTCACTATTATCGACTCTTTTTCAAAATATGCTCAAGCATATTTTATACAGGACAAAACCGGCATAACTATTTTAAACACATTACGACAATACTTTTCTCATTACAATACACCTAAGAAAATAGTTATGGATTCGGGACTCGAATTTAAAAATAAAACTATGCAAGAATTTTTCAACTTGTTCAATATCGAAACACATTACACTACACCATATAACCCCACTTCACCCTAGTTGAAAAACTACGAATTATTAAACTACAAACACCAAATGAAAACATACCTAACTTAATGACTTCTGCCATATTGATTCATAATCAAAGCCGACACTTAACGGCCGGATTTTCTCCTTTTAATCTCATCTATGGCTCTTATATCAGTGAACCTTCTCTTAATCACGATCTTACAATCTACGAACAATACAATGAAGAAAAAAAAAGAAGTATTACCTTTTTTACATGACGTATATCACAAAACTTTACAAACACAAAATACGCAAAAACGAAATTAAAAAGAAATTTCCAACCTTTCAAATTTATCACCCGAACAAATAATTCATAAAAAATCTAAGAAAATAGTTATGGATTCGGGACTCGAATTTAAAAATAAAACTATGCAAGAATATTTCAACTTGTTCAATATCAACACATTACACTACACCATATAACCCCACTTCACCCTAGTTGAAAAACTACGAATTATTAAACTATAAACACCAAATGAAAACATACCTAACTTAATGACTTCTGCCATATGGATTCATAATCAAAGCAGACACTCAACGGCCGGATTTTCTCCTTTTAATCTCATCTATGGCTCTTATGTCAGTGAACCTTCTCTTAATTACGATCTTACAAGCTATTAACAATACAATGAAGAAAAAAAAGAAGTATTACCTTTTTTAAATGACGTATATCACAAAACTTTACAAAGACAAACATAAAATACGCAAAAACGAAATCAAAAAGAAATTTCCAACCTTCCTAATTTATCACCCGAACAAATAATTTATAAAAAACAAGCCCAAGCAAATTACACCCTCGGTATACACCGATCAAAATTAAGAAAATCAATAAAAACAAAACTCTAATAGGACGAACAACCCATAATCAAGAAGTCTTGGCACACCTAACCTAACTCAAATCAGATACACCATTGCACAGCTAACTGTAACAAATCAAATTATTTTTTTAAACAATAATAACTCAAAGACTCAATAGTTCTCTTTTTCAAAACAAACTAAACGAACTTGATGTCATATTACAAGATGCAGAAGATATTTATTCTCGCATATCTCCACCATAAACCCAAAGAAACCCACCAAAACCCAAAAAATGTGCAACTTCTAGAAAATAATAAATATCAAATAACTCGTAAACTAATTACAGACTTATGGACATACCTACTGAAACATTATAACAATAAAATATTGTGGTCAATGCGTCATTTCTCAGAATTAACCCTAGTATGTAAGGCCGGCCTTGTATTATACGAAGAAACCATGATTTTATTATGAAAATACCTGTATTTACTAACACTCGATGTAATTTAGAATTTATTTACTCTTTACCTAATAGAGAAAACCGCCTTATAATTATCCCTAGCAAATACTACTGCTCTAATTGGTATACGAAATGTAATGAAATATCACAAAAATGGACTTATTATGATAATATACAAACAAATTTCCCTCTTAATCGGTGCATTTCAGCACAAGTAATAATAACATTTAAAAACCATCTTTTAATAAGTTCAAAAAAGGAACACGAAATTTATGAGAATTGCGACCAATTCCAAGCCTATAAAAATATTCACAAATATCAAAAATACTTGACTTCAAATAATATAATTTCAGTTATCATAATTTCAGAAACATTATGACAATGAAATATTGTGGTCAATGCGTCATTTCTCTGGTATGTAAGGCACCATCTTTTAATACGTGCAAAAAAGGAACACGAAATTTATGAGAATTGCGACCAATTCCAAGTCTATAAAACTATTCACAAATATCAAAAATACTTTACTTCAAATAATATAATTTCAGTTAAGCTAACTTAACACGAGTGAGATAATAATTAAGTCCCAAATAAATCTAAAACTTGAACATATAGAAATACCAGAGACAATTTCCAGGGATTTAAGCAACCCTCTAGTTCTAGAGAACATAACAATTCCACATTCAACATATATAACTGCCTTTGTAATAATCTTTTGTATTATAGACACTTAAAGTAAATATTTTAACGAATCGGTATCGGTATACATATCGCGTTCGAAATAAAGCCAAAATACACTACATTTTTTACTTGTTTATGCGATGTTTCGAACGATGCCCGCTTTTTTGAAAGGTGCGATGACAGAACTCCTATCAGCAATCGATGCGTGCGTTGGGATGGACGTAACGATACGCTCATCACTCCGTCCACATCGATTGCTGTCAGCTTTTGTGTCATCGCACCCGTCAAAAAAGCGGGCATCGTTTGAACCATGGCATGAGCAAGTCAAAAATGTAGTGCATTTTGGCTTTATTTCGAACGCAATACGTATACCGATACTGATGCGTTGAAATATTTACTTTAAGTGTCTAATATCCATTGTTGCTAATCATTTTGTAACAATCGAAAAAATAACAAAATACGTGCATGAGGAAATGACCTCTCTAAGGAGAGATATGTTACATCATTAGGCGCATTATCTAATTAAAATATAATAAAAATTTCCTAGGCTATGAACTTTGCAATAGATTAAGTATATAATTATTTATAGTTTAGAAAGTAAACAAAAAGATATAAAAACAAGAAGTACTTGACCTATCATCATTAGTAACATCAGTAGTCTTTAGATAAAACTAGAAGTAAGAGCTCTAATAATATAGTTGTATCCCGCCTTTAGTAAAATAAAGTTTTTTAAAAAGTGTTTTTCGGTGTTGAGTTACTTAACTATATATACAGCATTTATGTCTATATAAAAGTTATAGCAAATAATATAAAACCTTCATAAAATAACCAAAAGTTATATTATTTAGTGTTGGTGATAATTTTATAAGTCCAATATATCTTTTAAATGAGTAAAAAAGACTTGAAAAACAACTGTTCAACACCAGCTTATAAAAATTTATGGTACATAGTAAGGGATAAAAAAACAACATATAGATTTTATAAAACTTCCTTATGAGCCCTCAAGTATAGAGATTATTATAAAAAGGTTTTACAACTGTTCTAACAACACTATATAACAAATTAAAGGTTTTTATGGATTTAGAAATACAAATTTTGCATCTTTCTTCCCTTTGCTTGTTATGTATTATTCTTTTACTTTTTACAATAAAAAAACTTATAATATAGTGTTTAGTAATTTTCTAAAATAAATAAAAGTGAAAATGAGATAAGCTGAAGCAGGAATATGAATATTTATACACTATAGTCAAATAAAAGCTGTTTTTCAAGTCATCCTACTCTGAAATTCAGCTGCGGTCCCGTGTGTACTGTATAGTTTTCGAATACACTCACGTAAATTTCATGGGCTCCAAAAATACTTGAGAAAACGGGAAAAAAATATTCATTTAAATATCAGTTCATACACGTTTTTTTCTTTCTGGGACAAATATTGAATTTTGTATGTTGTTATGTTAACAAGCAATATTTCGATTGAAATACATGTTGAAACCCCATAAATAACGTTTTTATTTAGGCCAAAAACCTATTTTTGTGATTCAAAATGGCGAAAATTTCCGACAATTCTATAAAAAAACAATACAACTATTGATACTCGTTGGTAGTTGACACCACGAAAAAAATGTTCAGGTCATAAAAAAACTTTGAGATATCCCATGTAATAAATTTTTGGTTTGAAAATTTTAAAATTAAAAAATAGGCCAAAACCTGGGGGTCCACTTCTAATGGATCGCCCTGTACATACCGGTTGGTCTTTCGACACGGTATAGAAATAGACTGATGTAAAAATTGCCTATTATTTAAAACACAAAAGAAAATCAGACGCCAGGTTCCCAATTATTGAAATAGATTCGTATACGAATTGTTTTGAAGTCTTTCTTTTTCACAATGAAAGAAAGTGCGACTTCCGAGAAATTCGTATACGAATGACACGAGCTCTCAACTCACAGAGCGCGGTCTTGTTAAAAATAAAATATTTATTTTGCTGTTAATTTAAGTAAAGCACTGTTTCTGTTTTGGGTTCGAGTAACCATTTTGTCAAGAAGGATGGATTGTGCAGTGAAACACTAAAGTTCATAAAAATTATACAAAAAAATATATTGTGTGTGTGATCTGGGTGACGCCCAGGTGATCTGGGTGGCGCCCAGGTGATCTGGGTGGCGCCCAGGTGATCTGGGTGGCGCCCAGGTGATCTGGGTGGCGCCCAGGTGATCTGGGTGGCGCCCAGGTGATCTGGGTGGCGCCCAGGTTATCTGGGTGGCGCCCAGGTGATCTGGGTGGCGCCCAGGTTATCTGGGTGGCGTCCAGGTGATCTGGGTGCCGCTCAGGTGATCCGGGTGGACCCCAGGTGATCTGGGTGACAAACAACAAAAAAAAACACTATAGCGAACTCCTTCCCCAATTACCATCATTCAAAGATAAATTTAAACTATCATATCTTAATAACTAAACAAGTGCACAACACATAAGACTTGGAACAAAAATACTCAAGGGCAATTATTTAACTTAAAAATATGAGACACACCTTTGGAAAATCATAAATCTTACCTCAATTAAATGAGGGAATCACATTCCGCCATTATGGCGTTCTTGGACAGCATGGTTCTTTCGTCCACGACAAGGAAATAAAAAATAGTACAATTGTCCAGGGACAAAAAGGCAACCAATCAAAGAGAAAACTAAAATAGGTATAATTACTATAAAAATAGTTACCTTCATATAGGTTGAAGTTTGGCGTCTGTACATTTTAATCGGAATGAAATCCACAAAAAAACTACTCTTTTTGAGAAACTCCTTCCTAGAAACTGTTTCCACAAAAACAAATTAAAATTATTTTTTTTTTAATTTTTTTTCTTAAAAACATCGGCAACACATGGCCAAAAAAAGTGAATAAAATCCCGCCCTGGCGGACGCCACATGTACAAGTGTCCCCTGTCCGACTTTGTCAACTCTGAAGCCTCGAACTGTGATGAAAACGACCAATCAGGGAGCGCGGTGCAAAGGTTTACCTTATTTGGTCACCGTTTAGCGACGAAAATTACCGCTCCCCAGGAAGATATGAATTTTCGAGAGTCAATAGAGATTTATTGCCTACTAGAAAATATATTTTGGGATGACCAAACTCACTAACGTTATGGCCAATTTCGGGACAGCGGAACTAAGCCTTAGGAATAGAAGTAGTCATTCTGTTTCCCTCCCTCAACCTCAACAAGAATCATGAAAAAAAAGATTCGAACTTACTTTATTTCGCAAAACTATGACAGATAATAACTAGTCTTGCCAATACGCAGGCGCGAGGGCAACTAGAAATAGCGGCAGGCATAACGGAAAATTAAATTGGAGCCGTCGACAGGCAGACAACAACTATCTAACCTCTTCTAATCCGTATACAAGTAAGAAAGAGAGGCCATTAAAATGTGATGTTAGAAAAGGATGTTGTTTCCCGAGGGGATGGCGATATACGGTACAAGTGAAAGAGAGAGACACCGCCAACTAACGAATGCTAACTGACAATCCAAAATCGCCAGTTACGTCACATGTAAACAAGAAAAACAGGTGGAAATTCTCTGGTTTTCCCGCGGAAAATGATGAAAAACCAAGGCATCGTACACAGGTAACTAATAGAATTCTGTCCAGTATTATTCCTTTGTATGTGGTTGTTCAAAACAATGGAGCCTTATTTATTTACTTAATTACTCAGTCCTGATTTAACGAGAAGAAGAAAACAGGCTGACAATCACTCTTAACTACTAACAATAAATCTCGGCAAGATTCAGTCGGTTACAATAACTCAAACGACAGGCAAGACCCAAACATTAGGCCCTTCGTAGATCCATGAGAGATGAGTTTATAGGTATCATAGGTGGAGTCTTAAATAGGGAGATAGACCGTAGATAACACAGGTGAGGACCCACTTTACCTCTTTGATATTATATAAATATAAGGGAGGGAGCTAACAGGGTGATTAAGTACAGTTGTCATTTTTACCATAGCACCTTACAAAAGTGCCATCCCTAATAATAGGGATATTTTGGAACGCTTATTTGACAATTCGTAGTGGTTGTGGTAATTACTGCGTCTGCGCAATAGCTAAACGTCATTCCGTAGTGGTAATTAACCACTGTAACGGTTCAATATTTCCCTAACAATATCCCTTAGAAAAAAATAATTCTTCAAAACACCCTTCTAATACCCTGGCAAAATCTTTAAGTCAATCATCTTTACTATATGTCTGAGCATTTTGTTTATTCTATATGCTACTATTTTATGGCGAATGCGCTGGAAAAACAATATTTACTGTTGGACTGAGGTTGAATTATACTAGAATTATGATTATTTTATGTGGAGGCATTTTACTCTGTTTAACTTTTTTTTTCAAAACAAAGCAAACCTCAATATTTCAAATAAAACACCATTGAACCCTTTCTAATAAACCAATAAATTTAATTACTGTGGCAAATCATGTGTTTTCCAAAAATAACATTACAACATCCATCTTTCTTTTATATTAACTAATGATATACAGTCTACAGTTCAATGAAACTTCGTATTTTTCTTGTATGATTTAACTAGTCCAAGAAAGGTTGCTCTGGCTCTGCAGTAACCTGAAACAAGAAAAAATAACATAATTTTACATAACTTAACACCAAAACGGTCTTTCTAGCGCATAGTTTAAACCGCCAACTTACTAGATTAGTAAGCCTTTGTTTTTTTTATTGATGATATCAAATTCTCCTTCCGTCAACTACTTAACACCCGAAAATAAAGTAGATAATAAAGGTTAGTTTTATAAACCGTGTCAAACAAAGAGAGACTTAGCGGTCTTATACTTACTAGAAACTAGTGTCGGTTCATTTGTTGAGTGGTAGATTCTTGTCACTAGTGGTGTGTCGGTGGTTGGCAGTTTCTGTTACTGATCGGTCCCCAATTTGCACATGTCAGGCTTTAGGGGGTCCAATAAGTCCTAAAAATAACACGACCAAGGTTGTCACCAATCATATGGTATTGATATTACAAAATTACTCTACCTTTGTCGTCAGTTGACACAACACTCACCTGTTGGTTTTATTTTGGTTTCAAGTATGCGTGAATTCCTTAAAGGGCATTGCCCAACTTCGTACAGCCTAGCCATGTCAAGTGTGGACCGTCTTGCTTGTCTCTGTGTGCATTGTTGGTCTGTAGGGTCCATATTTCCTGTGGTTTATACGATAGGCTGTGCAGACTTTAACAGGTTAAATTTTGATAGATATTCAGTTTATTTATTCAAACGAGGCGATCATCTGTCCTCATACGACTCGAGACTGGCCTAAAAGTATAAGAAATTCGAAATAAAGAAGGTTTATAGTCGTTCTAAAGAGGTAAACAAACAGTAAAGGGGAGAGAGATATTTGTCAAGGATCCGTATGTTGCCTACACGGAAGGAAACTGTGACTCACCTGGATTATTTAGGAAGGCTTGGAGTGCCGGAAAGTGGTCTTTTTCTTGGCGAAAATCCGTGTTTTTCTTTAGGCATTTTATGGTTTTTCAAAATTAAATTCGACCGCCAGCTGACGGTGACGTTTGGGACGACTTTGCCAGATTGTCATAGGCGAAATCCGGGGAGTATACAGTGACTAACTTCACGTCACATAACTGTGATTTAAAGTTGCACATTACGTTACTGCTGAGTCGTTTTCGAGAAAACCAAGTGTCTACACTTATTGTTTATTGGTTCTCCGAAAAAGATAAAGTCCATTTCTTGCTCACTACTGCAACCAATGCCTTGTTGTTAACTTCTGTTCGTCACGTGATCTCTCCCTATCCCGCTGATACAGAAGGAAATCTGACAACACCGCTTCGTTGTCTTTGTCTGTCTTAGGTTGATGAATAGAGACTTCCGACTTGAACCTGTCGCATTCGAAAAGTAGAATTTGGACCCCAGCCCCTGTCGATTTTTGCCCATATCAGAAAGATCGCCCAATTGTAATGCGTTTTCAGCAGCATCACCTAATATGGTAATCAGGATAAGCGATTTTCGACTGTAGTTTTCGCGCCTCTGAGGTTTTTGACCAATCGTTTGCCCGCAGGAAGCTTCTTTTTTAGCGTCTGAGATTTCCTGGAGGGAAGGAAACACTTCTTTTCCGGCACCGTTTTGAGTGCCACGTTTAACTTTTCTTTTCCAAGAATACCGAAAAGAAGTCGTGCCCATGGCGACCTTTGCAACCTGAAATCGTCGTAGACGGAATGCGCAGAGGTCCCATAAAAAGAAGAAAGTCTTCGTGGAAGTGCCCGTTGCCTGTGTTTGGCGTTTGAGGTGGCGATTTTCGAGGATTTCTTTTTGACCGTATAGGATACGGAAAATGGCCGGCTAGACCGTGGCTTATCAGCCGATCGATGGTAATTATATTCGATTTTTTTTAAGCGTTTTCCCTCCAGTTTATTTCAATATTGACTATTTTTTATTCTGTATTTTTCTTTGTGCTACAGATTGAGGAGGCCTCACGTCAACTCCCTGGGAGGTATTAGGTTACCTGCCATGCGGAATGTCGCCCTCAGGATGATTTGACGTAAATATTTGCTGCGTGTGTGCCTTGATTATTTTTGCCCTTGTAAGAAATTAGACTGTTTTCTGTCGTTTTAAGTAATTTTTAGTTTTATCGTCCGTGGTACCCACTATACAATAGAGTGTGGACTTATATGTTTTTTTATGCTTTTTTGGCGTATGTACTTTGAGTGTTGCCCCTCAGGCATGCCCCGTACAATAAGTAAACAGTAGTTTTTTTTGTGTTACTGTTTTACTTCTTTTTTTTTCCTGTGTAAAATACATGTCCGTTATTAGAAATTAGTTATAAATGATACGTTAGGGTGTTCTCCCTTGTTCTAGAAGGTTGTTTTTATATCTGTCTAGGGTGCTTGGTTCCGGTGCACAGCCATGGGTGGTCCTAGTGCCGACTCTCAACACCATACCTTCGACTTTCCATCCTAAGTGCTGCTTTGCCCTGGCCTGAGATGCCTAGTCCAGTCATGAGTCCTGTGTACCTGTTCCAGGGATGTTTAGCCCTGTCATCGGCTAGCTATGTGGAAACAGATAAGAAATATTTCCCTGTCCAAACATTTTCTCTTTAAAAACCTTAAAAAAAAAACTCATAAAATTTTATCAAAACTTATCAAAACAAGCTTCAACTTCATTTTTTTAATATGAGAACCATTTCAACTTTTTCATCTTTGATAAAAGAACTTTCCATCATTGAAATTAAACATAAAAACAAGAGGAAAGACCCCTAAAATGTTAGTTTTAAAAAAAAAAACTATTTTATTTGTTAAAATTTACATTTATTGTTTTACACTGTTTTCCAAAAATATATTTTGAGACTGTATAACCTGGTGTTTCATTGCTAAGTGCCCCACAACCGTGTGCTTACTCAAGTTGGCAAGAATGCCAGGCTCGATAGGACCCAAAGTATAGGAAGGTGTCATCTCTTCTATTTTGTGTTTTTTTTTAATGTAACACTGGCGCCCAACGTGGGGCTCGAACCCACGACCCTGAGATTAAGAGTCTCATTATCTCATTAGATTAAGAGTCTATTCGAGAGTTAGCTATTTGTCGAGCAAAGTTGGATGAGCTTGGTGAGAGTATACAGGAATTTGACAAAAACAACAGAGATAATGAATTTAAGAGAATTCACACAAGATTATTTCATGTTCGGGGAAGGATAAATTTAATTCACCCAGATACCGAAGAGGAAGCGAGACGAAAAGATAGTTTGAGGGACTTGTGTTGTGGATTATTGAGAGCATTGGAAGGCGTTTACAACATAGCAACCTTGGGCCTAGCTGGTAGTGCACAGGACTTTTTGGGTGATCTGCTTGAAAATCTTTCCGAGGAATCTTCCGGGATACCAACAGAAGAGCATAGTTCACATTCTGAAGTTGTCAGTCATCCAGCTACCACCGCTTCTGATGAACCAATGATAGACCTTGGAGTCGGTTTACAGACTGAAGCACAGCTACAGTTAACTAACAGCAACTCAGCTTCACAGCCATACCACCAAAATACCGATTTTTCACACTCAGCTACTGCTGGTAACTCAGCTATACCACCAAGCAACCCAAATAATGGTTCTTGCCACTCAGCTACAGCTACCAACAACTCAGCTACAGCTACCAACAACTCAGCTACCCAATCAAATGTACCAAGAACTAACTTTTTGAGCTTAGCTAACCATAATAACCCAGATACTCAACACAGCTACTCAGCTACAGCTACCAACAACTCAGCTACACAACAAAATCAGCTAATTAATGGTTCTTTACACCCAAATACTCAATCCAGCTACTCAGCTACAGCTACAAACAACTCAGCTACACAAGCAAATGTACCAAGAACTGATTTTTAAGCTTAGCTACCCATAATAACGCAGCTACTCAGCACAGCTGCTCAGCTTCAGCTACAAACAACTCAGCTACACAACAAAATCAACAAATTAATGGTTTTTCACAATCATATACTCAACATAGCTACTCAGCTACAGCTACCAACAACTCAGCTGCACGACAAAACCATCAAATTATTGTTTCTTCACGCCCAGCTATTAGAAATAACTCAGCTACACAGTCAGCTACTCACCCACAAGCTTTGCAGGGATCAGCTTTACCCGCTGAAAGTGAGCGATCTCATAACAACACCAACCCTTTTCTTTGTGATTCTCCTGAGCCCCAGAATGTTGATGAAGTCTTACCTCCAGCACAGAACAGGAATATTGAGTTTGGTAATTTTAATGAGCAACCAAGGAATATTCCGGAAATCTCACAGCCTCTACCCAGTGCTGGTTATTCTCAAAGGTTTCAATTTCAAGATCCTTTTTGAGCAGTTGAAATTCCTTGTGACCACTATAGGCCCCTTCAACCAAATCCATCTGTGGAGCGTAGACGAGTTAGTTTTCAGTACCCTCCTGATTATAGTGCTGCCCCTGCATCCGATTATAGATTTTATCCTGGTGGTCCTGCTGTTTCTTCGATGAGACCTGAGTGTTTTTCTCAACCCCATGTTTCAGACTTTTCACCGATCAGTCGTCCTTCATCCACTGAAAGAGCTAGGTTCAGTACGGAACCTCATCATTATTCCCACTCTTTACCACCGAGGCATACCGAAGAAATACCTCACCGAAGAGAATACCAGCCAGTCCCTGATTTTTTGCAACACCGAAGGACAGAGCCACCTCAAGTTCCTTTGGCTAACTCTAACTTGTCCCATGTTTTGATGAACCCAACGGTATCTCAACTTAACAGCTTTGAGAAGTGGAACCTTTGCTATGATGGACATTCAAGCCTAAACTCATTTTTGGATAGTCTGGAAGATAAATGTCTTTCCAGAAATATTTCCAAGGAGCAACTGATAGCTTCAAGAGCTATGGGAGAATTTCTGAAAGGAGATGCAATGGATTGGTATAGGGTCCGAAGAGACACTTTTCGTGACTGGAACGATTTTGAAGCTCAGTTGAGGAGAACATTTCTTCCTCATGATCATGAGGCAGCCTTGCGAAGGGAAATCCCTAAACGTACTCAAGGTTCAGATGAACGCTTTGGTCTGTATGTAACCCGCATGCAAAGTTTGTTTCGTCAACTTAGACCACCGTTACCTATGAGTGAGCAAGTGGCCCTGATCAGAAGGAACATGTTACCTCCTTTACAACGAGCCCTTGTATTGCAAAATATTGAGAGCATTGACCACCTCATCGAATTAGGAAGTGAAGTAGAAGAGACCATGTACCGAACAGAAAAATTTGCTCCACCACCTACCTCCACGAATTTTCCCGAACCTAACTTAGCTTATAAGCGCACCTCCCAACGAAGCACTGTGCACACTGTTGACACGCCGTCACGTAACCAATCCAGGGAAATAGTCTGTTGGCATTGCAGAGCTAAAGGTCATACTAGAGTGAACTGTCCTGAGAAAAAACTAAAATGTTACCGATGTTCCAAGGAGGGTTTTACTACCAGGAACTGTCCAAACTGTTCGAATTCGGGAAACGCCGAACAGGGTCATTAGACCATCGTCTAGTGACCCAATATTAAACTCCCACGGCGGAACAGACTTTTCTCTCTTATGCGTTGTCGCATGCTGCTGGAGACAGGCGACCGTCCTTGAATGTTGACGTTTTAGGTCATTCTATTTTGGCTCTTTTGGATTCCGGTGCGAGTTCCACGATTGCTGGGGAGTCTGGATGGAGAACTTTCCAGGAACTAGGATTAAAGTTGGATAGGAGTCGTCGGTCCAAATGTGTTGTAGCCAATGGACAGACAGCGAATATTGAGGGAACTGTTGACGTTCCATTTTTACTTATGGGTCGTATCCGTGTTTTACCTGTGATGGTAGTCCCTGATTTCCCCCACCCCTTGATCCTGGGTGTCGATTTTATTATTTCTATGGATATTCTTCCTGATTTGAGACGCAACCAGTGGAGTTTCGGTAATAGTGCAGTTGATTGCGAGGCTATTAGTAAACAACAGTTTTTCAAAGATTTTTTAGATCAGGTCAAGTGTTCTTCAGCTACTGTAGTGAAGACGGAAGAGGTTGGTTCCCTATCAGTCCTTACACCTGAACAACAAGTTCAGTTAGATACCCTGTTAAAAGAAAAGTTTGCAGGAATGAAAGATGGCTTGGGGTTTACCTCAGTGTATGAGCATGAGATACTCCTGGAACCAGGTACCAAACCCATCAAACAGAGGTATTATCCTGTATCACCTTTGAAGCAGAAGCTAATTGATGAGGAACTCGACAAAATGCTAGAGTTGGATGTCATCGAAAAGTCCAAAAGTGCTTGGTCATCACCGGTCTTACTGGTTCCCAAGTCGGACGGCAAGTTTAGGTTTTGTGTAGACTATAGAGCTTTAAATAAAGCCACAACAAAGGACGCTTACCCGATCCCGTACATCTCCGCCATCTTGGATCGACTGCGCGAGGCAAAATATATAAGTTCCATGGACATACGCTCTGCATATTGGCAGGTAAGTGTCAAAGAATCGTGTAGAGAACTTACAGCTTTCACAGTGCCAGGCAGAGGCCTGTTTGCAAATTTGCCGTCCCAGTCTTAAATTTCTTGGTTTTACGGTTACTGCTAAGGGCCTTCAATGCGATGTTGACAAGGTCGAAGCGATCATTAATGTTCCTGCCCCAACAACAGTGAAAGGTTTCCGAAGTTTTCTCGGCATGGCGAGCTGGTATCGGCGATTCGTTCCCGAGTTTTCCTCCGTAGTCGCTCCCTTGACTCGTCTTACGATGAAAAACGTGGCTTTTCGTTGGACTCCGGAGTGTGAAACCGCTTTTTGCAAGCTTAAGACTGCTTTAGTCTCAGCCCCCATTCTTACATGTCCTGACTTCACAAAGCCATTTACTTTACAAACGGATGCATCCGCATTTGGCATAGGAGCTGTATTAACGCAACAGTTCGACGAAGGCGAAAAGATGATTTGTTACATATCTAGGTCATTGACAAAACAGGAAAAACAATTTTCGACTACAGAACGTGAGTGTCTAGCTGTTATATGGGCCACGGAAAAACTCAAACCCTATTTGGAACTTATCAACTTTACGGTCATAACCGACCATAGCTCTTTGGTGTGGCTACACAATCTGAAAGACCCTTCAGGCAGATTGGCGCGTTGGGCATTAAGGCTACAATCATTTAATTACCAGATTATTCATCGAAAAGGTCGTGACCATGTCGTGCCAGATTTTCTTTATAGGTCAGTCCCTAATGTAGACAGCGTTACCATAGAAAACCAAAAATATGACTTTTCTGATACTAAAGATGCGTGGTATTTAAGGATGAAAAACCTAGTAAACACCTCTCCATTAAAGTATTCTCAGTGGCGTATAGAAAACAAGATATTATACAAATATGTTAAATGTGCCATTCCTGAATTAGCCCAAGGATCTGAGTACTGGAAAATTGTCATTCCGAAAGACTATAGATCGAAGATTTTAACAGAGAGTCATGACGATGTCCGCTCTGGTCATTTCGGCATTTTTAAAACGTACAATAGACTGAAAACTAGGTATTACTGGCCCAAGATGCGTTGCGATGTAACCCGCTATGTTAACCGCTGTCAGACTTGTGCGAAGTTTAAAGTTGAGCAGAAAGCGCCAGCAGGTCACATGGGACGCGCTCCAGAACCTACTCAACCATGGCAAGTAATAAGTCTTGATTTTGTCGGTCCACTTCCTCGAAGTTCGAAACAGGGGAATACCCACTTGTTGGTTATAAGCGATTATTTCAGCAAGTACGTAGCAGTTTTTCCTGGTCGTGCTGCTACTGCGAATTTTATTTGTAAGCACTTAGAGAATGATATTATTCTAACCTTCGGAGTTCCGCAATATGTAATATGCGATAACGGCAGCCAGATGAAAAGTAAAGAACTCCAGAGTCTCGCAGAAAAGTATAACTTCAAGCTCTCCTACACAGCTGTTTATCATCCACAGGCTGACCCGTGCGAACGAGCAAACCGAGTGGTCAAAACTATGATTTCGACTTATGTAGGAGATAACCATCGTCGTTGGGACGCTAATTTGCCAGCGCTCGCGTGTGCGATTCGAACTTCAAAAAGTGAAGCTACTGGGTTTTCGCCATATTATATTAACTTTGGTCGAGAGTATGTTTCCGACGGTCGAGAGTATTCTTATGCCATAAATAAGGATCCTAAACCTGTCATAGAGAAGAGGCTAGATGGCTTCAAAAAGCTTTACCAAGCTGTCATGGTAAATATGAAAAAGTCTTCAGATCGTAATCGTGGTCGTTACAATTTGAGACGTCGAGAAGTGTCCTTTATACCGGGAGATCTCGTATGGAGGAAGAATAAAGTTCAATCGGACGCCCTGAATTTCGTTAACGCCAAGTTGTGCCCTAAGTATGTTGGACCGTTTCGTGTCCGGAAAAAGCTAGGTACTGTGACGTATCGGCTTGAGGATTTGGATGGGAGGTTGTGCGTTGGAAATTGGCACGTCCAGGACTTGAAACCGGTGGTCGTTGCAGAAGACGACGACGATAGTCTTAATTTGTAGCGACAGATACGTATATACAAAAAAGTTCATTTCTTTTCTTTTTCTGTACTTCATAATTTTTTTTTCTGGTGGTAACTGGCCTGGATTTTACATCTTTTTCAGGCAGTTGCTGAATCGGGTTAGTGGTGGGTTTCTCTGTATTTGGCGCTAGAACTTGGCAGATTTCCGATTCCAAGGCTCTAGTTAACTCCATTAAGACTGAACATCAAATGTCTTCTTAAGCTTCTTCCTTCTTGTCTTTTTTAGACTTGCTCGTTTGACAGGATCTGTAGAGACTCTATGGGGGACAACAAATACGCATATGTTGTTCAAAGTCCTGTCGAAGAAGTTTGAGTTTTTTTTTCTTCGGTGGATAGTATCCCCGACCTTTTTTTCCCTTTTTGTGTGTATTTTGGTATGCCAGGTTGACTTCCGGGCGGTGGCCGAGGGCTGGTCTTCCTTGGGTGCGGGGACGTGGTCCTTTAGACTGTGGTGAGGGCTATTGAACGAGACAGGTGCTGCCCTAGCACCTTGTGCAATTTTAGCCTGCTGGGTCGAACTACCATCGCAGTGTGCCTAATGATGTAGGTTCCGTTAGGTATACTGACGTCTCGGCAGCACCATCACAGTCTGGAGGATTGCTTTCCGGCGTTTTGGGTTGGTCGGTGCTTTGTCACTCTGGGGAGTCTTCAAGGTATATTGGGGGGGTTCATTTTCTTATTATTTCTTTTTCGGCCTTTCGGTACGGGTCCCTGTCGATTGGGTGCTGCTCGGTTTCACCGTCACCGCTTTTGCTTGCCTCCTGATGGTGTGTCAGGATGGATGGGCATCTGACGTGGCCTTATGCGGCGGAGATTCGCATTTGGGGGGTTCGGGCTCTTCGATTGGTAGCTGAGGCGGGCCAATCAACTATGGGGAGTCCGGGCTACTGGTGTTGGGTTCAACCTGGCGGTGGGAGATGAGCAGCAGTAATGGATTTGGGATAACCTGTCAAAATTATATTATTTTGGTTTTATTAGTGGTAGCTATTCATTATAGCTCCACTAGGTAGTGTCGCCTGCAACAAGGGGTTGCACGCGATACTGCTGCGTTACTTAGCATGTAAGTTTCAGTAGTGGTTAAAATTTTAGCTACTTTTTCTTTTCCTCTTCAAGGTTTCAAAGGTTTTACTACGTTTTTTCCTCTTCAAGGTTTCACAGTTTTGAAGGTATTGGTTAAAATACTTTCCTTGCGGGCAGTAAGGTACAGGTGTTGTCGAGGCCGCACAGTTGTCGATTCGCTTCTTGTTTTTTTTGGTGGGATGCACATGGTATTGGGATCAATCCAGCGGTGAGGGATGGGCCACAGTAATGGATTTGGAATAACTTGTCAAAACGATACCCAAAGTTAAATTCAAAGTTAATCGGTGTTCACCTCTGACGGAGGAAAGGGGGAGTGTAACGGTTCAATATTTCCCTAACAATATCCCTTAGAAAAAAATAATTCTTCAAAACACCCTTCTAATACCCTGGCAAAATCTTTAAGTCAATCATCTTTACTATATGTCTGAGCATTTTGTTTATTCTATATCCTACTATTTTATGGCGAATGCGCTGGAAAAACAATATTTACTGTTGGACTGAGGTTGAATTATACTAGAATTATGATTATTTTATGTGGAGGCATTTTACTCTGTTTAACTTTTTTTTTCAAAACAAAGCAAACCTCAATATTTCAAATAAAACACCATTGAACCCTTTCTAATAAACCAATAAATTTAATTACTGTGGCAAATCATGTGTTTTCCAAAAATAACATTACAACATCCATCTTTCTTTTATATTAACTAATGATATACAGTCTACAGTTCAATGAAACTTCGTATTTTTCTTGTATGATTTAACCAGTCCAAGAAAGGTTGCTCTGGCTCTGCAGTAACCTGAAACAAGAAAAAATAACATAATTTTACATAACTTAACACCAAAACGGTCTTTCTAGCGCATAGTTTAAACCGCCAACTTACTAGATTAGTAAGCCTTTGTTTTTTTTTATTGATGATATCAAATTCTCCTTCCGTCAACTACTTAACACCCGAAAATAAAGTAGATAATAAAGGTTAGTTTTATAAACCGTGTCAAACAAAGAGAGACTTAGCGGTCTTATACTTACTAGAAACTAGTGTCGGTTCATTTGTTGAGTGGTAGATTCTTGTCACTAGTGGTGTGTCGGTGGTTGGCAGTTACTGTTACTGATCGGTCCCCAATTTGCACATGTCAGGCTTTAGGGGGTCCAATAAGTCCTAAAAATAACAGGACCAAGGTTGTCACCAATCATATGGTATTGATATTACAAAATTACTCTACCTTTGTCGTCAGTTGACACAACACTCACCTGTTGGTTTTATTTTGGTTTCAAGTATGCGTGAATTCCTTAAAGGACATTGCCCAACTTCGTACAGCCTAGCCATGTCAAGTGTGGACCGTCTTGCTTGTCTCTGTGTGCATTGTTGGTCTGTAGGGTCCATATTTCCTGTGGTTTATACGATAGGCTGTGCAGACTTTAACAGGTTAAATTTTGATAGATATTCAGTTTATTTATTCAAACGAGGCGATCATCTGTCCTCATACGACTCGAGACTGGCCTAAAAGTATAAGAAATTCGAAATAAAGGAGGTTTATAGTCGTTCTAAAGAGGTAAACAAACAGTAAAGGGGAGAGAGATATTTGTCAAGGATCCGTATGTTGCCTACACGGAAGGAAACTGTGACTCACCTGGATTATTTAGGAAGGCTTGGAGTGCCGGAAAGTGGTCTTTTTCTTGGCGAAAATCCGTGTTTTTCTTTAGGCATTTTATGGTTTTTCAAAATTAAATTCGACCGCCAGCTGACGGTGACGTTTGGGACGACGTTGCCAGATTGTCATAGGCGAAATCCGGGGAGTATACAGTGACTTAACTTCACGTCACATAACTGTGATTTAAAGTTGCACATTACGTTACTGCTGAGTCGTTTTCGAGAAAACCAAGTGTCTACACTTATTGTTTATTGGTTCTCCGAAAAAGATAAAGTCCATTTCTTGCTCACTACTGCAACCAATGCCTTGTTGTTAACTTCTGTTCGTCACGTGATCTCTCCCTATCCCGCTGATACAGAAGGAAATCTGACAACACCGCTTCGTTGTCTTTGTCTGTCTTAGGTTGATGAATAGAGACTTCCGACTTGAACCTGTCGCATTCGAAAAGTAGAATTTGGACCCCAGCCCCTGTCGATTTTTGCCCATATCAGAAAGATCGCCCAATTGTAATGCGTTTTCAGCAGCATCACCTAATATGGTAATCAGGATAAGCGATTTTCGACTGTAGTTTTCGCGCCTCTGAGGTTTTTGACCAATCGTTTGCCCGCAGGAAGCTTCTTTTTTAGCGTCTGAGATTTCCTGGAGGGAAGGAAACACTTCTTTTCCGGCACCGTTTTGAGTACCACGTTTAACTTTTCTTTTCCAAGAATACCGAAAAGAAGTCGTGCCCATGGCGACCTTTGCAACCTGAAATCGTCGTAGACGGAATCCGCAGAGGTCCCATAAAAAGAAGAAAGTCTTCGTGGAAGTGCCCGTTGCCTGTGTTTGGCGTTTGAGGTGGCGATTTTCGAGGATTTCTTTTTGACCGTATAGGATACGGAAAATGGCCGGATAGACCGTGGCTTATCAGCCGATCGATGGTAATTATATTCGATTTTTTTGTAAGCGTTTTCCCTCCAGTTTATTTCAATATTGACTATTTTTTATTCTGTATTTTTCTTTGTGCTACAGATTGAGGAGGCCTCACGTCAACTCCCTGGGAGGTATTAGGTTACCTGCCATGCGGAATGTCGCCCTCAGGATGATTTGAGGTAAATATTTGCTGCGTGTGTGCCTTGATTATTTTTGCCCTTGTAAGAAATTAGACTGTTTTCTGTCGTTTTAAGTAATTTTTAGTTTTATCGTCCGTGGTACCCACTATACAATAGAGTGTGGACTTATATGTTTTTTATGCTTTTTTGGCGTATGTACTTTGAGTGTTGCCCCTCAGGCATGCCCCGTACAATAAGTAAACAGTAGTTTTTTTTGTGTTACTGTTTTACTTCTTTTTTTTCCTGTGTAAAATACATGTCCGTTATTAGAAATTAGTTATAAATGATACGTTAGGGTGTTCTCCCTTGTTCTAGAAGGTTGTTTTTATATCTGTCTAGGGTGCTTGGTTCCGGTGCACAGCCATGGGTGGTCCTAGTGCCGACTCTCAACACCATACCTTCGACTTTCCATCCTAAGTGCTGCTTTGCCCTGGCCTGAGATGCCTAGTCCAGTCATGAGTCCTGTGTACCTGTTCCAGGGATGTTTAGCCCTGTCATCGGCTAGCTATGTGGAAACAGATAAGAAATATTTCCCTGTCCAAACATTTTCTCTTTAAAAACCTTAAAAAAAAAACTCATAAAATTTTATCAAAACTTATCAAAACAAGCTTCAACTTCATTTTTTTAATATGAGAACCATTTCAACTTTTTCATCTTTGATAAAAGAACTTTCCATCATTGAAATTAAACATAAAAACAAGAGGAAAGACCCCTAAAATGTTAGTTTAAAAAAAAAAACTATTTTATTTGTTAAAATTTATTGTTTTACACTGTTTTCCAAAAATATATTTTGAGACTGTATAACCTGGTGTTTCATTGCTAAGTGCCCCACAACCGTGTGCTTACTCAAGTTGGCAAGAATGCCAGGCTCGATAGGACCCAAAGTATAGGAAGGTGTCATCTCTTCTATTTTGTGTTTTTTTTTTAATGTAACACCACTACCACTGCCGTATGCTACGAATCAATTTCGTTGTGGTTGTGGTTATTTTTCTGGTTAGTGTTGGAGAAATTTGGCGTAGTTAATTTTAAAAATAATAAAATATCAGGTTCCAACATATAAAACACTTATTTTGTAAATTTTTTTACAAGTGACAGTTTTTAATGTGTTCCAAAACCTCTGGTAAAATCGATGAGTGGTAGTGGTTGTTAAACACTACCACAGCGGATGTCAAAGTTGTCAAAATTTGAAGCGTTCGAAAATATCCCTAATAAATACTTAGGTGAGCTATCGATTAAGCTAATGCTTTTGTTTTTTTTTCAGGAGCGACTGTGAAGGAGTGCACTTAGGGGGGGAAGGGACCCTACCAATAAGTACAACGGTTGACAATAGAATGCTTTTTATTAGGCAGATGTTAAAATGTCAAAATGTACAATATAAAGTTAGCCACTCATAATAAAGTCTTTGCACTATTGGCCATTTGGCCTATTATCACATCTCCCCTTTTTTGGAGTGTCACATAACAATTAACAGATAAAAATATAAAAAACAATAAATACTATAAAACAAGTTTAACAAACAATCCTATCTTTAACAATGGTAGCAGAAAATACTTAATACTGTGTAGTACAGATTTAAAAGATCTTAATCTAAAAATAGAAAATTTTAGAAAACTGGACGCTATTAAAAAGTCAGAGTTTCAAATTATTAAAGTTATGTTAGTACAAGTTTACATGATTTAATTTTAACGACATTTTCCTCGTAGGGAGTAACCAATATTTGTAATGCACTTTTACAAAAATTATACACAAGTAAAACTTGTGAGTCCTTTTACACCTTTGGCTCTTCATAGTCTTTGAGCACTTCTTAAAGCTATACATAAAACTATCACTTATATTTGTACACAGGGTAAAGTTATAACGATTTGTAGTTATGTAGGTAGCAATTATTTTATTTTAAAATTTTAAATATTTCAACTTATTTATTCAAATTGACAAAAGTACTCAAGAAAGATTCGTAACATTTGAAATTAGTATTTTACTGCTTATCTCTTTTTTTTTCTCCAAAAATAAAAAGAAATTCGACTTTAGTTAAAATTTTAAATAGTTATGTAAACTTTTAATTTATGTTTATGCGATTCTTATCTCCCCTTTTAAAAAAAATTAAAACTTTATAATTTTACAAGTGTGAATAATTAGATTTGATTAAAAAAAAATAGTCAGTTTCCTGCAACATTGCAAGCTAAAAAAAAATTATTAACCTTTTATTTAAATTAATTATTGTAAAATAGTCTGACACATGAGAAAGTAAAATCTTATTATATAATAAGAAAGATATTTTACGTTCTTAACTATTATGTAATAGATAAAAAAATAGACAAACTGTCTAGTAAAGTGAAAAAATAAAAAAAATGTTTACTGGATGACAGGATACTTACTGAGAGCTAGTTTTTTATAAGTAAGCAAAGCAAAAAAATATTGTTTTGTGATACTAAAGTTAAAAATTGCAAATTCTAGCATTCTTTAAAACTAGAAACAACTCGTAATCCAGTCTAGCTGGTCTAATGACTCTTCGACCCGACCTGGTCGTAAAATCTTCAGGAACCAGAGTTGGCTCATTTTGTTCACTAGAAGTTCTAGATAAATGACTAGGAGTTTCACTACTAGAAGTTTTACTACTAAAAGTTTTAATAGTACTAGGACTAGGCGTTAAATGAGCAAATGTACTTTTTTCAAGCTTGTCAGGACTATTTACAGGAGAGTTTTGGCTACCGCAACTTTCAAAACCTTGAAAGTTACTGAAGGAGTCATCGCTACTACTACTATTACTATTATTATCTATTCTATTAGCGTCAGTTTTTTCCCTATTCTTAAAACTACTACCATTTTTGTCATTTTGGCAACCGTTGTTTAATTTTTTATCAATCTTTGAAGTTGCAGTTTGCAAATTTGAAGTTTTTAAAGTTTGAAAATTTGAAATTGAAGTTTCTGAATTTAATATTTCAACATTATCTGAAATTTGAGAGTTACTACTTTGAGAATTACAATTTTGAGAGGTTGAAGCTTGAAAGTTTGAAGTTTGTGAACACGAAGCTTGTGAATTTAACGTTAAAGAAGTTGTACAATTTTCTACAGGGTTTTGTATACAATTTTGCACAGTTTTAGAGAAAAATGTACGACTTAACTTTTCACTATAAAAATCATTTTGTGGGTTTTTAGAGTTAAAGTTTGAAGAAAAAGTTTGACCACAGTTCAAATCTTGAGAGTTACGAGACGTTGACAAGTTCTGATTAAAATTTTGAAATTTTTTACAAGGTTTAATAAATCTACGATTTCTGATGAAAAATTTACCATTTGTCAAACAAACTTGATAAGTCCTATTACCTAATATATTGGTGATTACACCCTCCTGCCAAATACCTTTAGGTTTTATTTGAACCATGACATTTTCATTTAAGTGCAAATCACGCAAAGCTCTTGTGTGTTTATCATAGTAGAATTTTTGTTCAAATTGAGAATTTTTTAAAAATTGATTGTACTGATTTTTATTGTACATTTTTGATTGCAAATTTTTATTTGTTTGTGGCAAAAGAGACCTTAAATTACGACACATAAGTATATTGGCAGGACTGTGTTCTCTATCTATTGGAGTGTTTCTTAAATCTAACAATGCTAAATATGGATCTTTTTTATCTAAAAAACTTTTACGTAAAGTGCTTTTGGTGTTTTGAATTGCTCTTTCAACAGCCCCATTGTTTGTTGGATACCTTGGTGAGCTTTTTATATGTTTAAATTCATGACTGTCTGCAAATTTGGGAAATTCAAAGCTTTTAAATTCACTACCACCATCAGTAATTAAGATTTTAGGAATGCCAAATCTAGAAAAGCAAGCTTTGAGCTTATTTATTACATTAAAACTTGTAAGATCCCTATTTAGGTTAGAAACATCTACATATTTT
Source organism: Oxystoma pomonae (assembly GCA_963921995.1). Lineage (NCBI taxonomy): Eukaryota > Metazoa > Arthropoda > Insecta > Coleoptera > Brentidae > Oxystoma > Oxystoma pomonae. The sequence goes on along the minus strand of OY998163.1, from coordinate 57,103,566 downwards.
GAATATTAATCTGTTACCAAGAGAAAAGACTCATTAAAAAGATGATACACATCTGCAGCAACCTTGTTGAATGGTATATCTGGTATCTCGTGGGGGATCATTGGCTCAGGTCTTTGGCTTTTTTGGTAGGTTCTACATAAGTGACAAGTTGTGACAATATCTTCAATTTGTTTAATCATACCTGGCCAAAAAAAAGAAAGCCTCGCCTTAGCAATACATTTGTTTCTTGCCTTGATGACTATAGTGAATTTTATCGAGCAAATATGGTCTACTATCTTTTCGAGTTATCAATTTTTGTCCCTTATATACCAAATCCAGTACTATATTTATTTCCCCCCGAAATTTATAATAAAATTTTAGATTTGTTGGTAACTGAGAATAACAAGGCCACCCATTTTTGACATAATTTTTTAGAGTGTTTAATTCTGCTATTATTAAATCTTTACCTGGCTTGTATATGAGATCAAAGTCATACTTTCTAAGTTGTATAAGAATACGTTGCAATCTAGCTGGGCATTGATTTAATGGTTTTTTAATTATATGAATCAAAGGTCTATGATCCGTTTCTACAATAAAGTGTTTACCATAAACAAACTGAGAAAATTTCTCTACACGAAAATAAATACTTAAAAGTTCTTTTTCAATTTGACTGTAGTTTTCCTGAGCTTTGGTCAATGATCTAGAAGCAAATGCGTAAGGCTTACCATTTTGCATTAAACAAGCACCCATTCCTTTTTGAGATGCGTCTACAGATATAGTACTGACTTTATTTATGTTAAAAAATTGTAAATTTGGACTTTTACATACTTCATCTTTTATTTTATCGAAAGCAAGCTGATGATAGTCTTTCCATCTAAAATATACATCTTTTCTTAACAAATCTCTCAAAGGTGCAGTTAAATCTGACAAATTTTTGACAAATACGTCACACAGCCTAAAAATCGTTGTAAATCTACTTTACTTTCAGGTTTTGTCATATTTTTTATACCTTCCAGCTTAGTCCCATGTATTTAACACTATTAAGAAAAAATTTACATTTGTTTTTATTAAATCTTATGCCATTTTTGTCTGCTCTATCAAATATTTCAGTTAAAATCTTTAAATGAAGCTTAGGACAGCTACTGAATGCTATTATATCATCACTATAAATTTCACAGCCCTCAATGTCACCAAGTATCTCGGTCATGTACTGCTGGAACACCTCCGGACTACTGGACAACCCGTATGGAAGTCTGTTCCAACAATACCTGCCCCAAGGTGTACCAAAGGTTGTTATTTTGGCACTATTTGGATCTAAAGGTACTTGTAAAAATCCCTGAGCCGCATCAAGGGTAGAAAAATATTTTGCACCAGAAAACTTTAAAGTAAGCTGTTCCAAAGTTGGAATTTTCCAATGTTGTCTTAAAGTTACACGATTTACTTCATAAGGATCTAAACAAAGTCTCAAATCACCGTTGGGTTTTCTAACTATCACAAAAGGATTCAGCCACTCAGTTGGCTCATTTACTTTACTTATAATTGCCTGATTTTCCAACTCATCTAAAGTACTTTTTATTTTTTCTTGCAACCCAAAAGGAGCATTTCTAATAGGATGTATTTTTGGCACAGCATCTTTTTTTAACTGAATCTTATATGTTTTTTTAAACAACCAATACCCTGGAAAACATGTTGATACTTATTTAATAAACTATTTAAATCAAAAGAAAACTTGTTCAGAGAATTATCGCAAATATCATCAACTCTTTTCACTATATTCAACTCAATACATGATCTCAAACCCAATATTGGTATACTATTTGGTTGGTCAACCACAAAAAACAAAATTAAGTAAAATTTATTTTTAAAAAAGCAATTTAAATCAATTTTTCCTACTATTGGCAAAGGATTCTGTGTATATGAACAAAGACTAACATTCGTTTTTACAATTTTTCTAGGATCTATGTTTAGTTTATACAATAGGTTAAGAGGAATAACATTTACCGAGGCTCCTGTGTCTATTTTGAAGTTGATTTTCTGCCCAACTGTATTGCCATTGTCGATTGTCAGACAAGTTGTCCAAGACGAGTCCCCAGAGCTCCCCGATACACCATTCACCACCGTCGCTGCAGCCTGCATCATGTCTGTTTGCTGTGTCATCTCGATTGAATCTAAAAATAAAAAGTTATGGTGTGTATCGAAGTTAGGACTATACTTGTCGATCATATTTACTTGACTCTTTGAATTTTGGTTATGAAAAAAATTATCTTGACTTAAAAAATTTGAATTTTGACCCGTACAGTTATTATAATTCGAACTTCCACTAGTAAAAATTGAATTATGACCATTTAAATGATTATTTTGCCCACAAAAATTATGATTAGGTCCATCAAAATTAGACGTTTGACCAAACTCATCATTGAGACCATAAGTATCATAATTTTGACCTGGAAAATGAGGATTTTGATTAAAATTTGGCCCAAAACTGTTAAAATTTGAACTAGTGTGTGGAAAATTTTCAAAATTATCTATAAAATTTACGTTTGATCTTCCTCTTGGTCGATTATTTTGAAACCTACTAGGATGTCTAAAATTATTTGACCTGAAATTATTTGTCTTAAAGTTATGATTAAAATTACGCTTGAAATTAATATTTTTAAAATTTTTACACAAAGGAGAATTAGAAAAATGGTTAAAAAAATTACATGACCTGCATTTTTTTCTTTGAGCCGGGCATGGATTATGGACACCATGCTCATAATTGCAATGCTGACATCTTGACGTTGTCCGAGCTGTCATCTGTCTGGATCTCGCCAGACTTGATCCCCGTCCTTGTTGATCTTGAGACTGTGGCATTGAAACAGCATGCATTGGAAATGATTGTCCATTTTTTCCATTACCATTCGATATAACTTTGGTGTGTTTCTTAGTGCATTCTGAATTAATGCAAGCCTTCATTAACTCATCCACAGTTTTAAATTCTTGTGACATCAATTTTTCTCGCAACCCATCAGACCTCAACCCATGAATAATAATTGACTGTACCAGAGAGTCCTCCAATGTATCAAACTCACAACTGGCAGCCAAACTTTTAACTTCGGTAAAAAAAAGTGTCTAGTGACCTTCCTTTTGTTCACATTTCAAAAACAAAAATCTATTAAAATTCACATCCTTCTTGGGTAAAAAATAGCCGTCAAATTTCTCCAATAATGTCTCTATTTTGTCTACTTCGTCATCTCGAAACTTAAACGTGTTAAAAATTTTGATCCCCTCGTCCCCTATTAATGTAAGCAATTGTGCACATTGTAGCTCCTCTGATTTTTTGTTTATTTCCGTTGCAATTAAATATACTTTGAACTTTTGTTTCCAATATCTCCAATTATCGGCAATATTCCCCGAAAATATCATGGGCTGAATACAACTGAACTCCATTATGAAATAATAAGTTTTTTAATTACCTGTGGTAGTATTTAACTTATTACAATTACTGCAAATATTTTGTTCTACTTATGGCCTTCTTAAAAATGATTGTCAGGAACTTTTATCCAAATGATCAGGAAAAGTCAGGGATTTGCTTTCCTAAAAAGTATACACTTTTAATTATTTAATTGGCAAAATCTCTAGCAAACTCCTCTTAAACAGTTTTTGTGTATCTATTATTATCTTACAATAATTTGTTTTTTTAGCTTAGTACCAAGTAGAAGATGGACTAACCCAACCCACTTAAAAGGTTAAGTTATAACAAGATTTTTAAGCCGGTGTAGAAACAGGTAAAAACTTATTTTATTGCAATTTTATTTTTTCAAGGATTACAAATCCCACAAATTCTGAATGAGACTGGATTTAGACTCTACTTTTAACCAAATATATTTTTAAATCGCTTTAATATAATATTTTTTTTAAAGAGTCAACTCACTAAAATCATTGGTAATGGACCTCGCATTGAAAAAACCATCTTGTGAGTAAAACAATTACAAAAGCGGTGGCACAAATAACATGGGCGGTGGCCACCGGCTAAATTGGCTGAAATTTTAGTATGTTGTACAGGATGTCTTAAGGAACAATGTTTAAATTGGACAAAATTTCCTAGAGGCTATAGCAAGGCCACAAATCGCAATTGAAGTTTGGAAATCCGTAATATTGATTTAATTATTATAAAGAACCCAGAGGTTCAATTGCAACGAATTTTGATTATGTTGTTAAGCGAAAGTAGGCAATTTTATTTTGGTATTAGAATCAATCCATAGGGTGGTCAAAAATAAATTATAAGCTATTCATACCTTAATTCTTTATAGAACTACTAGGAAGTTCAATGACTACATTTTTGAAAATATTGTTTGCAAGGGTAAGGCGAACATTTTTTGTTATCATGGTCATCACTATTTTGTACCGGGTGAGCCGAAATATGTGAAATATAGTTAAAAAATAAAGACCTTTTATTTAATTATTTTAAACAAACTTATTTGCTACTAGCTGTTGCCCGCGACCTCGATCGTGTGTTTCAGTTTGTAACTTCCTGCCCTTTCCCTGACCCAACCCCCGCTCCTTAAACTGTTTTATTTAGCCGACTAGCCGCTTTGCCCACGGTTTTTTACCATTTTCTTTGCTTTAAATGGCCATCACTTTTGTTTCCGCAAACCGATTTTGATAAATAAACGCCTATAAATAGACAGACAGACAAAAATTGTCAAAATTGCATTTTTGGTATTTATATCGTTTGGATAGAAGTCAACACCAACAATTTTAAAAATATATTCAACGTACAGGAATGGTCTTTTTAGAGATTTATTATATGTGTAATACTACTGTATAATAGATAAAAAAGTTAGAAGAATGCTAAGCGAAATAAGCATTAATTTTTTAATGTTAAGGAACTCTCTATTATAGTAACAAAAAAACTTCTCCCGATTTTTTTTGTGAATATTTTTAATGTGACCGTTTTCAGTATCATTTCATTGTTTCCTTTTTCTCGAAAACTCTACTGTCTTTTTGAGTAATACTTTTTTTAAAATGGTTTTCTGTTACGTGTGTAATAATATCGCTCAAAATCTCCGTGTTGCGCGAATAATTTTAATGGGTGATTTTCCTGATGATTTAAATCAGAAACGGGTAAATACTGCAGCTCTCCATAGAGTGAGTTTTGGATTACCGCTAAACGAAGAGTCCCGCATTTGCATAAATTGTGACCAAAGAATACGTCGAGTTATAGAAACAGATGACAATGATTTTGTTTAATGTTTTTGTTAGACAACAAGATAGCTGTCTTTTGTGCGGAGAAGAAACGTAAGATCGTCTAAGTTTTAATGGAAGAGTATTTTTTTATTTTAAAACTGAGATTTATTTGCCTTCAGGAATACGATGTTGTCTAAATCATATCGATAGTGATTTTAATGAGGAGGTTCTGTTTCATCAGCAATTTATTTAAGAGTTTAAAACAATAACATCAGTAACAAAATAGCAGTTCAACCAAATGCTGGGACGTCTTCAATCAGTTATGCTTGAAAATGGATCACAAAGATATATTAGAAAACAAGATTTAATTTTAGTTAAGTTACGACAAGGGATTTCTGATTCTTTTATTTTTATTCAAGCTGTTATGAGGTATCCTTCCAGACAATCAGTAAGTCTTGCAATAGATGTTATCAGTAGGTCTTTGGATCAGTGTTTTGTTCCATTGCATCTTGGGTTTAATTCTCCGGAAGTTAAGGATCGTAACAGATTTATTAATAGGCACACTTCAGAGTTCGCTAATGTACTATATAATCGTGAACCTGAAAATGAACGAGCAATACTATATGTTGATTGCAAAAAAGTTCAAACTTTGTGGTTCAAAAGCAGTTATACTCCTCACGTAAGCATTATAAACTCATCAAAGCTTGTGTTATTGTTTCGTCGGAAGGATTTATATTGGATGTAATAGGACCTTGCTTCAGTGATGCTCGAAACAATGATGCCAGATTATTAATGTAAGTTCAAAAGGGAACCCACAAAAAAGCAGAATTTAGAAAAACCGAAACTCAATTGAACTGAAAAGAAACGAAATATGAACGAAAGTAAAACACCAAGAAAACAATGGACACGAATATAATTTTATAGAATTTTAATTTACTCGATCATTAAAAGATACGAATATAATTTATCCGATTATAATTTTCCCGAACCTTAAAATATCAGAATTACAAACGTATCCAAAATAATTGTCTAGAAACGAAAACGACCCGCCCCACAAATTGATAGAAAATAATATGCCCGATCCTTAAATGACCAGAACCCCAATCCATCCGAATTAATGACACCGGAATTGCATAGAAATAAATTGGTCCGAAAATTATTTTAAAAGAAACAAAAAACGTAAGAAAATATTTGTAACGAAAATAATTCAATAGAAACATAATAATGCCGAACCACAAAATTCAAGAACCTCAATTTATCCGAAAATGATTTGAACCGACAGCCACGAATTCAATTACTACGTTGCCAGGTTTACGGCAGGGAATAGTCGAAGTAAGTTGTGATATTGTATAGCGTTTTTGACACACTTCCCCTTAACCGATTTTGATAAAATTTGATATACATACAATTATTCGATTACAATACAATACTAAAAAAAAGTTAACCCTCCACCTCTATCCCCACCCCCTCCATAGGACCCGTTAACCGATTTCAATAAAATCTAGTATATGCACTTAGAATCGGTGACAGCACAATATTAGGAAAAATCAACTCTCTCACCCCCACACTCTCCATGGATAAATACGTTTTTGACACACTTCCCTTTAATCGATTTTGATTTTATTAAGATTTGGTATACTTATAACCGATTAACATGCAATATTAACCGCCCCCTACCCCCACCCCTCCATAGAAAAATGCGTTTCTGAACGACTTTGACCCGTTAACTGATTTCAATTAAATTTAATATATGGATTTAGGATCGGTGATAGCGCAATATTAGGAAAAATCAACTCTCCCACCGCTACCCCCACCCCCACAGTCTCCATAGAAAAATACGTTTTTGACACACTTACCTTTAATCGATTTTGATTTTAATAACATGTGGTAAATTATATATTTTTTATATAATATTTAGAGTTAAATAATTGGAATACCTATGCAAGGAAAGTTAATATTTTGATATTTGTGCTAGGTGATAAATAAGTGAGTAACTATTTTGCTGTATTTTCTGATAGCTTGTATTTTTGCTGCGATATTTTTGAAAACTTGAAGTTTGGTAGAGTTTTATCAAAAGTGCTGAGATATAAGTTACTATAACATGTTGCTCGTAGCCTTACCCCAATAGAATGTTCTCTCAAATCCTCTAAGCATACCAGGGATGTTCAGGGAATATTCTGTGTCTGCAGTTTTGATATTCCTAGAACATGCTGGTAGAACATTCATAGAGTATTTTTGCAGGATTTTCATAGCACTTTTATAATATTATAGGTCCTCCTAAAAAAATTTAAAAAAATAAAGAAAAAGGTATTTGACACCCACGAGATTCTAACTCTCAACCTTTCATCCATAAAACACCTTTCCAACGCCTTAACCTTTTGCGCTACGGAGACCTATGAGAAAAGTTATATATATATATGTTTTCTGCTGGAAGAGCACAGTGAATTGTTTGTTTTTACATAAAATCATGACTGCTCCCGAACGGCTTAAAGAGACCGAAGGGCTCAACGGATTCTCATAATTCTTTTTTATTGGAAAAAATATTACCCCACCCCCTCCCAACCGAATGCTCTTAACGATGGTGAAAGGATATTATGTTATTTGCTCTTTGCAGGATAACTCCCGAACGGCTCAACCGATTTTCATCATTCTTGTTTTATTGAAAATAAATTACTATTAGCCTTCCCCACAACAAGATTAGAACTTAGTAGAACATTCGTGGAATATTCTGTATGTAATATTTGCTGAACGTTCTACCCAGGATATTCTGAGGATGTCTTTTAAATGTGCCATTTAAGTCGAATGTTCTTCGGGAGACATTTTATGTACATTTTGGCACATCGAGGGAATGTTCCTGGAATATCGTGTAATATTAGGGTTGCTACTCATACATCACACTTCGTCCCAGGGACGTACATTTTATGTCGGTACGTCCTAGGACCAATTAGGGACGTACTAAGTACGTTCAAAAGAGTACGTACACTATGTACGTACATTTTAGGGCTACCTCTCAAACATGCAATCAGAGACGTACAATGGACGTACGTAAGCGTATTAGCGTTAAATATTCAAACAAATAACTATGGCTTCTGGGGTGACATCTGACATCTCTGGTCTAACATATATACCTCAATATAAATTGCTTGTCTAAAGAACTGTCATGATCAGGCCGCGAACGCTATCTCTTACGTATTCATATTACTGTATATATAGCGCCTTTCTCTCTCTAGAATTTTAATATGTGATCCTACTGTATCTTTTTAGAACTGCATCGCTTGTCGCTTTTGGAAAAATTTACGTTTTTTGTTAACATTACGACTTATGGAAAAACGGTTTGTTTGTCCTATGGCAACACTTCGTCCCAGAGACGTAATTTTACGTCGGTACGTCCCGGGATCAATTACGGACGTACTATGTACATACAAACGTGTACGTACATACATAGAACGTACACTAAAAGAGTTTCTCTATGTATAGGTGGTGGTTTCGTGGTAGAGCATTTTTCTTTATTTTATCCTACCCCAGCAAACACGGTTCCCTCGGGCCTTCGTCGGTCCGATGTCGATTGCCGAATTTGTCGTCATCGGCACGTCGATTTACAACATCGGACCAGCAGTATTTTTAGGTGACGTAATCGGACCATCATCGGTTGCCGATTCTCGACCAATCAAACAAAGTTCCAATCGGACCACCGTCGGCCCTAAAGCAGATAAAGTGGTCGTCGGCATAAAGTCGACTATAGTAAATCGGGCCATCGTCAGTTGCCGATTCTCGACCGATTAAAGAAAGTTCCAATCGGACCATCATCGGCCCTAAAGCAGATAAGGTTTGCGTTGCCATAATGTCGACTATAGTAAATCGGGCCATCGTCAGTTGCCGATTCTCGTCCGATTAAACAAAGTTTCAATCGGGCCGTCGTCGGCCCTAAAGCAGATAAAGTAGGCGTTGGCATAAAGTCGACTATAGTAAATCGGACCATCGTCAGTTGCCGATTCTCGACCGATTAAAGAAAATTCCTATCGGACCATCATCGGCCCTAAAGCAAATAAGGTTTGCGTTGGCATAATTTCGAGTATAGTAAATCGAGCCATCGTCAGTTGTCGATTCTCGTCCGATTAAACGAAGTTCCAATCGGACCGTCGTCGGCCCTAAAGCAAATAAAGTGGGCTTCGGCATAAAGTCGACTATAGTAAATCGGGCCATCGTCAGGTGCCGATTTCGACCGATTAAACAAAGTTCCACCCACCCACCCCCTACCTCCAAATTTTGTCATAATATTGTATTATCAATCGGACCTACATTACTGTTTCAAATTTGATTAAAATCGGTTCACGGGAAATGTGTCAAAAATGAATTGCAAGATTTGATAGACAGGTAGACAGCCAGAAACTGTGAATTTAAATAAAATCGTTCAATAAAGAAACATAACGGTTGATTTTCGAGACGCGCGTCTATCCTATTACAAAATTTCATCCATATCGGTTAAGCCGTTTTTATAAAATTTCGTTCCAATCTTTTCAGCCGTTTTTTACAAAATTTCATCCAAATCGGTTTAGCCTTTTGACGTGATTGAGTGGCAGACATACATACACTCATCCAAACTTTCGCATTTATAATATTATAGGATTGAATAAGATGTAGGACTCTTTGGATTTTATAAAATTTGAATTTCTGGTAACCGAGAGAAAAAAAAATAAGTGAATATTTATTTTGATGCTCTGATTTTTATTAAAATGATTAACCCTCATTTAATAAGTTTTTACGGTATGTGAAGATTTTAACATAAATAACAAAATACTATATTACTATTAATTAATTTTTGACTTAAATTCGCAAGAAAATAGTGATTTTGTGGAATACATTTTTTTTTTGTAAATTATGATGTAGCTATTAAAACTTATATGCTTAGTAAATCTTTTGATATTTGCGGCTCCGAGACGAGCTCCAAATTTTTTCTTCTAAGGTTTAGTGAGTTTAAAATGACATCTTCCAATTCGATTTGAACTTTTATTTTTTAATTTTATAGATAGTACTTGATTTGACCCTAAAAAATACATTTTTGGGGACTTTAAAAATACATTTTTAATGCAACGATCATTTTGTGAGACAGAAAGACATGATTCTAGATAATTAATTTCGTGGCAACTAAAAAAAGTTGAAAAATCGTCGTCAAACGATACTTTATTTTTGCTATAGTCAATAACCACTTTCTTTTCACTCAGAAATGATGTGCCTAGGATTAACGACACGGGTAGTTTATCAACAACAAGATAAAGTAGGCGTTGGCATAAAGTCGACTATAGTAAATCGGACCATCGTCATTTGCCGATTCTCGACCGATTAAAGAAAATTCCTATCGGACCGTCGTCGCCCTAAAGCAAATAAAGTGGGCTTCGGCATAAAGTCGACTATAGTAAATCGGGCCATCGTCAGGTGCCGATTTTCGACCGATTAAACAAAGTTCCAATCGGACCATCGTCGGTCCTAAAGTGGTGTCGGCATAAAGTCGACTGTAGTAATGTGGACCTCCGTCAGTTGCCGATTATTGACCGAAAACTGAAAATCGCAATCTGTCCAACATCAGGCCAGAGTATAGTCGCCGATGCCGACACACTGCCGACGTTGTCGACATTGGCCCGATTCAATGCCGACGATTTGTGTTTGCTGGGTTTGTATCTGTTTTTATTACAAAGTTCGGAATTTACCCCCCAAAACCACCCCATACCCAAATTTTTTCATAATATTGTATTGTCATCGGACCTACATTACTGTGCCAAATTTCATTAAAATTGGTTCACGGTAAGTAAATTTACCCCCTTTACATCGCTTAACCACCCCCTACCCCCAAATTTTGTCATAATATTGTATTATCAATCGGACCTACATTACTGTTTCAAATTTTATTAAAATAGGTTCACGGGAAATGTGTCAAAAATGAATTGCAAGATTTGATAGACAGGTAGACAGCCAGAAACTGTGAATTTAAATAAAATCGTTCAATAAAGAAACATAACGGTTGATTTTCTAGACGCGCGTCTATCCTATTACAAAATTTCATCCAAATCGGTTTAGCCTTTTGACGTGATTGAGTGGCAGACATACATACACTCATACAAACTTTCGCATTTATAATATTATAGGATAGAATAAGATGTAGGACTCTTTCGATTTTATAAACTTTTCGCAAATTTGACTTATTTTCCAATACTGCTGTAACGATATTGATTTGCGCTACATATCCGGCTTGGGGTAAAATATTGTCACGTAGGGGTTTTCGTAACGGGGTTGTTCTTACTAATTGACTTAATAAACCAACCGTACCGGGTTTTAATGAATTTATTATAACAAAATATAAAAACGTTACTTACTTGTAATTAATTAACATCCAACAGTCTTAATACAGCAGCGTCACAGTTCTATCTTAGGGGTAGGTCGTGGTTCAGCAGTTTATCTTATTCTTGAGAAATACATCACAACTTTCTGACTTAGTGAACTTACTAAACTTACTGACCCCTTCTTGCTGTTCTCGATTGGTTTTATAGGATGTATGTGATAACAAAACGTGAGTTTACAAAAACATCTATTCATTGAACTTAAAACATCACATACTTCCTAATGCTAACTGTTAGGTTCATAACCTGAGTCGTTAACATTTAAAAACCAAGCAAGGGCAACATAGAATGACTAAAGGATATTCACGACATATCCCCCCGTTTTAAATAAAACTGGACCCATAGTTATATAAAATTAAAGTTTTACAAAATAAAGGAATTGTAGCTGAATTACAATTTAAAAAAAAATACACAACATCAAATCAAAAACATAATTCGCTCGACCCACTTGCTCCCTGTTCTTCTTTCTTCACTGATGACCTTCCCTTCACCGGAAAGCATAGGACGTGATTTGCGCCGATTTGTGCCTTTAAGGTCTTGCTTTGTCAGTGGATTTGCGGTACTTGCTCAGAATTTCATTCAACAGGTACTTTCAATATAGTCATTTTGAATACATCATTCCCATTACCATGTAGTAATAAATTTATATTTTCCAAACGGAGTGTGATGAATAATACTTGTCCCTTTTCTTCAAAGATGTGTGGATCTATATAAGACATCTCTCGCTGATACAGCCTGAATGGTAACCCTTGTGTTTCTAAAGAATTTCCTTTGGATCTCCATACGTGATACTGGATTTTACCACTATAATTTTTACTATCATGTTGTGAGCTTTCCTGCGCTATGCCTCTGACTATGCAAGACCTTGGAGTTGTTGGTCATCATTGGTCTCTTCCTGTATTATCTTCTTGGGAAGCAAGCGGTGCCGGCGACTTTAAAAAAATTAAACAAATATACTCCTTAAAAAAACTAACATTATAGTAATATTTACTTGCGCATATTTAATCCCAAAAGGATTTTAAATCTGAATTTCTGGTAACCGAGAGAAAAAAAAAAATAAGTGAATATTTATTTTGATGCTCTGATTTTTATTAAAATGATTAACCCTCATTTAATAAGTTTTTACGGTATGTGAAGATTTTAACATAAATAACAAAAATACTATATTACTATTAATTAATTTTTGACTTAAATTCGCAAGAAAATAGTGATTTTGTGGAATACATTTTTTTTTGTAAATTATGATGTAGCTATTAAAACTTATATGCTTAGATAGAGCATACTTATATCACTATTTACTATTTTTGTCTGCACACCCAAAAAATTTTAAAAATACTCAATGTTTTGAAATCTTTTTACATATTGCAATTTTACGCTACCTAGATAAGCTAATAAGGTAACTATGATAATATTAAAGTGGAAAGATTTCAAAAATCACCTCTTTTTAATACTGGCAAAATATAATAATAATATTAATTTCTACTACTTATATGCCACTAGATGATAACCATATTCTCAAAATACTTATTATTGTTTATTTGATTTGCACTTACATTCTCTCACTATAACTCAATAATCAGAACTATACTTATTATTTTTCTTTACTTTTACCCTCTTTACTATACTTAGCTCAAAGTTATAACTAAAACCATAGGTATATATATATATATATATATATATATACTGTTTATTGTTCCTTACATTTATCAGGCTTCACAATTACTCAACATTTAACACTATTTTTCTTAGGTGAACCCAGCACCTTGCATGATCATGCCCTGTTCACTTTATAGCAGACGGATGTACCTTAATATTTATCCAAATGTCTTTTAGTGGGCCCAGACACTGGCGTAAATAAAAAGATAAAACCATAGGGTGCTTACGGGGAGAGTATTTCCTCAAATCTAAAGTATTCAAAAGTACCATATATTTTTGTTTTCACAAGTCTTCATAAAAACAATTTCTGTAGTTAGCACGTGTGGACGACGAACATTTAGACAACCCAAGTATTTTTTTTTTTTTGACGCAATGCATTGCTCTCCTTTTGTAAATTGTCCTGTATTTACCGTTTTTATAGGAGGTCGATGGCAAAGGCGTTTAACGCCCAAATTTCTTTGCCTAAATTGGGTTTTTTAACGTGGGAATTATACTATAGCGCCATGGTGTTACAAGTTTTGTTAAAATGTAACAATAATTAAAAACAAGTCATATTTAAATTAAAAATGAAAATATACCACCTGCTTAGATTGATCATAAGGCCCAAAGTATGCTTTTTGGCATGTCCTATTTTTCTTAGATAGGCCTTTTTAATTGATCATACAATTTTTCATTCTGTGACATGTGCTAAAATTACCTAAAACTCAGAATAGATAGATAGATAGTCATTATTTAAATAATACAACATATTTAGTGCGTGATATAAACACTACACCAACCAATAAAATGGCAATAAAAACATTAGTTAAGGTAAAGGCGGGGAGTTAAATATTGGGGACAGTCATTGATATCTCCTTTCGGTGGTTGTTCCTGATGATGTTTTACTTTTATATTCTTTAAAAATTGCAATGAAGAGTGTTGGTCATAATAGTTTTGTTCGCTCCCGTATTTATTTATGAAATTTAATTTACTATGTTGATAAACATTTTGATTCCGCTGCGAAATCGTAACACTACTAGGTCGAACGTTTACTTTTCGGTTTTGTTTTTGATTATTTTTAAGGCCAATGTCATATGGTTTCGTATGACTAAAAGTTTTTAGTAGAATGTGATTGACTTTTGTTGCTATTTTTATTCTTTAAAATACATTTTTTTGTTTTGAAAATAAGAATTAAAATTAGTACCTTTTACAAAAAAGCCCAAATTGGCACCTTTATAAATTTTGACAAGCTTATGATTTCTTGATAAAATTTGCATAGAAATATAATCTTTTGATATTTGCGGCTCCGAGACGAGCTCCAAATTTTTTCTTCTAAGGCCTTTAGTGAGTTTAAAATGACATCTTCCAATTCGATTTGAAATTTTATTTTTTAATTTTATAGATAGTACTAAAGAATACATTTTTGGGGACTTTAAAAATACATTTTTAATGCAACGATCATTTTGTGAGACAGAAAGACATGATTCTAGATAATTAATTTCGTGGCAACTAAAAAAAGTTGAAAAATCGTCATCAAACGATACTTTATTTTTGCTATAGTCAATAATCACTTTCTTTTCACTCAGAAATGATGTGCCTAGGATTAACGACACGGGTAGTTTATCAACAACAAGAGCAGCTATTCTATATTTTAAAAAACCAAATTTTATTTCAATGTTTGTTGTTCCAATAGGAGTAACAAAATGACCACCAGCAGTAGACAATTTTTTGTCGTATTCAATTTTATTAATTTTTTCCGCGAATGCTTTATGTATTATATTTTGACTTGACCCTGTGAAAAGCAGAATATTGACATTATTATGCCCATTTATAGACCCTTTTATTTGAAGGATATTGGAGTCTGTTGTGAAAGAAGACAAATTTAAATCGTCCTTATATTCGCCATTAAGATAATCCTCCTCTTTAAACCTGAAAATTTGATCCAATTTTTCAGATGGATTTTTACTTTTACATTCGGAAATATGATTCAGTCGTAAAACAATATGTTTTAAATTGTCTTGTTTTATGTTGGAATCAGATAAAATTCTAAAATTTTCGTAATACTCAGAGAAGAAGAAGAAACCATTTTCAAAAAATTCGAGAAAATCAGAAGAGGAGATTTTTGTTTCTAGTTCATATGCCAACGTTAAGAGATTGAAATAGTAACTTTTTATGCTTTCATGAACCAGCTGTTTTCTATTTTTAAAATTAGATTTCAATTTTTTGTAAGTATAATCACCTCCAAAATATTTAATGTCTTTCCACGTTTTACTGACATTTTCGGACTTTTCCACATAGCTTAAATACCAAAAATTGGCTGGACTTTTTAGAAAAACGCTCAAGTGCCGCATTTTCAGACAATCTGACCAAAAATTTTTGTCACATATTTTGTCATAATTGTGAATAAATTTAACTGGACAATCACAAATTGGATCAAATGTAGGTGGTTGTGTAAATTGAGGACTAATAGCGTTTTGAGTCATTTTAAAAGCGTTGCTAAGTTGATCCATATTTAAATTTAAATTAAAAATAAATTACACCACGTATATAAAAAAATATAAATTAAACTGTAACTATTAAGAACCTACAAAAATGTTTTAAAAACATATGCACTGTCCTTAAAAAAAATTATTTACCGTGGGCGATTTCAATAACGACCTACCAATTTTAACCCTTAGACAGTAACCTATCAATGCCAATCCTTAACTATTTATATTTATACCTTGTATGGTATATATAAAATAGAATTAAAACAACATTAAACTTGAAAAAAAATATTTAAAAAAAAAACAATTGTTAAAAATGGAATTACTGAAAAAAAACTTTATTAAATAAATTGTTTTTGAAAAAAAAATTTGATTTTGTAATTTGAGAAATAGCCTTACAAAAAAGACAACGGCACCTCCACCATATGTCCCGTAGGGGTTTTCGTGACGGGGTTGTTCTTATTAATTGACTTAATAAACCAACCGTACCGGGTTTTAATGAATTTATTATAACAAAATATAAAAACGTTACTTACTTGTAATTAATTAACATCCAACAGTCTTAATACAGCAGCGTCACAGTTCTATCTTAGGGGTAGGTCGTGGTTCAGCAGTTTATCTTATTCTTGAGAAATATATCACAACTTTCTGACTTAGTGAACTTACTAAACTTACTGACCCCTTCTAGCTGTTCTCGATTGGTTTTATAGGATGTATGTGATAACAAAACGTGAGTTTACAAAAACATCTAATCATTGAACTTAAAACATCACATACTTCCTAATGCTAACTGTTAGGTTCATAACCTGAGTCGTTAACATTTAAAAACCAAGCAAGGGCAAGATATAATGCCTAAAGGACATTCACGACAATATCTTTATATTTTGTTGTTTAAAGTTAATTAAATTCTGGTAATTTTTTAATAATCAGAATGCTTTAATCTGCTTATTTACTTTAAATAACGCACAGCTCGTTTTCGGCTCGCGAAAGCCACTGGAAAAATGAATTAATCATATTTTTTCATTTAAAATGTACCTTCGGTTCGTTTATACACACATTTAAAAATAGCTTGCCTTCGGCTCGTCAATAACACCTGATTAATGTGCATATATATCTGCTTAACTAGTGTACCACTCACCTTCGGCTCGTGACACTGGAGGTGACTTTGACTTTAACGTATCTTCAAGAATAAAATAATTTAAAAAAAATTGTAATATCTCGCGAACTATTAATTCTACAACTACAACTAGTAAAGTTGTTAGTTTTACTGGTTCTCTGCCTTTGTATTTTGTCACCGGCATACGCAGGGGGGGGGGAGGGCTTAGGAGCTCAGGCCCCTCCGAGGGCCACAAAAAATTGACCCGTAAACGTTAAATTTTCCCCAAAAATCGCCAATGAAATGGCAATTTGGAACTACCATGTTTCTCAAGCCACCCCCCCCCCCCTCCAGGAAGAATTTCTGAGTACGCCACTGATTTTGTTAACATTATAATTTTTATAAAATTTTTCCGTTTTGGCAACATTTTTACGTTATAATGACTCACGTACGGCACTGATAATCTAATGACAGGTGTCATTTTGCGTACTTGTTCCTTATCTTTAAAACGAAATGATTTCCAATATTGCGACATATGTATTATTTTAAATATTTCAAATTTCTTTATTTAGTTTTTTGTTCTTATGATTCTAGCTCGTTTTGACAAACATTAAATGAACTACGTTAGCGCCATCTACAAAACGGCTAAAACTTTTGATTGATTCTTATGTAAAAAACTTCATCAAAGCGAACTGTGCCATTTTCATCAAATTAGAGCTCGCCGTTTTTGAGATATCTCGATTTTTGTAAAAAATAATTTTTTTAATTTTTTTTTTCGTTTTTTTGGATGTTTTGCCCTCAAACTCAAAAACGGTTTGTCCTAGAGTACTCAAAACTTATTTAGAAATTATTTTGGACTTCTGTAACGAAAATAGCGTTTCAGAAACCGTCAAAAAATTAAGGGGCAAAAAAATCGCTCGGTAGTGTATTTTTGACTGCAACCATTTTACATAATTTTCGATCAAAACTCAAAAACTAAAAACTAATCTCAAAAACCAACTCGACGGACCCTGAACACACATTTGGCCGCCTTACATTTGCCCAAAATTTGGTTTAAATCGGTTTGTTAGTTTTTGAATACTGATTTTATATATTTTAAAAAACGGCAGAAATTTCCTCAAATTTAAACCTTTTTGAAAAATGGGGCCCTGCGGGCCTTTAAAAAAGTCTCAAAATCAGTCACTTGTCTTTTTCCGATTTAGCCGATTTTCAATAGGCTTCGCCAATGCATTTGAGGCTTAATTTGTGCAAAATTTTAAAACGATTAGACAACTTGCTGGACAGTTAAAACGGAACAACGGAGGTACATCTTAAAAAGGACAATTTTTGACACTTTTTCCCATTTCTACTGCACTTAGTTTTCCGATTTGGAAATTAATAGGTTTCATCTCCCACTAGTGCTTAACCACTGTGCCAAGTTTCATCGCTCTAGGTCAATCCGTTTTTAATTAATGGCGAAACATTCCCGCGCGCGTCCTCGAGGGGACTTAGCTAGTAAGTAACGGCCCCGTGTCATCTTCCAAATAGAGAAACTTGTCAACGCCGCAATCCAGGGCCTACGATGTTCTACAGATTTAAATTTGACGCATGCCCAATAGCGATTCGGATCCCAATAAGCATTTTTGTCTATATAAAAGTTACAGCAAATAATATAAAACCTTCATAAAATAACCAAAAGTTATATTATTTAGTGTTGGTGATAATTTTATAACTCTAATATATCTCTTAAATGAGTAAAAAAGACTTGAAAAACAACTGTTCAACACCAGCTTATAAAAATTTATGGTACATAGTAATGGATAGAAAAACAACATATAGATTTTATAAAACTTCCTTATGAGCCCTCAAGTATAGAGATTATTATAAAAAGGTTTTACAACTGTTCTAACAACACTACATAACAAATTAAAGGTTTTTATGGATTTAGAAATAGAAATTTTCCATCTTTCTTCCCTTTGCTTGTTATGTATTATTCTTTTTCTTTTTACAATAAAAAAATTTATAAAATGGTGTTTAGCAATCTTCTAAAATAAATAAAAATGAAAGTGAGATAAGCTGAAGCAGGAATATGAATATTTATATACTATAGTCAAATAAAAGCTGTTTTTCAAGTCATCCTACTCTGAAAATGAGCTGCGGTCACGTGTGTACTGTATAGTTTTCGAATACACTCACGTAAATTTCATGGGCTCCAAAAATACTTGAGAAAACGGGGAAAAAAATATTCATTTAAATATCAGTTTTTTTTTCATACGCGTTTTTCTCTTTCTGGGACAAATATTGAATTTTGTATGTTGTTCTTAACCCTAACAAGCAATATTTCGATTGAAACACATGTTGAAACCCCATAAATAACGTTTTTATTTAGGCCAAAAACCTATTTTTGTAAATCAAAATGGCGAAAATTTCCGACAATTCTATAAAAAAAACAATACAACTATACCACTGTTTACCTCGTCAACACTATTTTATGACCCTTTTAAAAATGATGCTACTTGGAACAAAGGGCTGCATATGACGCAGTATTGAACACTGATGGTCCGTTTCTGCGAGCTTAACATAGTTACCATTGTTCTCTTTTCTAAATGTATTCCTCGAGAGATCCAGCATACTACACATACCAGGAAAAATACCCGCCTCCACACACTTCAAGCCCGCATAACTGTCAGAGGTAAGTATCTCAAGTTAGATTGCGGGGTCGAAGGGTGTACAGGCGAGTATTTTCCGGGGTGTTCACATTTGCCGCCGACCAGCAGTATCAGCGTATGCGCTCGACGTTTCACGGTGCGTTTTTGCGACCTTAACACTGTTACTATATTGTTCTCTTTTTCTAAAACACGGTTCCCATCTATGCGTTTCTCATTCGTGGGTCCCCCGAATCAAAACACGTATCACGTGGTCTAAGCGAGATTTGCCTATACAAGTTCATGTCGGACCACGTGATGAGTTTTTTGAGTCAGGGTGACTGCGCATGGGAAACGCTGGTGGGAATCAGGCGTAAAATTCATTCGACCCCGATATCTGTCATCGGCAACTATCTCAAGAAGATTTGGATCTCTTATCTCTCTCAGATTGATGTAATTAAAACAAGATAATAATGGTATGGTATCTCGCAAAAACGCGCCTTTTTATGTCGCAAAAACGCTCCTTTTTATAGTATTTAGGCAAGTTAGGTTTACGAATTCTTTTGAATAGTTTTGGTTCTAAAAAGAACCGATATTGCAGTCTTGCGATAGAACGTATAAATGCATACTAAAACCTATTCTGTCTCATAAGATTCAAAATTAATTTTTTCCGCGTGTTCAATGCATTTCCGCCATTCTTCTTTGCCCACTTTGCTAAGTGCCTCCTCCCACAACTTTATAACGCTAGGCTCACCGATATTTTTACAGACATCTTTGTCATAATAATTTTTGCTAATACCCCATACCAATTCAATTGCGTTGTAATGGCAACGGTAGGGTGGTAATCTCAAAACTTGATGTCCATATTTAAGGTCTAATTTGTCAACAATATTAAAAAGATCACTTTTTAAAAATAAATTTTCATTGTTTATGTTTTTCTTTGATAACCACTCTCTTATTTCCTCTTTTTTCCAGCTGATTGTGGGAAATATCTCTTCGAGCCTCGTATGGTAAGACGCATTGTCCAAAACAATTAAGGAAGGGTTTTCTAAACTTTTTAAGTTTTTACTCAAACCAATGCTCAAAAATGTTAGCATCCATATTGCCGTGATAATCGTCAGTTTTTTTTTTGATGAAAATATTAAACTGGCATTTGAAATAAACCCTTCTTCATTGCCTGCATGTATTATTATATATCTTTTTCCATTACTTGCACGGGTACTGGAATCCTGCCAAGACGATTTTGTTGAAGTTCCGTGCGCAAATAGCCATGTTTCGTCAAGAAAAACAACCTACCTTGGCAATTCCGATTTTTTGTTTTTTATGTAATCTCTCAAAAATTTCCATCTTCTTGACACAATATTGGATTGCTCGCAAAGCACTTTTCTGTTGTTCGTTTTTTTATATTTAAAGCCCATCTCTTTTAAAATTTTGGACAAACTGGTAATTCCAATATCGCAAAGTTGTTTTTCCTTTATCTTTTCTAGAATAGCTTTGAGGGTAACATATTCCTTTGACTTATACATATCATAAACAATATTTCTCATGGATAGTTTAATCCCTTGGGATAGATCAAAGGTTTTTGAATGCTGTCGAACCCTTTTATATGGTCTGTCCAATTCCTCTTCACTCTGTTTTTGAAGTCTTTTTAAGGTCTTATCTGAAATGCCGCAAGCATCAGACGTTCGTTTTTGTACTGCCAAAACAGACACTAACGGGCCCGAGTAATTTTTTTCTAACGTAAAATAACGTTCCACTTGTAATAACAAACGGCGTTCACCTGGAGATAAACACCTTCTAGGCGTTGTGTCACCTTGCTGAACATTTTCCATAATTTTGCTTTATAACTGCTTTAAATTCCGTAATTCACACACAATAAGAAACAAACTAAAAGCAAATAAAAGCATACCGACTTATTTCAAATAGAACATACCATCCCCAACTGGAGCAAATTTTAATTATTTCTTGAAAACAATAAAACCTATTTGCAGTGATTATTAGCATTGACGATAGCTCCAGATTTACCTATAATGACCCCAAAATAAAAAAATTGTCGGAAAATATACCTGTCAAAATCTTTAACTTATTGACGCAAAAAATTTTTCAAAAGTATAAGTGAAAAATAAAATAAAATAGAAATATTTATCGTGGTGTAAGTGTAACGCGTTATTCTTAAATAATTTTGTTTTAAGACCGCTACATACATACAGTGAACCAGTGGGATGTCTGACACGACTGACTTACTGTTCAAAAAGCGATAACATATTTTGGAGATTTAATCCGATATTGGACTTCATACAGCGAACCGACTTTAATAATGCAAACCTTATGATATGGGGTACCATTGGAAAACGAATTTTAGCGACAATTCAAATATGAAGTCAAAATAGGAAGTTGCTATTTAAGATTTTTAGAATATTTTCCAAAACTAGTCACCCAGAAAATTTTGTTTTTTTACGGGAAATGGTAGTTGGCGATGTATCGAAAACAAAATTCTATGATTTAAAGATGATATTTTTTTTCTTAAACACCTCTCTAGACCAACTGTGCTACACAGCTTTCACAGATTAAGTATTTAATAAAAAAACAAAAATTAATATTTGATTTTAAATATTTATTGCTTCACACTTTACAAATTACTTTTTTCATGACATGTTCGTTGATGTTTCGTCTGACTTGTGTCATATTTCCTATATACATAAGGCTAAACTAAAATAAATAAGGGGTAAGTTCAATGATCTTTTACTACATCCTTTTTATTTTTGAAGATGACGTAAACCGGTCGAAAGCGGTTTCCGAATAAATACTTTGCACCTAACTAAAAATGTGTAGTGTTTTTAAACACAAGGTGCCTCCTACCGATTTTTTAAATCTATGTTAGATCACTTCATGCGTTTTTTGAGTCAGGGTGGCCAAGCATGGGAAACGCATAGATGGGAACCGGGTGTAAGTCCCCGGCCAAGCCAAAGTCACTCAACCCCCGCTACTTAACAGGTGAATGACCCTACTTCAAATTTCCTGCGAGGCATATTTAGTGCGTGCGGCTTATTCACCCTCGTGCCATGTTTGGTTGATGCCTCTTTTTTCTCGGACCAAAAGGGGCCAAGTCACAAAAAAGTGACATTATCAGCTCTCATGACTCAGCGCATATTTGCTGAAACTTCAATCACTTGTTGGCCAGTCCTAAAAAATTAAAGAATATGATTTTATAACATTAAAGCGGGCTTATACAAAGTGACGGTATAAAACTACACTTTGTTACATCATTTCCCCGGGAGGATTGGCGATAATTTTTGATAACCCAAACTTCCATATATTTTGCATTTTTGGTAATTTTCTGAGTTTTTTACATATATTGTGTTAATATTTTAAATATAATTTTTATTTAAAAGAATAATATTTACTTACCAAATCTTAGTATTTTTACTTAAATTTATTTATTGTTCTTTCTGGTTCTTCTTATTTTCTTATTTAAGTTACGTCTGATTTTGGTTTATACAATTTTTCAGGTTTATTATTCTGCGATAAATGGTGAGACCTATATTTAAATTTATTAGTATTTTCCTGTATTGTAAAAAGTTTATCCCCGTTATTTTTAAATCTGTGTATTACATACTCATTTTTCACATAAAAACAATTTTCTTTAGAATTCTGACGTGTTTATAACTATATTAATTATTTGTAATGTATTTGCAACGTTTTACAAAATAAGTAACTCTTTTTAAGTTTAAAAACATCTATTTTATTGAGTACAAGTTAAACTACATTTTTAATTACTTCAGGGCAAGTTTAATATTTAAATATATCATATACTCGAAAATTTATTCCATAATATTTTTTGTAAAGTTTACCAGGGCGGCTAACAAATATTTTTTTATAGATTGGTATTTTACGTTTTTTGAAATTGTCTTTAACGTTAGCAATTTTTATTCATTTCGCCGTAGTGCCTAAGAGATTTTTTAAACTTGCAATGCACATTGTATTTTTTTATTTTTGATGTTCCTTCATGTGACCGCCCTGCCATAATTTCTTTGTTTTATTTTAATGATTTAACTCTTTACCAAAACTTAAAAACTAGACATTCTGTAGATAAATTTTACTATATAATCACACCAATAAACATGCCATTTTTAAACAGTAAGTAATTAGAAAAAAAGGTTTTTTTTTTAAACTACCACAATATTATTTTGCTCCTTTATAATATTAAATTAAATTTTACATACTCAGAACTTTTTTGTTAATTAAATCTTAAAATTGAATAAGTTTTTCACAGAGAGAATTTAGTATTGTTTTTTTTTTATTTCTTAAAATATATCTTAAATCGTTTTAAAATGTTATTATGTGTATGTACTTTATAATAAGATATATCAATTTTAAGGGCAAAAAATATCGTGGGATCTACAAAGTTACATTAAAACGCAAATTATGTAAATATTTTTTTTAAAGGGCGTATTTTTCTGCACTTAATTGCGTGACCTCTGGTAAGGTGCCGTCCTATGGCGACCTTCTGAGGAACGAGACGAAGGCTTCACTTTCCATTCGGACGAAGGCGGAGCTACAGATTAAATTGAGTTAGATTTAATTGATTATTCTCAGTGTTTTGCAAAAAATATTTACTTAAAGGAGTGTTGTTTCTCAAATTACATAGTTATAGCAACAAAAACCACTTTTGGGTAATTCTGTTTTACCGTGCGAATTATAGTATTCTATTACAGTTTTGTTTAATTAAATAAATACAGTGTAAGAAGAAAGCTGACAAAAAAATAAAGCCATAACATATATATATACATTTTAGTCGTGACTGACTAGTTGAGAAAAAACCTCGGTTGGTTAGTGGGGATGCAGTCTTATATGGGCCGAAATAAAGTAAACTGCTTTTTTGACAGTCAAGCTTTCGAGAATATATGTTTCTCTTCTTCAGGACTTCTACAATAAGTTAACAAGGCATTAGAATAATTAACTTAATTAAATTACAATCATTATAGATAAACTATACAGGTACCCATATAAATGCATCTAAATAATTATGTACTCACCAAAGTGGGTTAAAAACAATAAAGCTAGACATCTCTGAACAATTCTGAGCATTTTTTGCGCCTTATGTTCTAATAAAAACCTACATGAATTGAATTAATTCTTTTTCAACCCACTTTGGTGAGTACATAATTATTTAGACACATGAATTAATTCAATTCATGTAGGTTTTTATTAGAACATAAGGTCCAAAAGGGCAAAAAATGCTCAGAATTGTTCAGAGATGTCTAGCTTTATTGTTTTTCAAGCCACTTTGGTGAGTACATAATTATTTAGATACTGTATAGTTTATCTATAATAATTGTAATTTAATTAAGTTAATTATTCTAATGGCTTGTTAACTTATTGTAGAAGTCCTGAAGAAGAGAAAAATAAGCTTGACTGTCAAAAAAGGAGTTTACTTTATTCCGGCCCATATAAGACTGCATCCCCAGTAACCAACCGAGGTTTTTATATATATAAGTATATAAAACAAACTTTTACTGTATAGGGTTTACTTTTGATGGACTTATTTATTGTTTAGCCGAACAAGTCAGAAACAACCATTTGTTTTGGATTTGAATACCAAAAATATTGAGGGATTTGAGTTACGCCCAGGACAAAAAAATGACCCCATCTGCAAACCGCCCTTTTAAGAGAAGTTAAAATGAAAAAACCGCCTTGATATGTTAGGACTTTTTTGAGTTACGAGAAGTTTTCGAACAGCTAGGCAAGTGCATTTTTTCAAATTAAAAGTTCTTTATCAAATTTTAGTTTACAGTAACATTTCTACAAAATGAAAGCATATCATTTCTGAAGAACTTATCTGGGAAAAATATTAACCAGTTGGGAGAAAACATATATTATTTAATTTTTGAATAAAAAGTACCTCACAAAGTAATTTGAAGCAATCTTTTCAATTTATTTAAATTGGCAAAAAATAAATTCAATCCACTCAAATTTAATTATTTTAGTGGTGGGTGAAACTGTGAGATCTTAAAGAGTACTATTGTTAAAAAAAAACGCATAGATGCATTTTTCCTTATATCTCAAACTTTGAGTTTTTATTAGTGTATACTCAAATACACCACCAGGTTGTAATGTCTGACAGCATTAAACTTGCTATTACGATGACGTTATGTCATATTGATAAAATCAACGCAAACGAGGGTTTTGATTTTAGTTCTTGTTTCTAAAATCAATGTTTTAATCTCGGATATAATTATTTAATGATACCAAAAATCGCCATTTAAACAGCAAATAAATATATTTTAAAACAATCTTTATTTCAAAAGAGTAATTATCACTCAAGTTACACAAGACAGCTGGTCTATAAGGAGAGCGGCCACTCATTTTGGGGTTGATAAAATGACAATAATAAAATGAAAAAAGCGATGGATTCAAAATAACATAACGGATTAACTAAATATTAAAAATTTCTTAAAAATTATTATTTAGCGGGCGCACCATTCTTTTCAATAAAACTGTGCAAACGCCTGGGAATTTCAAAAATTTAATTTTGAAAATATTCATGATCTTCTGAAAGCACCTGCAATGCGCGATGAATTGAATCGCGTAACTCTTCATCATTTTGTGGTCTCCAGGGTTGTTGGATGGCCAAAGAAGAGCTTCAATATTAATGTTTTCAAACCACTGGCGAACAAAATTAGCCGTGTGCACGGGACAGTTGTCCTGCTGGTAAACGACATCGTTCTTTTCCTAAAGAATCTCAACATATCTTTGACTGTTGAATCTTCCTTCGATTTGCAAACATACCCAAACCTCTAGCGCTAAACCAGCCCCACATATTCACTGAAAAATGTCCAGCTTTCTTAATTTGGTTGGTGTATTTTGGATCAAACCTAGAATTTGGTGGACGATACACTAAAACTCTTGAAGATGACTGAAACATATTTTCAACTCTGAAGACCATCATCTTCCAGAAGTCATCGTTATGAAGAACATTATTTAACGCAAAAATAACACTAGCCTGTTTTTGTTCTTCCGTGAAAAAAGGTTTTTTTGCAGCAACTCGACAGGAAATTTCAGATTTTTTAATTCTTCAGTTAATAGTTAATAAGGAACCTGGGAACATCGTTACATTAGATGCTTCAACGGATGTGGCAAAAGGATTTTGTCTGAGGTGGTCCATAAGCCTTTCATTTTGTATCTCAGAACTCACAGGCTTTCGCTCTGGTCCATGTTTTCTATTCATCGAATTATTTTGTATCCAGTGCTTTTTCCATTGTACCATGGTCATTTTATCAACTCCAAAATAAGTGGCCGCTCTTCTTATAGACCAGCCGTCTTCTATAACTCGAGTGTCTGCGGTTTTTTCTTTTTAAAGAAGAGTACATTAACCGGATTTATATGAGTCAGGACAATGTACACGAAAAACACAGAGGTGCCGAATGTCCACCTCCACGAGTGTTAACCAACCTAGGTTATGAGCAAAGGTATGGCACCAACCAAGGAGAGCGAGGAAACCCACCTGCTAAAGAAGAAAAACTTCTCCGGTCCTCGGACGAAGGATTGGAGTTCGACAAACCGCCGAGTGGAAGAGCACCTAATGTATGGGTGTTGGGGGGATCGGTGGGGAGACGACCGAACCACTCCCCACTCGGTTGACCGAGACAGCTTTCTCGGACTCTCTAGAAAAGAATATAAAGAAACGGGAGATGGAAACGAGGCATCGTCCCACAAAGAAAAGCACAGATTCTCAAAGGAATTGCTTGCCAAGGCGCATAGGGTGGGGGCCAGGGGTCCAATTCTTGAATCACGAGACTTTTAGTCGTATACGAATAAAATATTAGAAAAAAATTGTCGAAAAAAAGAGTCAATTTTTACTCATTCAGATACCAAATATGCCACAAATTCTAACTCGTAGGCACAATTCACAATATTTAATTGAAATAAGCCAAACATTGAAATATTGCATTTTTGCTTAATGTCCTTTTCGATCAAATTTACATCGAATGGGTAGAAGCAATCGATGCAAATCCGGGCGAATATGATATACGAACGTCAAAACTTGCGAAAAAAAGCGCATCACAAACGTAAAATTGTAATTTTACGGCGAATTTAAATTAATATTACAGAATTTTAGTACGAATTCAATGTCGTTAATAAGTGGAATTCAATGGCGTTAATAAGTGGATAAGAGAAAATTTATCCCTTTTTTCGTAAATTTTTTGCTAAAATGTGGTCCGTATACGACTGAAACTCGAGTGATTCAAGAATTGGCCCCCTGCGCAAGGAAGAGTCTTCCGGATGGTACAATGAAGGGAGGTAACAAAAGGAGGCCGGTCGGAACCGGAAAGCCGCCTCTGCTCCAAAGGGACAACCCACACAAGAGAAACCAGATCAGAAACGCTGCTCTTAAACTGATCAAAGGGTGGGCGAACGCCGGTCCGCGGACACCACGCCGCCGAAAAGACAAGGGAAGAAGGTCCAAAGCGTGATGCCCCAAAAAAAATGGATGTTGTTTCGGCGGACAAATCCCCTCTACTAAGGAGCTTTTTGCAGAAATTCAGAATTGTCGACAAAAAGAAAACATTTTTGTTGGATCTTAGTGTTTACGTTAAAATAAAAAAACATTTTTGGTTGGTCCAGCTTGAGTTAGAATAGGTTAGTCATCATTTTTTCTTAGGTGCTTCTTTTTTCGTTTTTTTTCGGGTATAGGGCCCCCCGCCCTCCGCGACGTGACGCACGTGACAAATTGCTCGCTCTCAAACGGCCCGCGCCGAGTCAGGCGCGTCGAATAGTACTAGACCCCTACTGAGGAGGAATTTGCGCGCAAGGCAACCATCCTGGGGCGGAAACGCATTAGACTGGAGGCCCGAGCAAGGTGGGCTAAAGGTGATCTTCCGCTCTGAGAGGGTGAACTCTGGCCTGGTGAAACAAGGCTGGATACTGTTCACGGCGGACTCAAAGAATAGCGGGGGTTGGCTTCTGGATCAAACTGCGGGGGTCGAGGTGGTCATGTTCAGCACAATATGAGCTGACGACCCTCCTGGCTGGAGCGTGTTTCGTTCTGGATCCGGTCCCAGAAAAATGTTGACGTCTCCAGGATCATGGAGTTCCTGAGCCTTCAAAACCGCTTTCTCAACATGAGGGAATGGAGGCCTTTGGAGACTACGGGAGGTCCAGGTTCCTGGAGTCTCGACTTTCATGGTCGGGGCGACACCATCCGGTACGGACACGGCGCAGTCGCCCGACGACGGGTCTCTGGTGGTGGAAAACCTTCGCCGAACAGGTGAGAGTAGGTTTCCCCGCTCTTTGTAAAAACAATCATGGCAAAATTACGCGTACGTCAAATCAACCTGCACAAAAGTCTCGGTCCCACTGGAGAACTGGTCAGATCGCTGAAACAAAGCAGAGCTCTGCAGGTGGTTTTTTTCAGGACCCTTCTGTTTCAGAGGAAAAAATAAGGGTATAGCACCATAATCAGAAAAGAGGTAGAAAACGAAGGAACCCAAGTCGTGACGGCATCGATCATAGAAATTAAGGTAAGAAAAACTAGGCTTATGGTAGTAGTTTTTAGCGCGTATTTACCCTACAGCAGGGAACTATCACGTCCTTCAGGGGGCTTAGCGCGGACTATACCATTCGCGGGGAGTAAGAAGTTCCCGGTAATCGTCGGCTGCGACGTAAATTCCCACCACGTAGTGTGGGCGAGTAGCGATGTCAGCGATGTCAACGCACGGAGTGAAGCTCTCTATGAGTTTCTAACCACAGAAACTTTCCAACAAGGGCTGCGAACCAATATTTATTAATAAGGACCGAAAGGCAGTTATCGACATAACAACCAAAGTACTCAGAAAGAACCAACGTAGCACGGACTGGGTGATATCAAAACATGGGAGCACTGGGAGGCGATATAGTAACCAAAAGAACTAGGTACTGTAGAAAAGATCATTGTGACTTCCTGGAAGCGGTAAAAGGATGCATGGAGGGAGTTAAAAAAATAGGTAATATGCAGCAAAAGGGAGAGCTGGAGAAAGTATTGTGCAGAGATCGATTCACTGTCAGGCACCTACAGATTCCCAAAGATTTAGACCAGTGAGACAAGGCAAACTGTAAGCTCTCTAAAGAGAGGACCTGGAGTCCTTTTTTCGAAAATATACGAAAATTACCACATAGGTTACTTTTGTGTGCTAAATAATAGACAATTTTTATGTCAGTCTCTTTCTAAATAGTGTCGAATGAGACGCGAAAGACAAGCCGGTATGTGTGAACCGCCTTCGAAATTCGACTGACTTTAATCAAATCGAGTGGATGGAAGGTATTCATTCTAATTGTTTCGCAGGCAAAACTGGTTATTCTTTCACACACTATCCAGACAGACAGATTTAGATCTCGAGAAAACGGTCACCTGGGCAATAAACGAGTTCAGTCCATTCAAATTACCAGGTCTGAACGGAGTATTCCCAGCGCTGCTGCAAAATAGTCTGACGAGACTTCTCTCCTACGAGAGAATGGTCTACTACATGCATGGTCCACGTACTCTACTCCTTCAGTTTAAACAATACGCACTTGCGGTATTCATGACGTCGAGGGGGCTTTTGACAAGGCAAGAACGCCGATAATAACCACGAAGCTCTCGATAGACGGGGAGCGGAGGCACCCCGCATAGGTAAGATATGTGTTAACACAGAGAGGTCCAGGCGATCTAGGAGAGCCTAGAGTGCGCGTAGAGGTGTAAGAGGGATGCGGTTCATACTTGACGGCGCCCAATTCACATATACCGACAGGCCCCGTTACATCACGCCACCGACAGTTTTGTTCCAGCAACTGGCGGAAGAGTAGTTCACTCAAAAAATATATTAAAGGGAAAAAAGTTAGAAAAAGTTCAAGCGAAAAATTTGGCAATGGCAATATTTTTTCGAAGCGATGTTGTAGAGGTCTTCGTATTTTCTAACTTCTTCTATAACTAGCTCATTGAAATACATCTCCATGTTTAACAAACAAAAAAATTTCCTCAAAATGAGCAACCGTCGTGCGGTTTAGTATTTACACTATACGGCAACGGAAGGCAACTGGCAGGTAAAATATTCTCACCGAGAAGTTTTGACGGTCCGGACGGAGGCGTGACGGTGCCGTGTGAGTACGTCCATTGCTTTCAATGTAAGAATATTTCACATATTGGTGACGTGAAGGTGCCGGTACGCATAGTACGAACCACGCCTCAATCTTGTTACGGTTCAACAAAATTATTAACTTTTTTTATTTCTTTTTTTACGTTGTGATGATTTGACAAGATCATAATTCTCAAACTTTTGTTGTTCGTCATATTTCTTTGTTTTTTTTTGCATTTTTTATGTGTACTGTATGTAATATTTTATTTCTGGCATTTTATCTATATATTGTTCTTCCAAAACATCCTCTCATTTTCCAATTACTTTTTTGTTTATATTTTAGTATTACTCAACTACATCATATAGCCAGCTATCAATGTTATTTGGGTAGTATTAAAATAAAAATATAACATAGATCTTTCAGGAACAGTTGTTGATTAGTGGTGGAAGGTCTATATACTGCAACTAATTTGTATTAACCATTAGGTTTTCTTAACGTTGTTCCCTAAATTAGATTATCAAAAATGAAACTTCAAGAATTTTGACAATGTCTGTTTTGTGAACAAAACTAAACCGCCGTCATTGTTAAAAAGTCTGGTGTAGTTTTTGTTAAATCTGCCCTAATAGTTGTTTCCAGAAGAAACTGCAAGAGTGCGCGAAGTGGCGATAGTGGAGGAAAAGGCACAAGTTAGGGTAAAAATAGGGTGCCAGGCAACGAGCCCCCATTTCTACTACTATTTTCAGTACTTAAAGAAGCTTTTTGCTTTGGCACTTTGACTGCACTTTTCTTCCTTTTGTTCAAAACTTAATTCAAATTCTTCTACCATATTTGTTGTTCTCCTTTTAACTTCATTTTTAATTTTTTTTCTAACTTTTTGCTTGATGGGTATTGCTCCATTTTTGTTAAAAAAAATTTTTAGCTTTTCAAAGTTTTATTCCGGTTTTCATATTCTTGTAACTTTTCTTAGAACTGCTGTTTAACTTTCTTAGGTATTTTTGTGATTTATCCAACTCTGATCAAACTTTCTTATGTTTCCTTAACAAATCGTCTCAATTCTGTCTTATTGAGTCTTTGTTATTCTGGTCGTTATCATATATATTGTCGAGCAGTGTATTCTTTTAAGATTTTTTAAATCAACTGAAACTCTACCCGATTTACCGACATCGACGTGCAAGTGCTTCAATTTGTCATTCTACAAAGTTTTAAAAAAATTGAGAAATTCTTGCGATGATCAGAAAATCTTTAAAACAGTTGACTGTATTCCAATACAGCAAGATTTAGCGAAACATGTATTATTGTAGTACTGTATTCCAATACAGCAAGATTTAGCGAAACATATATTATTGTAGTGTGTTTACGCCGCGCCGGTTCTAGACCAAAGATGCAAGACACAACCATATGTACTAGCATAGATTCTTAGGCAACCTAAAGATACAAGACACAACCATATGTATTAGTATAGGAATTCTCCAGATTGAACTTACCATAGAAAGGGGGTGAAATTTTTGGAGGGAATCTTAAAATTATTGGGGAGGGGAGGAATCTTGAAATTATGGGAGCGGGGATTAGGGATTCAACTATATGTATTAGCATAGACATTCTTAGGAAACCCATATGTATTATACCACTCTTTGAATCGTTGTTATGTTTGTAGCATCTTATACTATGGCATGGATACAAAATGTATTAACATAAGGATTCTTAGTTAACCCAAAGATCCATCTATAGGGGTTTAGCATACCATAGGGAGGGGGTAAAATTATTGAAGAGAGACAATTAATTTTTTTCACACTGTATGACCAGGAAACCACTTTCGTTTGTTTTCGAATTAAAACCAGGGTAACAGACGCGACATCTGGTTTCTCTTTTCGTAGAATGGTTGATAAGGATTATGCTTTACGTTATTTAACCTATTATATCAGCAAGAAACGTTTAACGGATCTTGACTATTTTTACAAAATATAATACAAAAACAAAAAAGACATACGCAATGCTCTGGTTGCAGTTACGTTTGTTTTTACAATAAACTTAAAGTAAATATTTCAACGCATCGGTATCGGTATACCTAACGCGTTCGAAATAAAGTCAAGATACACTACATTTTTGACTTGTTCATGCGATGCTTTTTTGAAGGGTGCGATGACAGAACTGCTGATTGAAATCGTTGCGTACGTTCGTGGGTCCGTAACGTTACGTACATCCCTCCGTACGCAACGAGTGGAATCAGCTGTTCTATTATCGCACCCGTCAAAGAAGCAGGCATCATTCGCAACATGGCATGAACAAGTCAAAAATGTCGTGTATTTTGGCTTTGTTTCGAACGCGTTAGGTATACCGATGCCGATGCGTTGAAATATTTACTTTAAGTGTCTATTATCATTGGTCTTTTAGTATGTCAATCTTACGTTTTTTTTTTAAATATTTTAAAGCTATGAAATAAAAAGATACAACTAAGCATTTGATTATTTATTTTTGTAAAAATTATTATAATTCAGTATTTCTACAAACACTACAACAATTTCTTAAGTTTATTGAAAATAAATTACTTCCACAAATAAAACAATTTGTAAATTTTAAATTGGTGATGTTCCCACTAAAATGGGTTAACATTACTTCACAAAATTTGACAGTTATTGTTGGAACGCAGTAATAAAAACAGCTACTGCAATATTTTCTAGTATCCAATTTATAGTAGTTTTCTGTAACTCAGCCCGTTTCAATTTTTGCATTAATTTTTAACCAGTTGTTAATAATCACCATCTCATTGATTTTCAATTGGATATCAATGTCACTGATTACGGCTTCACTGGATGACAAGCTATCCACAAGTGTTCTCTTGACCTGTAAACGAGTTTCTTTTTCTTTTATAACCAATACAATTTTGGAAGAGATAAGGATTTGGAAAAAACCAGTTTGGTATGTGCAGTACCTGCATAACAAGTTGTACAATAAAGGGGTGGTTTAACAAACCACGGTGGACCAAACGACAACACTGTCCAACAAAAATTTTTTTTTTGTTTCCTTCAACTTATGAGTTAATTCCTACCAATTTTGGGTTGCGAAAAAAGAATATGACATAAATTTTTTATTAGCTCTAGTTCCTGTGATAAAAAATAATGAGTTTTTCATTTAATAAGGATTATGAGGTAACGAAAAATATTAATTATGTATGCTAACAATATTAAAAGGTGTGTTTTTAATGACAGTTACACACTATAAATGACAAAAGAACACTCACCGGTGGTTGAATATATGAAGAATTAATTGGGGTCTTCATGAGATCGCTGTCTTTTGGCTTTCCTCTTGTAAGTAATTTCTGGAGCATCCCTATACATAAACCAGCAGTAATCCGCGAGCATTGCTTCATTCCAGCGGCCCTGATATCTCCGTTCCATGAGAGAAATATCCTGGTGGAATCTTTTCCCATGCTCGACATTGACAGCTCCACAACTGGGTGGGAAAAAAATCAAGATGGCAGTGGTGAAAATGTATTTTTAATGACATATTACATCCGAGTTGATGGTACTTTTCTAGAAATACTTTTACCAATTGAGTGTAATTTTCCTCCCTTCTGTTCCCTAAAAATCCATGCATAACTCCCTTAAGAGCTTCCCAAGCTTCCTTTTCTTTTCCTTTCAGAACTAGGTCGAAAGCAGGATCCTTTACGAGTTCACGTATTTGTGGCCCAACGAAGATGCCTTCCTTGACTTTTGCATCACTTACTTTTGGATTCACGAGAGGCTCGATAACGACATTTTTCTCACTAGGTTTAAGATTCCTTGCAGGCCAATCTACTTGGATATAGTGTGATTTCCTATCTCTACTATCCCACATACATAAAAAGCAACAGTATTTAGTGTACCCTAATTGCATTCCTAATAGTATAGCAATGACTTTTAGGTCGCCACAGATTTTCCACTTATGTTCAGCATATTTGATTGAGTTGTCATATTTGCATAAGTCTCCTTCATATGAACTGCGTGACCAACAAGAACAGAAGGAAGACGATTGCCATTAAGAGGCAATACAGCTTTTAAACTAAGCTTGGAAGAGTCTATGAATAGTCTCCATTCAGTTGGATTATGCTCCATTTTCAAACTTTTCATCAGACCATTAATATCACAGCTAAAAACAAGATTATTCTCCTTCTTAAAAAAAGGTAACAGATTCCGCTGACGCTGTCTGTACTTAGAGACCCTGACATCTGGTTGAAGAAGATTCCATTGCTGTAACCTTGATCCTAGAAGTTCTGACTTCTCCTGTGATAAGTCAAGATCTCGAATGAGATCATTTAACTCAATCTGCTGGCTCTACTTCCAATTCATAGTTTTGAGGTGGAGTAGGAATTGTTAAACTGTCTGAATGTGGTATAGGTCGAATAGCAGATGAGAGATTCGGATATTAAACTGTTCCCCTTTTTTTCATTGACAATCCTAGGCGGAGTTAAGCAAAAATAGTGGTCATCTATGTGGTTTGTAGGCTCCCACCAAACCATGGGCACCCCAAAAGACATCGATCGTTTTTTATTTTTAAGCCATTGTCGTAATAGAACTGAACACGAGTTGCAACATATATGTAGAGCCCATGACTTATCCTGGTCTCCTACCTTCATTCCAAAATAATGTTGGTAAGCAGTCTTCACAAGAGGCGTCAAATTGCGTTTC
The DNA here is from genome assembly GCA_963921995.1 of Oxystoma pomonae. Lineage (NCBI taxonomy): Eukaryota > Metazoa > Arthropoda > Insecta > Coleoptera > Brentidae > Oxystoma > Oxystoma pomonae. The sequence continues at coordinate 57,068,430 of OY998163.1, read as the reverse complement.
TGTGAAGAAAACGTTATTTCTCCACAAATATAACAAAAATTGTTAACTGAATTTACACATTTACGAAGCATGTTAATACAATACAAGTTTTACTTTAAAAACACTACAAAACAACAAATTTTGCACTAAACAAAACAGAAATATTGTATGTAAAATGTAAACCTTAGATTTACAGCATAAACACTATAGTCAGTTTGCGATGATATATTGTGTCTCCGTGTATCTAGTTTTATAACAATACCATACACACTACATTAACTGTGCGTTCGATTAGAAATATGAAACTGTAAGGTATCGGTCGCCCTGAATAAAAAGACGCGCAAATACGCAATTATTTCGGAAAGGAGGGAGTCCCCGCTTATATATATCGATAATAGTAGGGCTGTATTGCAAATATCGATAGCTAAATTAAAACTATCGATAGTTCTGTAGTTTTATCTCTATCGATATTATCGACAGTCAATTTCGATGGTGGCGTACCACTATTTCTAACTGCCCACCCTATCCAGTTCTCTGCCCTGTCTAATATTCTCTTTCGATGCTTTTAGAGGATATAAAATGTAAAATATCACCTTATTTCCAAAACTAGAGCTAATCTCTAATTTTTATGGTGATTTTTGAATTCAGTGGATGAAAATACTTAAGAATTAGCTATTTTTTAAATTACACAAAAAAATTAAAGAGAGCGTAAATTGAAACCATATCCTATAATAAAAAAACAGCAAGTCACCTGTGTGTTAAAAAAAATCATTTCACAATTTTTTTTAATTAACGCTAAAATTAAACTATAAATTTCACTTTACAATGGTTGAGATGTCCTCTATGTCCAAGCTATGCCACACTTCTTGACTCTCGAAGCATAAGCTACGTTTAAGTAAGTACCTAATTTAGGATAAAAACAATTTATGTTATGAATTTAACCACTCGATAACTAAAAAAATTTAAGACAGTGTACCTCGTGAGAGGGTAAGTTTTTTCTGTTAGTAAGTTAAAAAATCTTGGGTTCCTTGCTGACCACAATTAATTATTCATTTTGAGAAATAAAAGTTTTTCTACACAATCAGCGCGTTTAGACTTTCCACAAGTTAAATAATAATAGCATTTCTTTCCAAAAGATTCGTCTCATGAAAATTAATATTCACGTCTATCAAAATTGAAGGTCGTCAGTCAAAGGTTGTGATCTGCGTGGAGCGGCGCTCAGCTGTATGTTCGGTGATTGGAGATCAGCGAACTGCACCCGCTTAGTAAACTAAGTGTTTACATAGAATTATTCCTCTGTTCAGTAGGTAGTTCCTTTGTCCCTATGCTAATAGATATGGTTGTATCTTGTATTTTTGGTCTAGAACCGGGCTAAACACACTACTATTTTCTTATTAGAGCTGGTCCTAGGTCTGGACCGAAAACGTTGGCTGTTGGTATAAATAATAAAATATTGTCCAAGAAAGCCGTATGTTTGTTTTGAATCAAATAAAACTTTACTTTACTTCACATTTTGAGATGGGGTCTATAAATAACAAACTTCGTAGCTAGAAAAATCCTCGAAACATCGTAGACAATTTTTTTCTTAACTTCTCTTAAATTGCACCTTGCAAATTCCATCTACACTATATATATCAGAAGTTCCCAACTTTTCCAATTTAAAATCCACCGTTTTTTGGTATTTAACGGATTACAAGTTTTGAATCAAATATCTTTTGGTATATTTTAGGTTCTTGATAGTTTTCATAATATAATATTCATTATAACGAGCGGGAAATATTACCACGAGTTTTCGTGACCATACGAGTGCTGTAATAAGCATTACCGCACGTGTAACATACAATGTTTTATCTACAACCCTGGATTTTTCTTTTTTAATTTTAAGTTAAAATGGTTTTTATTTTTGGCCAACATGTGCAATTACCTTACGCACAAAAATGACTTTAAAAACATTTTACTTTAACCCGATAATAGATAATAATTTTAAAAAATTAGTTACTTTTTGGGCCCATTATGTCACTAGTGATGTAATGAGCGTTACGTTATGAGCTTATTACATCATTAGTGATATAATGAGAGCTCATTACATCATTACTGCGATAATACAGCTTATTACAAAACTCAAACATGTTAAAATGAGTTGCGTAATAAGCACTTATTACGTAATAATATATTTTTGGTTGCAAAATTCCCTGATGCGCATACGTTTAAAGTAAGGTAACAAAAGTAACTGAAGAACGAAAACAAAATGGGATTTAATATGATCCTGATGTGCTGGGACTGCCGGACCTTCCACTTAAAAATGAAAAAGACAAAATACAGCGGATGTGTACTGCAATAATGAAATGACACAAATGTGCAGTTTTTCATCATTCTAAACGTAAGAAACTCACCTCCATAACTGTCCCTAATCCTTTCTTTACGACCGGAGCTGGGCGGTGCGTAATACTCAGGTTCTTCATAAGAAGGTTCGTAATAGTTTGATGATGACGTCGGCCTGGAGTAGCCGCCTGAAGATTGTATCGCCGGCGGATAGTATTCGTAGGGTTGTTCGTATTCTTCCTCGTAAGAGCCATAGCTTTCTTTCATTGCAACTCTGCAAAAAATTACATATTTATATAATAAATTTAGGTCTTTCCACTCAGAGAACCTGCATTTGAGGTCTTGTGGTATCGGCGCGAGATGTATGGTAAATTCAAACGCCTAAATAAATTATTTTTGAAGGCAAAAAAGAAACAGACATATTATACAACAATAACTGAATGTTTAAATACAATATGTGAAGTTTCAAAAAAATTTAATTGTTAAAGAAAGAAGACTCTTGGGGGGATGTGGTGTCCTTAACTGTCACAGCTCCACATGACAGACTTTTGATGTTATTTTGATTGTCGTTGTCAGATTTAATAGCTAATCAAATGAATTAAAACTTTAAACTTATTTAAGTCTTTATTATTTAATATAGTACAGTTATACTATATTTATTTTCTTTATAATGCATTGAAAAAAGGAGTAAAACCTGAAAATATAAAATTTGTATACGTAACATTGTACCAGACAGGAAACGGTTTAAACAATTGCTCCTCATAGGGCGGTCAGCTCTCACTTATGGCTTCAAGTGCTAGGTGCTAGGTGCTTTTCACTGGCCAGAATTTGTAAAAGTATTCCCAAGCATTATCCCATTATTTTCCACATATTACACACAGGGTTAGTACAGCAAATAGAAAAAGAAAAGATCAAACGGTCTTCGGTGAAAAAATTAAAATTTAAAATTGGATGGGTATCCCACAAGGAACACACAAAGGACCAAGCGAAAAGAACAATAATTAAACGATGTTTCGACTCTGGCAACCAGCGTGGGCTCATCGGTGGTTTCACTGGTCACCCTTCCCAAACATCATTCAACACCATAATACACATTGATTTCAAATTTTTAATCACTCAAATTGATTAAAAAATTCCCCGACATTTCTCGGTTTCCCTGACAAATGCTTTGATATTTGCCTGATATTTTCAAAATAAAAAATAATTAAAATATTGGTGAAAAGGTATCCCTGAAATAGGGATGTAACGAGCGCTGTTTTTTAACTTGAAAATTGTCGGTTTTTTAATAGTCTTCCACCATTTTTTAGCGAAATATTATTTTCAGAACAGGAAAGTTTTAAAATATTATTTTACTGTGTTTGTGTTACTAAATTTAATAGTCCGTTTATTTCTTTAAAATTTTCAAAAAATGTGTAAGATTGTTTAAACTTATGACATGACACCATGACTATATTAAAATCATTCAAGTCAAAATTAAATTACAAAAAAATGTGTAAGATTGCTTAAACTTATGACATGCCACCATGACTATATTACAATCAAAATTGATGACATTGCGCCTAAACCTTAGCAACCACCAATACGCTCATATAATCAGCGCCTACGCTCCAACTCTTGCAGATGATGAAAATCAAAAAGATGAATTTTATTCTCAACTTAGTGAAGCCATAACATCTGTACCTAAATATGATAAACTTATCATCTTAGGCGATTTCAATGCTCGATTTGGTACGAATTCAAACCTATGGAAAATACAATTTTGCGACAAAGACAAATTCAAGACCTCCTGGCAACACCCGAGGTCAAAACACTGGCATCTGATTGATTACATTATTGTACGTTCCAGAGATCAAAAAGACGTAAGCATTACAAGAGCAATAACGAGTACAGACGACTGCTGGACAGACCATCGCCTGATACGAGCCAAAATGAACTTGCACATTCCACCAAGAAGTAGCCGTCAAAAAAAGCAAATCAGAAAAGAATCAATGTAGAACGCCTTAAAGATGATCAAACCAGAACAAAATTCCTCTGAATCAAAAGTTGGTTACTTTAGAATACCCGGAGAATATTGACGATCACTGGAGAATGTTGAAGACAGTAATAACATCTGCCCTCGAAGAAACGGTCGGCTACACACAAAGAAAACATCAAGACTGGTTTGATGAGCACGACAAAGAAATTCAAGACCTTATTGAGTGAAAGAGAAAAGCCCATAATGCTTGGAAAAGCCACCCTAACTCTAACGAAAAGAAGAGGGAATATCAAGAAGCCAAAGCAGAACTACAAAGGCAAACACGTAGATTAAAAAACCAATGGTGGACAACAAAATCAACAACACCAGAGCCTTCTTTCAAGCTACTAAGATGATATATAGTCCCACTACACAAGGTATCAATCCCCTACGATCCAAAGATGGAACAAGGCTGCTTAAAGACAGATCCTCTATCAATTCACGATGGAAAGAACACTTGCAAGAACTACTCAACAGAGAGTCTCAGGTCGATAACTCAGGTCGATAATGACATCTTCGACAAAATTCCGGAGAGAAAACTACACAACAACACCTAAGTGAGATTCCGAGATTAGAGGAGGTCGAAAAGGCAATCACACAAGGAGGTCCTGCACTTAATTCCCAAATGCACATTCTAATAAGTAAAATATGGACCACTGAGACCATTCCTGCCGAACTCAGAGACGTCTCTATAGTTACCATTTTCAAAAAAGGCGACAAGGCCCAATGTGGAAACTACAGAGGTATATCTCTGCTTTCTGTTGCTGGAAAGATACTTGCACGGATACTATCAAACCGATTAATTCGGATTGCTGAACAAAATCTGCCAGAGACACAATGTGCATTTAGGTCCAATCGAGGCACAGCTGACATGATTTTCAGTGCCAGACAAATGCAAGAGAAATCTAGAGAACTAAATCGCCCTGTCTTCATGGCCTTCATAGACCTAGTCAAAGCATTTGACTCGGTCAACAGAGAAGCTCTTTGGAAAATACTGGAAAAAGCTGAATGCCGTCAAAAATATACCCATGATATGAGAGCAACAATGGACCAGGAGAGTCATTCCAAATTACGACAGGCGTTAAACAAGGGTGTGTTAGTGCGTCCACCCTAGTCTCTATATTTTTAGGTGTCATGCTTCACCTTGTTGAGGAACATCTACCGCCGTGTGAAAATTCTATATAGATTCGACGGTGGTCTACTTAACCTAGGCAGACTGCGTGCAAAAACTAAGGTCTCGACGACCTCGGTAATCGAATTGCAGTACGCCGATGACAACGTCGTTATGGCCGATACAGAGGAAAGTCTACAGCTGGTAATCAACGCATTTAACCAAGCCTACAAAAGCATTGGCCTAGAGGTCAATCTTGCCAAAACGCAAATTCTTCACCAACCAGAACCAGGTACGAATCCCCAAGCTCCAAACATTTCCATAAACGGCCATCCTCTGCAGAACGTGGAACATTACCCATACCTTGGGAGCCACCTATCATCAAATGGAACTATTGACGCAGAAACACACCATCGCCTAAAATGTGTTAGCGCAGCGTTCGGACGGCTTTAGGAGAGTCTTCAACAAACCCGACATCAATGCGGAGACCGATCTTCGTGTCTACAACACAGTTATAATACCAACTTTAACATACGGGTGCGAAACGTGGACCACCTACAGAAGGCATATCAAACGACTAGAAAAATATCACCAAAGTTGTTTAAGACGAATACTGAGAATCAAATGGCAGGACCGACGAACAAACATAAGTGTTTTAGAAGAAACCAGAACAAATAGTATAGAAGCCCTTATCTTCAAGCACCAGCTTCGTTGGATTGGTCACATTATCCGCATGCCCGAAACACGTCTCCCAAAGCAGATATTTTATGGACAACTGAAGGAGGGAAAGAGAAATCAAGGAGGTAAACAAAAAGGGTACAAGGACGTTCTCAAAGGCTATATGATGAAGGGTCAAATCGATATAAACAACTTCGAGACCACGGCAAAGGATAGGGCTTCATGGCGCCGAATAGTCCATGAGGGAGCACAAACTTTTGAAGAGCAACGACGTAGACTAGAGATGGAAAAGAGATAACGTAGAAAGGAGCGACAAAATGGAAGAATGGATGACCAACAACACCCAGCTGCGGCCGGAGACTGGGTGTGCCAGAACTGTGGAAGGGTGTGCGGCTCGAGAATTGGCTTAGATAGCCATCAAAAAGGCACAACAGATAGCGACGATACAGAATAGAGGAAAATCATACTCGGTATCGAGTGATTGCCTATGATGATGATTACAATCAAAAGTTTTCGGCCTACGTCTCTTGGGGGGTGGGGGGCGTCGGTAACCGAATTTCTAATAGAAAAGGGGAAAATCTAAGCATTGCTCAAGTTTTGCAACGGTTTTTATTTCTAGAAAGTCAAATTATTGGTTTATTTAATCAGGTATTTGTTTTTGTTTAAAAGTAAGTAGTACGAAAGCAGTAGCGGCTCTCCTTTGTTCTAGTTTTTAGGTTTGAATTTCGAAATTATATTTATTGTCTTTACAAATTGACCCATTATCTTACCTTTCTTTTGCTGCTTTTTAAAGTATTTTATGGTACAGATTACGCTACCCGTGGCCTTTTTAGTACAAAGGGTACCGAAATATTTTTTTTTGTTAAATCTGCAGCATCAGGGACTTTATTTTTTTTGCCTATAGATAGGTTGCCATTTCTGTTGTTATGTATGTTTTTCCAATAAAGTTTAAATATGCCTTTTAATCTTGTCACAGTTTGTTCATTTTTTTTTCAGTAGCGCGCTCAGCAACGGTTAAATTTGAAAAATCCACTAATTCAAAATTGTGAAAATTTTCCTCAAAAATAACAACGCAATATCTCTCGCTGCCATTTTTACAAACTTTGCGACATTTTGATAAAGTTACTTTTGCTATTACATATGCAATATTAGTCTGAAAGATGAGGAGTTTAATTAAGAAAAAATAATAATAATTAAGCAGCGAAACTTGGCATGCATAATAGGTAGACCAATTTTTGTTTTCTGAAAAGGGCCCCTATTTCCGAAAATAACACAAAAATTGTTAAAGGGTTAGAAATTATGGTGGAGCGAAAATGGTCATTGGCGGATGGCGGAGTATTACTTATTCGAGGTCTCTTGCCTAGGATCCCAATTCTTGACGTTAAACAAAAAATTGAAAAATATTAATAACAGCCATCCAAAAAGTGATTAAGAACATATATTTGCCGCTATATTGGCTTACATTAAAAAATAAAAAATTTAATGTAGAGGGCCCCAATTCTTCAATTTTTTTATGTTCCTTAGTACCAAATGTTCTAAGATCATTTGCAAACGACCCTTAACACCGAAGTTGGTTTTAGAAAATGTACTTTGCACGTCAACAAATGGCAAACTAACAGGTATTAAAAAAGCAGGATAAGTGCCACAAATGATGAATGATTAATGATGTATGGTAGAGGGTGACCAGTAAAACCACTGATGAGCCCCCGCTGGTTACCCAGGGCGAAACATCGTTTAATCATTCCTCTTTTCGCTTTGGTCTTTTGTGTGTCCCTTATGGGATGCTCATCAAAGTTTGAATTTTCGTTATTTCCACCCAAGATCTCTTGATCTTTTGTTTTTTAGTTTCTTTTCGGTTGATATAACTGATTTGGAGTTTTTTAACTTCTTTTTTTTTTGTTTTAATTGCCTTAGCAGCATAACCTACTGGAAATATAAAAACGCCAGGACGAATCCGTATTAGGTAACTTGGATAAGTGCCAGTGCGGAACGATGCCTATTTGTGAGTGATTCAAAGTTGGAAATCAAAGTGTAAGATGGTGTTTAATGATGTATGGTAGAGGGTGACCAGTGAAACCACTGATGAGCCCACGCTGGTTACCCAGGGCGAAACATCGTTTAATCATTTCTCTTTTCGCTTTGGTCTTTTGTGTGTTCCTTGTGGGATGCTCATCCAAGTTTGAATTTTCGTTATTTCCACCCAAGATCTCTTTATCTTTTGTTTTTTAGTTTCTTTTCGGTTGAAGTAACTGATTTGGAGTTTTTTCTCCTCCTTTTTTTTTTGTTTTAACAGGTATTGTTTTAGTAGAAAAGTAAATATTATTTGTTGTATACTGAAATTTTAAAGTCCTCTACAAAGGCTACCTATTTTTGAAGGAAATTTGAATTAAGCCTGCTTTTTGTTTTCTAATCTAGTTTGTTTAAAAGTAAACAAAAATATTAAACATAAACCTAAATTTTCGCCGTCAGATGGTTGTCAGTTGCTTTCGCTACTGACGCAATCGGCGCACTTGCCCGGTAGACTCCTTAAATGCAAGGGCAGGGCCGTTATATCATGTCATATTTATATGGGTACAAACAACTATGGAGTCACTGTTATTTTTATTGTAAGTGTTAAATTTATACATTTTGGAAAAAATTGTAATTTAATATTTTGGTATGTATATAGTGTTTTGTAAATATGTTTTCCTACGACTTTTCTGCACGATTTTTCGTTTTGAAAGTTGAACTTCTCCGCGCTGGTGCTGAAAAGTTACTTTTCCACACGATTTTTGTATTGTTAAAAATGAAGATATTTAAGACTAATTAAATTATTTATGTAACTATTCTATCTTGTGTGTCATTTTGTAACATTATATAAAATCTTTGCGTATTAAACACATTTTTTTTGATAAATAGGATGGTGAAAAACACCCGCTTCGCGTCGTTCGTGCAACTGCCGTCGCGTGCAGAAAAATACCACTTTTCGCATTTATTAGCTAAATAACATTTCCTACGAGCCTGCGGAAAATCGTATTTTCCAGTCTATTTCTAGTGCGGAAATTAGTACTTTTCCGTGCGATTTTATTTTTCCGCTTAATTTGTACTTTTCCGCGCGATTTTTCCTTTTATACCCGATTAGATATATAGATTATAATGGATAAAAAAATAATTTCTTAATTTTTTCATACATTTTTTTTCTACAGAAGAAAATACTCTTCTAGAAAAATATTTCGTCCCTAGAAAAGAAAAATACTCTTTTCTCTTAAGGTAAAGCGCTAGGCGTCTAGGTAAACTAGATGAGCAGAATGTCTAGTAATTTTAAAACTAATTTTTAAATAAAAAACCCGTCAATTATACAAAAGTTGTTTTATTTTTTAAAATAGGGGCTCTCTGTTCTACTAAAAAACGATTTGCTAGTTTGCAGTTTTCTGGAGTTAAAAAAACATTTTCTAAAACTTTTGGCACTAAGGGACTTGTGCCAAATTCCATTATTCTATCGTTATGCTTGAGGTGATACTTAATGTTGTTTTTTTTTCCAAAAAACTTCGACAATTGGGGCCCTCTAAATAAAAACTTTTTAGTTTTTAATTTAAGCCAATATAGCGACAAATATTTGTTCTTAATCTGATAGTTCTGTCACTTTTTGGGTGGCTGTTATTAATATTTTCCTATTTTTTGTTTAACGTCGAGAATCGTGGTCCTAGGCAAGAGAAATCGAATACGTAACACACGACAAAAAAAATTGCGGGGTCAATGACCATTGAATGAGGGAAATAGATTCAAAGCACACGTCGATTTTATTTTTCACTCAACCATCCTTAATGACAAAAAAATAGATTTTTTTCAAATTTTTAACACATGGGTTGACTGATGTCAAAAAGTTATTTAATGGAATTTATTTTTTAACAAGCTTTCCAAAAAGGTGCCACAAGTGGTACCTCCTCATGAAAAAAAAACTAGTGCGTTAAATTTATTTTTAACAGGCCTTCCAAAAAGGTGCCACAAGTGGTAACTTCTTATTTAAAAATAGTAGTTTTAACAACTAGTGGCTGAAATAGTGGTTTTTTTACAAGCGTTGGTTTAAATACCGAGCGCAGCGAGGTAATAAAAAACGCGAGTAAAAAAAGCACAGTTTAGCCGCGAGTTGTTAACACTATTTTTTTTAATACCTTTATCAAAAAATCCAAAAAAAAAACAGGAAAATACTTTTAAAAATCTCGAGCGAAGAGCACTTCTCTCAAGACACCATCTTTACACTATAAATCAAGGCGGCTGGTAAACGAAACAACTATGGTTTCCATAGCGATTTGGCTTGTTACGCGGTGACGTTCATACTTCATACGTTTTTAAATGATTTTTTCGTAAATACTTGATGAAAACTGGCAGAAAGGGCTTAATTTTTAGGACAGAATAATTACATTTTTTCGACATTACTATAGTCCGATATTTCTCTTTAATTTTGGGTAAAAAACGGACAGAATCTTTTTTTGCACCCGAGATCAAAAAAGAAAGTTTGTTTGCTTCGGTAACCAAAAAAGCCACGCTTTAGTTATCTGCTTACTTAATCATGTTTTTGATGAAGGTATAAAAAAAAGTGTTTTTTATCATCGACGGAAAGTCCGCAAAAAATCACTAAAGATTCGCTTTTAGCTTTTTTTCAAAACCGCTAGAAGCACCGTTCCATTTAAAGAATCCACTCTGTATATATATAGCTTAAAATATACATTTTTTTCCCACGCACGATAATGCTGTTGTGGGGTGATTTGTATTCATTATAAAGTTTGACAATTGTTTTATTTATATTAATTTCAATAAATGCCTTATAATTCAAAATATTTGGTCGGTTGAATGAAGTAGATACGTTACGTGTATATTTAGGCTGTGCTTAAAACCTTTTTTGACAGGTCACTTAAGTTCTTCCAAAACTTATAATACGGATAAGGATAGTTGACTTTTGCGCTCCCGTAAATTCGTTCAAGTGTGCTGTCGAGTAATTTTTCAGTTCAGTTCCAGTTTAATGTGTGATTTCAAGACAGGCCTCGACAGTTTGAAAAAGAATCGTATACCTTCAAAAACTACAACGACTAATTCGCAGGGAAATGGAGACTTATGGGACAAATTTAAAGATTTTGAATCAAGGGTTAATTCATCCCTTCAACAACTGGAATCTGATGTCAACTTGCTACAGAGCAATCACGAAAACTTGCAGAAAATTTGCACAAGGAATCAAAATAAACAGTTGTCGAATGTCATTTTGGTTGGCGTTGAAGAAAATGTACCTGATATGGATGAAAAATTGATCGATATTTTTGAGAACAAAATGAAAATAGTGGTTGAAAAACGAGATATCAACAACTGTTATCGCCTAGGTAAAATTGACAAGAAAAAAACGAAAACAAAAATTCCAAGCCAAGGCCGATAGTAGTCCAATTTCGTACAAACTGGATGCCATTTGTTATTACTGAAATGTTTTCGGTGGAAAATCTTAATTTGTTAAAAAAAGTACGCGAGTTCTTTGGTGTGGTCATTAAATGGTCGCATATATGTTATCGTAAACAATGAAAAAGTTCACATCAGTGAAGATGATATTTCTGCATACAAAGATTTGTCAAACAAATGAAAATTATTCTGTTAGTGCTTTATTTTGTTATCTATACTGTTTTTTTTATTGGTTGAACTGTATACTTACTATATCGATCAATCAATTATATTTCTTTCTATTACTATTTAATACTATCTTATTTTCTCGATTAGTGATGGGCACAAAACATCGATGTTAAAACATCGATACTTTTTTTTAAACATCGAAACATCGAACATCGATCCAAAAAAAATTTGCACTTGTACTATATACCCACTGCGGCTCAAAAAACAGGAAATGCCTATTTTTGAGATGTCGGTCGGCTTTGCTGCCAATAAATGTCGCTACCTAATCTGAACCAATGATATATATAATACAGGGTTGGCCATTTAAAAGGGTTCACCTGAATTTTTTCAAAGACTGTAAAGAATTGGAGAAAATGCTGAAACATGTCGATTTTGTTTGTAAGAGGTAGACTTTTTGGCTATCTTGAAATTTTTGTCGCGCATCCCCTTTGAGAGGTAAACTTTACCCTTATATTTTGAATAGGGAAAGTGGGTCAGGTGATACCTTGTTTTAAAGGTCTCCTGAATGTCTTGACAATCGTGTAAAAATTTCGAAAATCTATCGATTCGTTTTTGAGATATTTACTTTCAAAGTAAGCTCAAATTGTAGGTACAGGTAAATTTCACCTTTCGTAGGAATGTATCCTAGAAGAAAAAACACAATGATAAAATGTACTATTAACAAAAGCAAAGTCGACGTGTCCGAGGATTTCTCAAAAAAAAAAAGATATCTTTAAGAAAATATTGTTGCATTTGTCCATGCAACTGTGAAAGTGAATATATCAAAAAGTAATTGCGAAATTTTTACAAGGTATCATTCGACCCACTTTCCCTATTCAAAATATAGGGGTAAAGCCAAAAAGTCTCCCCCTTACAAACAAAATCGACGTGTTTCAGCATTTTCTCCAATTCCTTACAGTTTTTGAAAAAATCCAGGTGAAACCTTTTAAATGGCCAACCCTGTATATAGTTTCTTTTGAATGTACTACTCATATTTTTTGTGGTTCTTTAGTGTAGATATTTAATAGATTTTTTGTATATCATGCAGTGGCGCAGCGCCAGAAATCGATTCTGGGGGTTATTATTTAATAAAAAGAAACAAAAATACTTATTTTTAAAAGCAAGTCTCATCTAGTATCATTTGTAGTTTTTTTTAAAATTAACCCTTAAATGCGCCGCAGGAAAAAATTTTGAAAAACTTACACGAAGCTGCTATTTTTTACGCGTTTAAAATGTTGTTGGCAAAAAAATTGCTTAAAATTAAACAAAATTTTAACCATATTTAATATTGCTATACAGCCGCAGGCGAAAAATTTTACAAAAAAAATAAGAAATTCTTTAAAAGTTTTGATTTTTTTTTTTTTTTTGAAAAGTAGATTGGGTTAGATGCCAAGAACGGGTGGTTGAGGTGGTAGATATAGATTTGTTGCCAAATCATAAATGCACCGCAGATGAAAATTTTAAGAAAAATTATACTACGAATGCCATTTATTGAATGCTGGTGAGAAACATTCCGTAAAATTTTTAAAATTTAAGATATCACACCAAACACACGTCACAAACCGGAGTAAAGGGTCAAAAAAGTGGGGGAGCTATAACTCTCCATGGAGTTCTTGATCATGATTAATTTATTGTAGATTGGGTTGGACCTCCTGGGGAGGGTTTAACCCCCAACACCTTCATCCTGGCTACGCCATATACTATTATTATAAATCTCTTAGTTGCATGCTTATTAAGTATTGTGTAAAATTTTAACAATAAGTCTTGAATAAAACAGTTTTTTTGAATAACGGAATACTCTCTAAAAAAAGCAAAAAAAAACATCGATGTTCAGACACATCGATGTTTTTATGCCGATGTTTTTTCACCATCGATGTTTTTTTCGATGTGCCCATGACTATTCTCGATATCGTATGTGCTTTTATCTAGATAGATATTTATTAGGTCAAATTTTCAAAAATGCATGTTAATTTTCCATAACACACCTATAGTAAGTTTTTAACTAAAAATCTTCTATAAAGAAAAGTGATTCAAATATCTTCAAATAACTTTTGTATAATAATGCGTTGTTTGGGACTCTTTTTTTATAGTTCGGGGGCGTAGAATCCCTCTGCTTCTGCTCAAATTAGAATTCTATAATACAAGTAGTAAATACACAGACAGAACAGACACGAAAAATTGAACATTTGAATATAAGATCTGTTTTACAGGTTTTGGCGATTTCAAACATTTAGTACAACAGCATAATTTTGACATCATGTTTTTACAGGGTTCCCACCAAATTCTGATTTCGAAATTCCCTGACTTTTCCAGGTTTTCCCTGACCATTTTTAAAAAAATCGGTATTTCCAGGTATTTTTTGGATATAAATTGCTTGTCTACGTGGATACCAAGTAATACCACTAAAAGACTTTTAACATCTCTCAAATTTAGCAGGTACTTATATTATCGATATATATAAGAAGAAAACCTTTGTTTGAAACCTTATTTGAAGAAAAAAACCACAGGAACCGAATTCGTTAAATCCTAAAAACAAATCAGGTACTCAAAAGCGTTAAAAATAAAAAAAACTAATTTGCCTAGTGGTATACCTACGTTTTTTTGGTTCATATAGCAAGTTATAAAACTAAATTGCACGAAGTGTTAATTCCTTAGAAAGACTTCACTCTAGGAAATATTTGTTGTTCTGAACAACACACAGTAATTAAATTATAGAAAATAAAACGTTATTGGAGTTAGTACAATCTTTGGTAAAGTCACGAGGAAATTAAAACTCAAATCAGCGATCGCCAAACAGCATTGACGCAAGAATTTAAGAGCCTAAAAAAACAACTTCTCGAAGACTTTACCGCTATTAAGGAAGAAAATATAGCACTAAAAAATATAAACTTATTATACGCGGGCTTGAAGAAAAAGAGGACGACGTCATAGATCTTTGTAGCTGCTTATAACAAGAAGCTCGAGGTTTCCTGCCGTTTTGAAGACATCAGAAACTTTTTTTTAGGGCAGCCAACAGAAGGGAAAAATCGATAGAACTAACCAACTATTTTCTAAAAAAAAAGCCATTCTTAAAAACGCCAAAAAGATCAAAGGAACAAAAATCTTTATTTCACCGGATTACATAGTAGAAGAGCAACAGGAACAAAAGTTAATCTATAATCAGCTGAAATTGGCTAGAGAAAACAACAAACAAGCATATATATAGAGCACTTATAGTAGAAGGTAAAAAACACAATTGAAGATCTAAAGAAAAAACCGGAAACCCCAAATTTGCCAACTGCAAACTTACCACCTAAGACGGCGACACCGTTAGACAACTTAACAAACAAGAAAATACACAAGAAAATCAAGAATCCAACAAAAGAAAAACTCACGACTTGGAAAGCAACGCCGAAGAGCAGTGATCAAAGAGAGTCTTAAGAAACAAAAAAGACTAATTTCTCCATTTATTATTATTTTATTTTTAATCTCATAGATATAAGACAGTAGATATTATATTAAACTCTTAAGATTGTTTGTTTGTCGTATTAATTGTTTGTTAAGCGTTATTTACATTTTTTACACTGTTTTATTCCCCTTTCAAACTTTTTTAAAGTTAAAAAAAAATTAAACTTTATTTCAATTTTTTTTTTTGAATAACAAGAGTTAGGGGTTTTAGTTAATATCTAGTCAATAATTTTTGAAGTTTTGTTAGTAATTTAAGGCTTTTACGTACCTATATTTTATTTATTTTTTTAAATTTCTATCAGAATACTGAAATTAAAACAAATATTGTTAAGGATATATCAGGGTTTATTAATATTAGAGAGAATCAAAATTTTGATTTAAAAATTATTCATTTTAATGCGCAGTCTGCTAAAAAATCTAGATAGATTCTTAGTATTTTTATCATTATTACACGAAAAATTCGACCTTTTGGTTTGTAGCGAAACTTTAACGCTTTATGATACAAAAACACTGAATATAAATGGATACGATCTCATTTACAATAACGGCGGCATAAATAAAAATGATGGAACTGAAGTTTACATCAAATCTTCCTTATTGTATACTTATAAAATAGAAAAAAAATTGGACAGGTTGATGCTATAAAATTAAATATTTTTCTTAACAAAGAACTTTTTATTGTAACAGCACTGTATAGACACCACTACGTGTCTTCTTAATTATTTAAAATATCTTAAGAAATGTAGTGCCCACATATTTGTGGGGGACACAATCATGAATATAAAAAACAACAGTACTCCTCAGAAATATATTTCTCAAGAATATTTTAATATACTTACTTCCGAAATACATGAATCATACATTAACGATTATTCAAGTCAGTTAAAACTCAAAATCATGCATCGACCATTTTTTTGTAAAAAATTCTATAAAAAACGCCATTATTGTTCTAATAGTTTACCAACTAGAAATCACGGATCATTCAATCAATCATTTTATTATTATTCAAAAGTCCTAATTACAAAAAAAGAGTACCAAATACCAACACAAATTACATAGAAACAAAACATACAAATTATAATGGTTTAAAAAATATGCTCTCTAAGTTATGATTGGCAGTACCTCTACACCATAAAAGATGCAAACTTAGCTTACGAAACTTTTTTTTACATTCCTAAAAACAGTTTAAATCAAACCACAAAAACGACCAAACAAAAATCTAATAATAAAACCCAGGACTGGATTACACACGACCCTTTAAATAAAACAAAATTAAAAAATGAGAAATACAAAATATGGATGAGTGATTAAACAATAAAAAAAGAAAATACTACACAATAAAAATATAAGATAATAGGAAAGATAGCAAAAAGTTATGGAAAACCGTAAATGACCGTCACAAACAATCCAGTGACAAAAGCGTTACACTAATAAAAAATAATGACGGAATACAATTTGATAAAGAAATTGACATAGCCAACGAATTTAATAACCACTATGCTAGTGTTGGAACGAAACTAGCTCAAACAATTATAAAACCAAAACCTACCTCCGTAAATTTAAAAAAAAAAAGAGTTCCAAATACTTTTGTTTTCCATGAGATTCTGCCTGCTGAAGTTGCAAAATTAACACATAATCTAAAAATAAAAAGGCACCCGGATTTTATCAAATTAGAGCAGAGCTTTTAAAAAAGATCGGTAAAGAAATTTCGAAGCCTCTGACCTATTTTTTTAATTTGTCGGTAGAAACAGGAGTCTTTCCAGAAAAGCTTTATTTAAAAGTAGGGATAAACAAAAAGTTGTTAACTATAGACCAATTTCAATAATATCTTCATTTGCCAAAATCTTCGAAAAGGTCTTATAGAATCGGTTTACATAATTTTTGGATAAATTTAAAATAATTTCAACGAAACAATTCGAGTTTAGGAAGAACTTATCGACCGACGACGCAACTGACCATGTACTTAAAGAAAAATACAAATAACTAGATAAAAGTAAGCCTTGTTTGAAAGTTTGAGACAATGATGAATTTGAAATTAATTCTGTGTTTATTTATACATGACGTTTTGATCAGTACAATCTCTGATCGTCTTAAGGTGCAAACTACAATCTATTCCTAAGGCTACGTACTTATATACTATGAAAAATCACTCAACCGTGAAGTTTAAGAAGTTGGCTCCGCCCAAGGAGGGGCTTCCAAATATTTGGAATTTCAACACTTGGCTAACTGAAAACAGCCTGATTCTGCCCAATAAAGGCAGCTTCAAGGAATCTTCGTTTCTTCTAGTGTGACTCCTTGTGCAAAACCTTTGCTTCCCTTCACTTCATTCGGTGTTGTTTTGACCATGCGTGCTCGGCGATTCCTGATTTCGTTGTTTCACCTCTTTGGGTATTCGTCTGATGTTCTTTAAGCCTAACAGATAGTGGTCTTTTTGTTTCACTTATGTATGATTCACCACACTCATAAGGAACTTGTTAAATGCATTCCTTATTTTGTTTGTTTTCCGGTTTTGCTTTACTGAGAAGGCTTCGGATTGTATTATTAGATTTAAAAGCGGTTTTAATATTAAAGTTGTTCGCTACTCTTCGAATTTTCTCTGATACTCCTTTAATGTATGGAATTGTAAGGAATGTATTTGCCTGGTTTTGATCTTGTAATATCTGTCCTGTTTGCTGAAATTTAGAAATAGTATCTGTTATAAGTTTAAGGCTGTAACCGTTCTGCTGCAGATCCTTCTTAATGTTTCTTATTTCGATTTCCAAGTCATGAGAATTGTTACAAATTTGAATGGCTCTATTATACAAAGTTCTTATTATGCCTCGTTTGGATGTAGCAGAATGATTTGAACCTTGATTTAAATATTGTCCTGTGTGAGTGGGTTTACGATAGACTGTTGTTTTGATGTCGCTTTCTACTTGTTTGACAAGTACATCAAGAAAAGGAATTTGACAACTTTGCTCCAACTGTGAATTTAATGCTGGGTCTTATATTATTTAAGTGGCGAAGAAATTCTGAAAGTTGTTGGTCGTTCCCGCTCCAGACAATTAAAGTATCATCAACATATCTTAGCCAGAGCTTAATTTTATATCTTGCGGTATCAACCGCGTGTGATTCGAACCACTCCATGTAAATATTGGCCACCACTGGCGAAAGCGATGAACCCATTGGCAGACCGTCATTCTGAGCTTAAAACCTGAAAATAAGAGTTATGTAGACAGCACTCCAACAACTCCATCACTCCCTCCTGCGCCAGGCTTGTACGTTTGCAGGCAAGACCGCTTCATTTGTAGAAAATTCCAACCATTTTGTTAATATTCTTAAATCTTTTGTTTTAGGACCCGAGGATAGATTTGTCAATTTTGATGTCGAAAGTCTATACACAAATGTCCCGATAAAGGAATCGCTAGATATTATTAGACAGAGACTGGTTGATGACGAATACCTTCGTGAACGTACAAGCCTGCCGCTGGAGGGAGTGATGGAGTTGTTGGAGTGCTGTCTACATAACTCTTATTTTCAGGTGAAAGATAGGTTTTATGCTCAGAATGACGGTCTGCCAATGGGTTCATCGCTTTCGCCAGTGGTGGCCAATATTTACATGGAGTGGTTCGAATCACACGCGGTTGATACCGCAACATATAAACCTAAGCTCTGGCTAAGATATGTTGATGATACTTTTTTTGTCTGGACCGGGAACGACCAATAACTTTCAGAACTTCTTCACCGCCTAAATAATATAAGACCCACCATTAAATTCACAATGGAGTTGGAGCAAAATTGTCAAATTCCTTTTCTTGATGTACTTGTCAAACGAGTAGAAAGCGACATCAAAACAACATTCTATCTTAAACCCACTCACACAGGACAATATTTAAATCAAGGTTCAAATCATTCTGCTATAACCAAACGAGGCATAATAAGAACTTTGTATAATAGAGCCATTCAAATTTGCAACAATTCTCATGACTTGGAAATCGAAATAAGAAACATTAAGAAGGATCTGCAGCAGAATGGTTACAGCCTTAAACTTATAAAATATACTATTTCTAAATTTCAGCAAACAGGACAGATATTACAAGACCAAAACCGGGCAAATACATTCCTTACAATTCCATACATTAAAGGAGTATCAGAGAAAATTCGAAGACTAGCGAACAACTTTAATATTAAAACCTCTTTTAAATTTAATAATACAATTCGAAGCCTTCTCAGTAAAACAAAACCGGAGAACAAACAAAATTATGAATGCATTTACCAAGTTCCTTGTGAGTGTGGTGAATCATACATAGGTGAAACAAAAAGACCACTATCTGTTAGGCTTAAAGAACATCAGACGAATACCCAAAGAGGTGAAACAACGAAATCAGGAATCGCCGAGCACGCATGGTCAAAACAACACCGAATGAAGTGGACAGAAGCAAAGGTTTTGCACAAGGAGTCACACTGGAAGAAACGAAAATTCCTTAAGGCTGCCTTTATTGGGCAGAATCAGGGTGTTTTCAGTAAGCCAAGTGTTGAAATTCCAAATATTCGGAAGCCCCTCCTTGGGCGGAGCCAACTTCTTAAACATCACGGTGAGTGATTTTTCATAGTATATAAGTACGTAGCCTTAGGAACAGATTGTAGTTTGCACCTGAAGACGATCAAAAATTGTACTGATCGAAACGTCGTGTATAAATAAAATATAGACAATAGAAGTCCGAAACACAGAATTAATTTCAAAAGTAAGCCTTGTTTAGAAGTGTGTCTGGATCTTGCAAAAGCGTTCGACACGGTGTGTCATGAAACTCTAATACAAACGCTGGAAAATTATGGGTTTCGGGGAAACGTTTTCAGATTACTCGAAGGTTATTTAGAAAATAGAAACCAATTCGTTAAAATATGTAATAAATTTAATAACCCAAAAATCATAGAATACGGCGTTCCTCAGGAGACCGTTTGGGCCTTCTCGTGTTTACTATTGACTTAAACGACATTTTGGAGCTAAGTATTGAGGGAATTATAGCGAGCTTTGCGGATGACGGAGTCGGTATTTTTCAGGCGGATTCATGGCAAAATCTAAAACGACTGGCGGAAAGGAAAGTAAATGTCCTTAAAGAATCATTTGATTTACATTATTTAACCATTAATTTTGATAAAACAATGTTTGTACCATTTGCTACATATGAAGATAAACTAACAAAACAACTATGTTATAAAAAGATCAACACAAATTAAGTATCTGGGAATTATAATGGACCAGCATTTGCGATGGAAACTTCATATTGATTGTCTTGTTAAACGACTCCGATGCATGATTTCGAGATTTAAATACCTAAGGGAATACCTTGGTCCAAGCGCGCTAAAAATATTGTACTTCTCTATTGTAAATTCACATCTGACTTACGGGATAATCGGTTAGGGTACAGTGTGTGATATACACCTGGAAAAGCTTAATTTTATACAAAAATGGATCATTAAAACAATTTTTAAAAAACCCCACCAATACCCAAGCAATTTACTTTTTGCGGAAAAAAAATTGGTTACAAAAGCCTTCCAAACAAGTCAGAACATAATTATTGTACTAGAAATAAAGTTTTTTATACAGAAAGGGCAACTTTAAATATTGGTAAAAAATTACTTATTACCAAGGTCATTTAATTTGTTACCAACTTCTGTCTAGGCTTTAATTAATATTAAATAGTTTAAAAGTGCTGTAAACCAAAGACCTGTTTAATTAATTTAATTAATGCATATTATGAAAGAAATAATTTTGTGTACCCTGATTGTGACAAACTCTACAAATTGTGACTAATTTTTACTAATTGAGACATTGTTTTTTTACCGGATTGTGTATTATGTAATCAATTTTGACCACTTTCGCGGCCAGTGACAACACAAAGCTACTGGTGCCTAGTCACCTACAAGTGTTATATTACACTTAAATGGTGTTTAGTATGTTTATTTTTTTATCTACTTTATTTATCTATGCATGTTAACATTTTGTAGGTTGAAATAAACATCTATTCTATTCTATTCTAGAAAAATCAGCCTGGCAATTCTAAAAAGATTCTTTAAGACCACTTTTCGGTCATTACAGGATCAATGCCCAAGTGTTCGCGAAGATTTTTCAAAGTTAAAGACAAACACAAAATATCCATGCACCTAGCCGGGATTCAAACTCGGGAACTTCCGTGCGGCAGGCAGATACTCTGCCCACTGCGCTACGGCGGCCGGCGAAATAGTTAATTACTGACATTAGATAAACTTTAAAACATCTGGCTCGAATTTGCATTAAATAATTACTAAAGGTGCATTTAAGGGTATATTTAAATTAATTGAAAAGACAATTATATGGCCTATACTAAAATATTTTAAAAAAACCTGCACAAGATGTAAAAACTTCAAATATACAAAATGTATGTAAGACTTACCTAGCTTTATCCAATATTGACATAACCTTACTTTTAGGGCCTTGCATCATTGAATGGGAATGATGGACTGGTTCTCGAGTGGCTGTTCTCATGGGCATTGATGGACCTGTGAAAAAAATATCCTCAGATGTACCACATATTTTTTTGAGAATCTGTAACGTACAGTGGCATCCAAAAAAATCCCCTTCCTTCTAGTTTCAAAGGAGGACGCACACGATACATGGGAAATTTCGCATCAGTGAAAGTGCTTGAAATTTGTATATGTTGTAGATATTGAAATTCCCAACAATGTTTAAATTACCCTAAATCTTGTAGGTCCTAAAGTTTTCGAGATATGATTTTTTAAAGTTGCGGTTTTTATAAGAATACCAATACCATGCATTTTTGAGATATTGGGAGATGAAAGATTTTAATCTGACATGGTTGTCCGCCCTTTTGTCAACCTCAAAACATGACAAATAGCTGCTAACGTAGGACCCAACCACCAAAATATTATTTTTGGAAACTAAATAAATGGGATAAATAGAAGTTCAGCGTTGAGTACATAAGTGGTGAGGCTATACACAATGACATAAGTAGAACACAATTGTAAAGTACCTAAATAAATAGGTAAATTTTTAACTATAAAACTCACCTTTTGAGCACTGGATATTTACCAAGGGATCATCAATCACTGCTTTTGCAATTCTTATATCAATCGTCTGATTTAATACTTCTATTACGTCTTGACAGACAAGTCAGAAAACACATAAAAAATAAATCAAGAGCTTACTGTTTGATAAACTAGCAAAAACATGGTTTTACTCACCGGGGGCCCTATGCCGCCCTCATATCATTCATACCACATCATCTGGTCATAATCATCTCCTTATATTTTATTTCAATTTAATACCGGTGTTTAGTTATTATTAGCATATTATTATTATTTCTTCGACATGTCACCCTAAAATTAATAAAGGGGCTTCCCCCGGACGCTTCATTGCCGCTAAACAATTAGCATCCCAACATCCAAGTGATAGGGTTGCCCATTATAGTAACCCTTCCACCTTGATGTGTCATTCAGAAAGCATGTAAGAACCCCTCAAACTTACAAGTACCAATCTGAAGGAACGCCGGCGGGCACCTATGTCCCCAGGATTTTTCCATTAGGACCGCCATATTGCCTACGCTACTAGAATACATCTAGTGGCCCGCCATTTTGCCTACACTAGTCACTATCACATCATTTCACTTTCTACATATCAACTCATTATTATTTTCTCTTTATTAATTCAAACTCTATGATTTACTCTAAAATCACCACATGCTTAACTAAAACTCTTTTCTCGTCTATGACCGAAAGTCAACTGTCTTTTAAAAAACAATTCTTAATGTTTCCATTGTCTGCCTGCCTGCCCCGTAAGCAATAAATATTGTAACTCAAGTATTTAGGTTTCAAAAGGATTTTAGATTATAATAATGAAAATAATAAAAGTACGAATATATATTTCTACCTAACTACCTACATACTAACAGGTTAAAACAAAAGTCAACGTCACATTCGACCAACCTGACAAAAGTCACGTCCCCGTGACTATTCTGAGTCTGTAGGAAGTACAACTTCGTCTTCATCTTCGCCGCTTGGACTATCTGAATCATCCGAGATGCCTCCTGGAGGTTTCCAAGGTTTCATTCTATTCTATACTTTTTCGTTTGGCTGCGGGTAGATGAGGGCATGTCTTGAACGCGATATCAGTCCTTAGGTAATATTTCTTTTATAATCATTGGTCCTGCATATTTTGGAGTTAGTTTACTACTTTGCCCTTCAACATGTTTGTTCATTTGAACAAGTACTAGTTCATCTATGTTGTATTTTCTTGCTGTTTTCCTGCTTTTATCAAAACGCTGTTTTTGCTCTTTCTGTTTAAAGTTAATTCTTTCTGAAACTTTCTGTCTTATGTCTTGAATATCTTCCTCAATATGATATCAAGCTCTGCTGTTAGAATACTGTCTGCCTTTGGTCTTGGAGAATATCCCATTAAAAGTTGACTTGGGGTTTTCTTTGTTATATCGTGAATTGTGTTATTTATATTAAATTGAATTTTATTAATTTGTTGATCCCATTTATTTTCAGTACTACTTGTTGTTGATAAAGCTGATAAGATTGTGCGATTTAATCTCTCTACTTGACCATTTGTTCTTGGGGTTGCGACAGAATTTAAAACTAGTTGGGTATTATGTCGTTAACAAAAGTCTTTAAAAGAATTGGATGTAAATGCTGTCCCTCTATCAGTAATAATTCTTGTTGGTACTCCGTACGTTTCAAAAATTCTTTCCAAAAATATAATGACTAATCAATCATCAATTATTACAATTAAATGCATGTTACCTTTTGGAGTTTTCTGAAAAGGTCCCAAATGGTCAATATGGATTGTGTGAAATGGTATAGGTTCTTTGGCTATTGGATGGAGGTAACCTTCTCTGCGGCCCGATGGAATTTTATTGTAAAGACATGGGGTCGTATTTTCGAAACCATACGAAATTATTCGCATGCGACTACTTCCGTCTCTTCCTATACCGTATAGAAAAGGAGGCAAAAGATATGCCGATATGCTGATTCATGCGAAACAACACGAATGCCTCCACCCACTCGTGCAATATTGCGTTAAACCAGTCGAATTCGAACGCGGTCCACACATACCGGCTTATCTTTCGCCTCTCATTTCACACGGTATAGAAAGAGACTGAAATAAAAATTGTTGATTATTCAGTATACGTATGCGGATATTTTCGTATGGATTCGAAAATCAGACCCATGGTATGCAGCTTGCAATATATTTTTCAACGTAATTGCGCATACGCGGAAACCAATATTTTTCACACAATTTCTTAAGTGTTTTCTCTGTAGCAAAATGACCCTATTCATCGTGAGACCACTGGACAACTTGTCTCCTAAATCATTGAGGAACTACCCATTGAATTCCTAATGCGGTAATTCTAGAAACTCTTCCTCGCCGTAATGCATAATTTTTATAAATATTCTTTTCATAATCACTTTCTGGTGGTTTGGACCAAATTTACAATATTAATTTAATTTTTTTCGTCCTTCAGTTGTGCAGAAAGTATCCAATGTGTTCTTCAATTTTTAAAATTATATTTTCTGACGGCGGTTTTTCAGTATGATTTGAGTTACGACTTAGAGCGTCAACATGTTGCATTCAATTTCCTGCACGATACTCAACTGTAAAAGAATACTCTTGAAGTTGTAACCACCAGCGAAGTCTCTTTTAGAGCTGGTTGTTTTTAAAGCATTACAATCTGTAACAATTTTAAAATTTTTAACCAGGAGTATTGAAGAAGAATAAGCTGATTCTGATTCACGTATAATACCAGCACCTAGTAATTCTGATATCATATTTCGAACTTTTTCCTTTTCAGACTCACTCTGCTAATCTACAGGGTTCCTAAGCAAATCCTTAGGAGGCCAAGCACCGTGTATAAGACGCAGACAAACGGAAAAGCACATTAGGCAGAAAAGGATGGGCATGGGGCGATGTTGTCACTACATCTTACACGTAGTAAATCCATTTCAGGTTGTTGTTTTCTAATGTTTTCCATTTTCATACCTTTAGGACTGGAATAAAAATTGTTTTTGCTCGACTCTAATACCAAACTGATGAAAGATATCGTAAAAAAAAATATTTTTCGGCTTTTCATTTTGTAACCATTGTCCTTACGCACTGTTTACAGGCTGGGGACTGAGATACATGCAAATGCCTAACCTAAAGCGTTCATACACGGCCGGAGAAATCGACTGAGATATTTCCGTAGAAACTTTATCAAGCAAATAGGACGGGTTGACGCCTTCGAACGTCCAACCCGGGTTTTGCACTTTGATTCGAAATCAAAAAGGAGGAACAGTCAGATGTGGGGCCGTGCACAAATTACGTAACGGTGATTTTACCAAAAAAAAACTTTTCACTTATTTTCATTCCAAATTTTCTTAGTTTCACACAAATGCAAACACTGTCGAAAACCCCCCTCCCCCCTACATAACGTTTTGTAACCCCCCCTCCCCCCTATGACCATTACGTAATTTGTGCACGGCCCCTGTAGTCCCAGTGGAGGAGGGCGAGAAAATTGATATTTTTTTCTTAAAAATTATACTCTTTAGACCTATTTCTTTGCGTTCCCGAAATTACGTAATTTTTGAAAAAAAATTGTAAGCGGCGCCATTTTTATTTCGTGCTTTGTTTTTCTAACATTTTTGCGTTCGGCTAATTTAATTGAAAAAATTTTGCCTGCGGCGCCCTTTATCTTCTCACTCGAAACCAAGATCCCCCGTTTTAGGAAAACTGATTCCGTCTCTGTTTCGGTATGACGAAAATTTCGAGAAAGTTGAAGAAAAAAATAAAAAAAAGTGGCAGAGCTCAAGTTTTCCGTAAAAAAAAACGTTTTTTGTAAAGAAACAGAGCAAAATAAATCTTTTCACCCCTTTTTGGGTGTTACAAATATTGGCAGCCCCTTATTTTTCGCTTTTACCCTCCCGCTAGTTTTGAAGAATTGGTTCGCTACATGTTTCGAGATCATGTCATAAAACACCTCGAAAATATCAAATGTAGTGTAGGGCCAGCTTTATTTAAAATCAATAATATCGCAAGCAAAAAGCTCTGCAGGAAAAACAGCGCCGTTTATTGATTTCTTTGGCTGCTAGTGCTAGCTGCATGGTTTGGCCGTTTCCGGATAGATGTCAGTAGTAGAACAGAATGGAAAGAAATTTAATTAAAAGCGAAGATATTTCTTTCTAATGTTAACAACATCACGAGTTTATCGCTTAGTATTGTAAATAATGGACCCTGCCGCCTCCTTTAAGCAAGAAAAACCTGTGGTTTGGACCACTAATTTTTAATTAGATTAGATGTTCAAATCTGTCCCCTTCTTGAACCTCACAATATCCCAATCTATTGTAAAACTCTTGGCGCGTAGCAGCCAACATTTCAGGGGTGATAGAGTTGCCCGCCTCCAAAAGTTTCGCCCTCAACTCCTGTATAGTCGTAGGCCGTAAGTGAGGGTGTTGGAAAATTTTGTCGTGCCAACAACCCCATAGGAAAAAGTCATTTGGCGCAAGATCTCATGGTGTGGCCGCCATCTAGCGGAATTTGCAGACATCTTGTGAACGGTTATTATTGCAACTATGATTTATGCTCACAATGAAAGAGTGGCGACAATTTTTTCTCATGAAAGCAGTCCGGAGATAATAACAAACTGCCACCTTTGTCAATATACCTGTTTCTTTTGTGCGCGCAGAACTTTTTATGCCATTTCTGTTTGATTTATTGAAATCCTATCCCTAAGGAAAATCTTAGGAACCCTGTATAAGGCCTGTAAATAAGTAAACGGTGTATCATCCAAAAGTTTAATATTCATTTTAGCAGATTTAGCCACACCCAATTTATAGTTGTCAGTAGCAAAAAGGTCTGTCTCTAAATTCTTGTAGTAGTTTGATAAGTTGTAATTTTATTTGCTTGTCTTTAATGCCAATATTAACTTCATTTTCATTTAAAAAAAGGTAATTGTAGTGTGTTTAATTTTAATACAATTTCTTCGGATTTTGTTTTATTTGATTCACATGGATATCCACGAACTATTGGGTAGTTTGAATTTAAAATTAAATCTTGACCCGAAAAATTGATAACTGGTAAAACTGTTTTTTCATATCTTGAGTGATTTACAATAATCCTTGGTATAGCATACTCTTTTCCAGTTTGATATCTTCCACAAGATTTAAATAAAAATATCTCCTTCAAATGGTATTTTTGTATTTACAAATATATTTCCTACATGTCCGGGATTTATTAATGTGGATTCACTTATAAACAATTCTACCTTATTTGGTTCTTTACAAAAAGTAAGATTTTTGTTGTCTTTAGTTACAATGTCATCTGGTTGTTTAGTAAAAGTTTGTCCCACTAAAACTTCCTAGATATGATCTGGCACTACAAGAAATTTTACTGTCCGTTGTACATCGTCAAATTTTATTTTGATTTCGTTTTTTCCCAATGCTTTTATTTGAGCCAAGCCATATCCTTTTATTACAACATCGCAATCCTTAATCGGTAATTTTAATTCATTAGCATTACTAAAACGAATAAAATTGCAAGAGGCACCAAAATCTACGAATGCCTTTTAACCTTTGTTTGTTTGCAATAATGTCCTTAAAATACTTTTGGTTATTTTCCGTCGATAGTCAAAAAACATTTTCCTTTCTGGTGTTCTGATTGGGTTTTTGTTGACATGAGTAACATTGCAATGCCCTGCATTCTCTAGCTTTATGCCCAATATTTTGACATTTATGACAGACGATTCCATGTTTTGCTTCAACAGCTCTTCCTTGAAATTGGTTGTTTCGATTCATTGGAAATATAGGTTGTCTAAAACTTCTAGATGTACTAGGTTGGGTTTCTATGTCACATGATTTTAAGCAGTGAAGTAAAGCCTCAGACGTTTAAAAATTACTCGATCTCGCAAACGTTTGTATGGTTGTGTCGGTAATTCCCCCCAATATACAAGACACAGCCTCTGGACCAAAAATCTTACATTCCTTGAGATATGCTATTTTTTCGTAGTAGTAACATAAATATGACTCATTTCGTTGCTTCGTTCTGATAACCATCTTCATTAAGTTATTTAAATAATCGGCATGTGGCGGAAACGCTTTATGTAACTCGACTTTCCATTCTTCCCATGTATACTGAATTGTTGGCAAACCTTCATACCAAGTTTGTGCAAGTCCCTTTAATTTGGCAGTGGCGTTGTATACCGTATTTTCATCATCCCAGTTGTAAAGGTTTTTTAGTTCATCGATTCTATGACACCACTTTTCGATGTTCTGATGACGATCTTCTGAATTATAAAATGGTACCACGTTGTCGTGAGGGCTTAAAATTCTACGTCGTTCATTATTAGCGGCAACTTGCACTTCCATTGCTCTCACCAAATATTTAACCATACCGGATAATTCATTATTACTGGTAGTTGTCGACGCCGTCTCGGATGTTGCACCACTGTTTTCTCGCGGTCTTTTAGCCACTGGCCCAGCTGTAGAACGTGTTGGTCTGTTATTTGACATGACGCCCTGTATAAAAATAACACCTTGTATAAAAATAATACCCTGTATAAAAACAACACCCTGTATAAAAACAACACCCTGTAATTTTGACCACTAACACAACCACATTTTTTTTTAAAACACTCAATATACACTTTTCACCACCCACAAATGCACCTAATAATTCACTTTTAATTTCGTTAAAAAAATGCCAATATATAATTCTACACATTTTCATAAAATAAGGTCGACGCAAGGGTCCTAGAAAATATTGGTCCATATTTTAATTGCCTTTTTGAGCTTATTCTTCTAAACAAATTTTCAATAGGCATATTATATTCCGTGTGTTGTCAACAACAAACCATAGATAACTAGCAGAAAAAGTGGCTCTAATTAAGTAAAATATCTTTTAGAGCTTTTATTATTTTTAACCTTACTTACCTTTTATCAGTGATCGATGGTAGTCATTGGTATGTACCCGACACCTGAATGTAAAGTACCTAAATAAATAGGTAGAAGCATGTAAGAACCCCTCAAACTTACAAGTACCAATCTGAAGTAACCCCGGCGAGCACCTATGTCCCCAGGATTTTTCCATTAGTAGTGGACCGCCATATTGCCTACACTACTAGAATACATCTAGTGGCCCGCCATTTTACCTACACTAGTCACTATCACATCATTTCACTTTCTACATATCAACTCATTATTATTCTCTCTTTATTAATTCAAACTCTATGATTTACTCTAAAATCACCACATGCTTAACTAAATCTATGACCGAAAGTCAACCGTCTTTTAAAAAACAAATCTTAATGTTTCCATTGCCTGCCTGCCTGCCCCGTAAACAATAAATATTGTAACTCAAGTATTTAGGTTTCAAAAGGATTTTAGATTATAATAATGAAAATAATAAAAGTACGAATATATATTTCTACCTAACTACCTACATACTAACAGGTTAAAATAAAAGTCAACGTCACACAATGGTATACGAGTTGACTCGGGATAATTAAGCGCGCCTAAAGTGAGTGCGACCGTGGTGCCGATTCTTGAATTTTGTAGAAAAGGTCGCACGGGAACAGTCACCTCCTTGATATCGACCAATAACAGGCTTTAACTCAATCACGATTTATTCGAAACCTATCCGACCACGGCCAGACTTCACCCGATTGCCGAAGGAACCTTCAACTTTCATACAACCGCCTTTGAAAAACGATAATCGAGTTAGCTTTGCGCGTACACTGTACAAGCTTGTTTCAATGACGATCTATCTAAACCATTAAAACAAATCATACATATATCTTTTTAAAAATAAGAGTTTTTTTCTTAGAAATGCGTAATATGTCCATTTAACGGGACTTATTTTTGGAAAGATACTAAAATTATATTGCATTTATTTACGTTTAATAAATATTTATTGTCTTAAAAATGTAGAAAAATAATTCACATTTTTGTGTCAATTAGTGCTCTTATAAAATAAAGTATCATCACTTTTCACGCCATCTTGTGGTTTACGTCTAAGTTTTATTATTATTCCAGGACCGTAAATGAGCCATTAAAATCGTGTTGAGATGGTCGTAAAATTAGGATTATTCGTTGGTTGTAGGTAAAATACATTACCGTCATGACGATTATGGTATGTAGACAAAAGAGAGTGGGCCATATAAAAAAAAGCAGTCTGTTAGGACACGGTATAGAGGATAAATGAATACCTCCAGCATTTTCGGTAAAGTAACCGTTATAATAAACGAATCAATATTATGGATGAGCGGTTCACTTATTTGAACGCCCTATTTCATATAGCCTCATCAGTTCGCGCTAAATGTAAAATAATGAACCGATTTTTGGTAAAGGGGTTTAGTTTATCGTAAAAGCTACTTCACCAATTTAATTAAAACATTCGGTACAGTATACTTACCTTTTATGGAGACATTTCGCCGCGGACCGCTTTGCTGGGAAGACGTTCTGCCGCGAGTCGTTCGCAAACGATAAAAAATTATAAACCCCAAAACAAACAACATTAACCTCACTTAACCTCCCTTACCGCTGCGAAACGGCTAGTATCTGGATTAATCGCTTTCGGTTAATCTCTAACATATAAATCGGTTAATTGGTTTTCGAGATATAAATATAAGTTTCTTTTATGCTTTTTTATGACCATTTATGCGTCTTATACAAAAAAGGTAAATAAAACAAATATTCAGTTTTAAACTTTCTAAAAATGTTTATGTATTATTTAATTCCCAAATTCTCGTTTCGGATAACGTACACTTAGTACCCCTACTAAAAATTGTATCGTCGTAATCCAAATGACGATGTCAATTTATTTGTCAAAATTCTAAATATGGTTTAACCGCAACTTTAAAAAATTATATCTTGAAAACCTTAAGACCTATAAGATTTAGGGTAATTTAAACATTGTTGGGAATTTCAATATCTACAACATATAAAAATTTCAAGCACTTTCAATGATGCGAAATTTCCCATGTATCGTGTGCGTCTTCCTTTATATAAAAATTAAAATCTTAAAAGTTTAGACAAACACAACAAATAATCTTGACATTAAATTTAAATTGCTCTATAAATTTGCTTTTTTTGAATATACCCCAAATCATAAGTTTGCTTCAAAATTGTAAAACTTTAACTTTAAAAAGACCACATCTTAAAAACCCCAAGGGGTCTTCACCTGACAAAAAAATTGTACGCGGTGATGGTTTATAACTGTTCAGAGATAATTTTGTTGTCTAATAGCCGCAGAGGGATCAAACGAAATAGTAATTTACGTTACAAAGCCGACAAATGGCCTATTAAAGTACAAGTCTAGATGTTTAGGGACAAGGCGACGAAGGAGCCGAATCCGGAATTTCTAGAAGAGTACTTTAATGACATTTCACGGTCGTGTATCGTACAACGTTTTATTTCATACTGTAGAAAACCGTCTATTTTAAAAAATACTAAATCTTTTATTCGGATTTGTAGCACCCTATATTTAGGTGTTAATAAAAAAAAACAACAAAAAAGAAGCATGCATTTGTGTGTGTGTTTTTACGAGATTCGGAATCAGGAGATAGTAGTTGGAGCTGTTTGGTTGACGGTACAACGAATTGTTTACAGGTCAGTAAAATGCGTATTTAAAAATTATTATATTCCAAATAAAAGGTTCTTTTATTTCTATTATATTTAATGTGTTGGTTTATAACATGTGTATATTTAGATAGAATCGTTTTATGCTGTGAACCATGCAGATTTAAATCAAAACATTTGCTGTCTTTTGTGCTGGGATTTTAGTTTGTATGACGTATACCCAAGGATGTATGAAATAGATATATTATATATTTTTGGTATGATTTAGGATGTGAGAAAGGGCCTTGGTGAATCTATGATTGAGCGAATATCCTAGCAAGTAAAAACAAAGTATAGTCTAGAGATATTAGCCCAAAATTTCAACTCTTCAGTTTTGCATGTATTGTTATAAATGTAGAACGACAAGTTTTAGTACTGAGACAGTAATTTTAATTTTTCAAGTAATTTAATTATTACTTGTAATTCAATGTTTGGCACAGCATGACTCGATTTTTGGAATTGAGATCGAGGGTTTCTCTGCCGTGCTCTTTCCCCACGTGAATTTCAGGCTGAGTACGGCACTACTATTGATTTTTCTTCGAATTAATAAATTAGGAGTATTTTTAAAAGTTTGTGTTTATTTTACATATCACACCTTACCTCAAATCTCCCTAAATTTGTTATTGTCAGGCGCATTCTGGGCAAGTAAAATTATGTTAATTTTATGGGGTTAACAACGTAGGGCTTTTTATTTATTTTGGTTGGTTAATTTTAATTTGTTAAACGAACCTGGGTAGGTGTGTTTTACTACAATACTATTTATTTTATATTTTAAATATAAAAAAAATAATTTATAAGACGATCATAAATATACCAAAAAAGTTATACCGTTTATAATTGTTTTAACTATTACTCCATCACATTGTTGTCAAAATTTCGAAGTTGTGGGCCACTCAAAATATTAAATTTATTAGCGGTCTTCGAGTTCAAAAAATACAAATAGCTTCGGAAATTCCCCTGGATATTGGAAATGTCGTAGAAAATTTCTTCTTTAATGGATTGCTAACGAGAGCGAATTTGGGCGCGATTGAGAAGCCAGATGGTGCATACATCTGGCGAAACTGGGTAAAATGAGCAGTGGCAACGTTTTCCCCTTTTAAATCACCTGGAGATGGCGTATTTCCGGTCTTCCTACAGAAGGGTCCGGAGTTTCTATATGCCCATCTACTTGAAATTTTCAGGTTCTACAGCTTTTTAAATGATTTTATGGAGGAAAAGGCAAAAATAAAGCTATTATAATTTGTCTACTATAAAACCTATTTATTATTATTACACCACACCAGACCAACCCAACCTCTGTCTGAGTTTCTTTGCAATGTGGCGGACTACAGCCCAATGAGCATTTTTGTCTATATAGAAGTTACAGCAAATAATATAAAACCTTCATAAAATAACCAAAACCCAAGCAACAATTTGACCAAAATTGTTGCTTGGGAAGTTATATTATTTAGTGTTGGTGATAATTTTATAACTCTAATATATCTCTTAAATGAGTAAAAGACTTGAAAAACAACTGACCAACACCAGCTTATAAAAATTTATGGTACATAGTAATGGATAGAAAACAACATATAGATTTTATAAAAATTCCTTATGAACCCTCAAGTCTAGATATTATTATAAAAAGGTTTTACAACTGTTCTAACAACACTACATAACAAATTAAAGGTTTTTATCGATTTAGAAATATAAATTTTTCATCTTTCTTCCCTTTGCTTGTAATGTATTATTCTTTTTCTTTTTAAAATAAAAAATTTATAAAATTGTGTTTACCAATCTTCTAAAATAAATTAAAATGGAAGTGAGATAAGTTGAAGCAGGAATATGAATATTTATATTCTATAGGTTAAATAAAAGCTGTTATCCCAGTCATCCTACTCTGATAATCAGCTGCGGTCCCGTGTGTACTGTAGTTTTCGAATACACTCACAAAATTTTCATGGGCTCCAAAAATACTTGAGAAAACGAAAAAAAAAATATTCATTTAAATAATACTGTTTTTTTCACATAGGTTTTTTGCTTTCTGGGAGAAATATTAAATTTTGTATTTTGTTCTTAACCCTAAACAAGCAATATTTCGATTAAAACACATGTTGAAACCCCATAAATAACGTTTTTATTTTGGTCAAAAACCTATTGTTGGAATCGAAAATGTCGCCATTTTGGATTCCAACAATAGGAAATTTACGACAATTCTATAAAAAAACAATACAATTATAACACTGTTTGCCTCTTTCAACACTATTTTATGAACGTTTTAAAACATGATGCTAGTTGGAACAAAAGGCTGCAGATGGCGCAGTGTTGAACACTGAAGGTCTGTTTCTGCGAGCTTAAGATAGTTACCATTGTTCTCTTTTCCTAAATGTATTCGTCCGAGAGAGATCCAGCATACTACACATACCAGGAAAAATACCCGCCTGCACACCCTTCAACCTCGCATAACTGTCAGAGGTAACTATCTCAAGAAGATAGTTAGATTGCGGGGTCGAAGGGTGTACAGGCAGGTATTTCCCTGGTATGCTGGATCTCTCTCAGACGAATGCATTTAGAAAAAGAGGATAATAGTAACTATGTCAAACTCGCAGAAACGGACCTTGAGGCTGCGTTCCGTCGCGTCGTAAGGTGATGTGTTCACAATTGCCGCCGACCAGCCGTGCGCACTGTATGCACTCGAAGTTTCACGGTGCATTTTTGCGAACTTAACACGGTTACTATATTGTTCTCTTTTTCTAAAACCCGGTTCCCATCTATGGGTTTCTTATGCGTGGGCTCCCCGAATCAAAACACGGATCACGTAGTCTAAGTGAGATTTGCCTATACAAGTTCATGTCGGTCTACGTGATGCGTTTTTTGAGTCAGGGTGGCCGCGCATGGGAAACGTTGGTCGGAATCGGGTGTAGAATGCATTCGATCCCGATATCTGTCATCGAAAACTATCTCAAGAAGATTTGGATCTCTTATCTCTCTCAGATTGATGTAATTAAAACCAGATAATGATGGTATAGTATCTCGCAAAAACGCGCCTTTTGATGTCGCAAAAACGCACTTTTTAAAGTCGCGAAAACGAGCCTTTTGATGTCATAAAATTAACCTACAAAATCTTGTTTGTTTTGTTATAAATTAAAATTGTTTTATTGTTGAAAAAACAGTTGTTATAAATAACCACTATACAAAGAAATTAATAAAAACATTATAGAAAGAATGGGCAAAAAAGGTTTATGAATGAGTTCATAAGAATATTACAGTCACCAATTTATATAATTATTGTGTGTGAGTTCCCAAGTTTTTATAAGTGTCTCTTTGTTGTTGGTTAATTAAGTTTTTATAAGTGAGTTGATAGCAACATTTTAAAAACCAATCTATATATCTTTAATTGATAGTTACTTACGTTTTATAGATGGGTTAACAGAAAGATGTTAAAAACCAATTTATATAACTTTTGTCACTGATGACTTATATTTTTATAAATATGTTAGTGAAAACATTGTTAACACCAATTTATATAACATTTGTTACCGATGACTTTAATTTTTATAAAGATGTCCGTGGAAATATTGTTAACGCCAGTTTTATGTTACCTTAGAGTACCATCAATTTAGAATCTTTAATAAAACAAATATACAAAGTCAATTCCTGTAGGAAACCTCTAAATACCCTAGGGCATTAATGGAACCCTCTTTACAATAATTATAAAAAATTTTGTCACCAGAGGTTTCTGAAACTGCTCATTGGAAGTCAAGCCAAATCCTACAGGCTTATAGGTCTCTCCAGTTTTATTCTTAAAACAATAGAGAGAGTAATAGACCGTTACCTTAAAGAAAGTGTATTAACTAGGAACCCTTTTTAAACCGATGCAATATGCCTATCAGTCTGGTAAGTCCTCTGACACAGCCCTCCATCACTAGGTGAATAAGGTGGAGATGTCTATGGCTCGTGGTAGACCAGTACTGGCAGCATTTCTGCACATAGAGAGAGCCTTTGTTAATACATCTTTCGACTCAATAAACGAAGCAGTCCGCAAGCGAGATACTGAAACAACCATTGTAAATTGAACAAGAGCCATGCTTTCAAAGCGGACTGTAATAACCAACCTCTTTCAAGACTCTGCAAAGATCAAAGTAGCCCGAGGTTGTCCGCAGAGAGGAGTACTTTCGTGGTTGACAGCTTACTCGTAGAGTTAAATGATGGAGGGTATGTTGTTACAATTGATAGCAACAATGTTTTACAAATCGGCTGCTAAAGTCGAACTAGTCCTCTTCACAAGAAAGAGAGCTCTGGGCACTCTACCAGAACTTAGACGGTTCGATCAAGTCGTTGCAAAGCTCCGCCAAACATCTTGGAATCATTAAAGACTTCAAGCTAAATTTGCGAGAGCATGAAGACAATAAGATTACGAAAGCCACAAACGCCCTATGGGCATCCAAAAGGACTTTTAGCACCACATGGGGACTTCAAACTGAATTTATACGGCTGTCGTGAGACCTACCGTGACGTATGGGGCCATAGTGTGGTGGCCAGGTACAAAAAAAAGATTACAAAGGCACAATTAGACAAAGTCCAGCGGTTAGCGTGTTTGGGCATAACAAGCGCCATGAGGACGGCACCTAACAGTGCTATTGAAAGGCTCGCAAGGCTGCCTCCTTTGCATCTATTCATAGAACATGTGGCTTTGAGGACTATGTACAGACTTCAAAGTCATTGTGACCTGAGGATCAATTCTGATCCCAAGAGTCACACATCACTCTATAGAAATGTAACGAAGATCTGTCCAGTGCAAACCAGTTAGGGAAGTCTGGAAGGAATGGATGTGTGTCCCTTGCCCCCGCCCCCCCACGAGTAGGACAGTCTGTTACACAGACGGCTTAAAAATGAGACACGTCGGCAGCAGAAGTGTACATACTGTAAAACCTAGGTTGATGTATATGCCAATCTGATGCGTGGATATAAAAATCTGGAAATGTCCGCTTCGTTTGCTTAGATAGTAGGGCTGCACTGTCTGCTATCAGGTCGGGTTAACTCTGTCCATGTATTGGAGTGAAAACGTGTCTTGACAACTATGGCAAGGCATCCTCTGAGTCCCGGGACATGAAGGTGTACCGGGAAATGAAGAGGCCGATAGATTGGCTAGACAAGGATCATCAACCGATCCGGTAGGTCCAGAACCAATACCAAGTATTCTGGCATGCAGTCATAACGGCCCTGAAATGTGACTCAGACAGGCGCTCTGGACGCTTGTTCTTGACCGACCGTGAGGTTAGATGAGCCAAATTCCCCGTGCAAAAAGGTGGTGAAAAAAGGTCACCTCACCTCACGGTCGTTCCAAGAATAAGCGTCCTGAGGAGCTCTGGAATGGACACAGGCCAAACTCCTGATTGGTGAGGTGAACGTCTAAAAAACAAAATCCTTGCTCCACCCATGTAGGGAGGATGTGAGATTAGCAACACGGCTCCTAACAGTACACTGTCGACTTAACAAGCATCTAGAGACGCTAGGAATCGCCAAACCATGGATAGTGGGCGTGCAAAGGGCCCAGCAAGGTGGCCTACGTACAAGGGAATTGTCCCGCCCGCATTTCTACATTCATTCATTCATGGATTGCTAACCAAAGATAAATCAGAGGATGTACTTGATGCGGCCCCTGTAAATATGTAACTGCAGTATTACCGTTATTACTTTATTGTAACTTGCATTATTAAAAATTGTTCAGAAATAAGCCTGTGTTAGTTAAAACACTATACTGCAGTTTCAATCCGGTAAAGTTACCATTTTTATAAAAAATTCTACGATTTGAATGATAGCACAGTAACGGAAAATCAAATTTATCAAGCGCTTATTTCAATTAAATCCAAGGCTATAGGAGTGGATAGAATTAGCATTGAAATGTTGCTACGAAGTTGTCCTCTTATTTTACCTGTAATAAAGCACTTCTTTAACTAAAAAAAAATCAAATGTCCTTCCATTACCCAAACTGAATAATCCAGAAAAATATGAGGATCTAAGATCAGTCAGTATTATTTGCGCAATTTCTAAAGTTTTAGAAAAGCTTATGGAACAGCAAGAGTTTTTGTTGAAAACGGTTTACTACCAGAGAATCAATTGGAGTTTCGAAAAATCGTAGTTTCTCTAGCGCCTTAGCACAGGTAAATGACGATCTGATAAAGAGTGTTGACGAAAATAAAATGACTGTTTTGGTGCTTTTAGATTATTCAAAAACTTTTGATATAATCGATCATACTTTACTACTCGCGTTGTGTAATTTTTTAGGCTTTTCTAGTGAAGGATAGGTACTATCAGGAATTATTTATTCCAGCGCACCCAAGCAGTTAAAATTCAAAAAGATCAATAATCTAGTTACCAAGGGGTTCCTTGTGGCGTGCCGCAAGGATCAGTATTGGGCCCTCTGTTTTTTACGTTGTATACCTCACAATATTACAAAGTTTTAAAGTATTGTCTTGCTCACCTCTACGCTGACAATTAATGCAGACCTCAAGAATATTGTTGAACTTTAAAACAGCTATTGCTTGTCCATTAATGCAAAAAAATCTAAGGTAATGCTATTCGGTCGAAAGCTGGCACAAAAGCGATGTCTTGACAGTATAAACATTGAAATTGATGGTCAAAAAATGGATATTGCTGGTTCTAGTCTCATCCCTTAATTTTAAAAGTCACGTGACTACTCTAATTAAGAGAGGATATTGTAATTTATTCCAACAGACATTACTTAAACAAATATGCAAAAAAGTATTATGTGAACCCATCGTCTTGTCTCATCTTAATTATTGTGACGTAGTTTTTGAATAGATAGTTTTGAAGAATCTGATAAAAGGCTTCAGCTTCTACAAAATTCATGTGTCAGATTAGTATGTGGGCTCCGTAGACGCAACCATATCTCAAAACCTCGTAAACTAGTATGGAGCAACGAAGACATCTGCATTGCGCGGTGTTTTATCACAAATTAATTACTAAAAAACAACCTATTTATCTTTTTAAAAAGATTTCATTTATGCTTAACGTACACAATCGCAATACGCGTTACAAAAATAAAATCTGTGTTCCTAAATATAAAACCAACATTTATCAAGGTTCCTTCTCATATTGTGTAGCTAAAATTTACAACAAAATTCCAGTGCATTTTACTTTAAAAGAAAACTGAAAAAATATTTACTTCAGAGCAATTAACAATAAAATTTGCTAAAATCAATGAATAGCGAGCTTTCCCTTAACAAAGGTAATGGTAACCGTAGATCCGGATTTCGCACTTGTGGTCCTCATCAGTACGGTGCTAGGAATTAGGAGATGAAATGATAATGAAAAAATGTGACACAGGATTCATGTAAAAGACAACCATCTGCCACACATCTGACAACCAATTAAGCGTCTCTACGGAGACAGATATAATTATCTTTACAGATATCCTAAGCTATGGAGTCGATAAATCTAAAAAGGGATTTAGCGAGGGTATATGTAACAAAATTAATGAATAACGAGCTTTCCCTCAAAAAAGGTAATGGTAACTACTAGGGTCCCTAGGACCCCAAATCCGCCGACGCCGGTTGTTTTTTTTTTTAAATTTCACTAAAACAACCACTTCCAATATAGCCCAACCCAAGCCAAACAATCAACAAAACACATTAACCCCCCCCCCTCGGCACCCTTTTTTCTCTTAAAAAAAAGCGGCGCCGGCGGATTTGGGGCAGCTGCACACCCCGCACACATTAACAATAGCAGTCCCGAAATCAAAAGTATGTCAGAATTACGGGCTAATCATATGCGGTAAAAAAAATTGGGCTTATGCCCTTACCCCATTTTTACAGACTTTTATTGAATTTTACTATGTTTTTTATAGTTTGTTGATAAGTCAAATCTTGTTATTCATTTTTGACTACCTTCTACAAATCCGATCAACTTGAAATGTGGTATGCGTCGAGTTCCGAGGGGGTAATTTACTTAATTAAAAATCAAAACTCCTACGGACATAAAGTTTCCAGTTTTATGTTCCACTAAATATTTTTTAATTTTAGAGGTAAAAACTATGTTCATGGGAGTTGGTTAAATTAAATTCCTAACTTTTTAACCAAAGCTTGATTGCATGGGAGAGGTGGTTAAGTGGTTAATAAGTATTTTCTTTTTTTTACACTGGGTCTTTTCCATCCATTAACCAACGTAGTTTTTTTTAGAAAATCGCATCATCACCATAACTCAAAGCATACCAAATTTCAAGTTGATCGGATTTGTAGAAGTTAGTCAAAATCATAGAAATATAATGGGTTAAGAATGGGCCAGAATCTGCGCGAAATGGCTAATAAGGGGGGAATCCATTTTGAATCACAGCAGAGTTAAATAAATTGTTGGTTGAGCTTGACATACGGCTTGCGTTTACATTTCAAATTTAAATCGAACTTGTATTCCAAACATAAGTGTCAGTGCATCAATTTAAAAATATTCGCTGCCTTGCTGATTTAATATATTAGGATATTTGCCGAGAAATTAATTAAAAATAAAATTTGATACATTATATCCATGTTCAACAAAAGAAAAATGTTTTGAGCTGATTCAAAATCTGCGTGTAAACATATGGTAAAATCAGCTGATTGCAAAAATAAACAAAGGCAGATAATTTAACTATTTTAAACAAACGTTGTTATCTCATAATATATGCTAATTGTTTGTTAGTTTGAGACTAAATTAAAGTTCCTTCTAGATTTGGACAAAAAGTATCGATGCTGCGAAAGACCTTCAAAAGAGTTTACTTATCGTTAAGGCAGGTTTTATAGAGAACAAAAGTGCCTTAAGCTAGTTCAACATACGCTTTTATCTAGATATATCTTTCAAGCCAAAACTGAAACCTTCCATGAATTTCTTTCCAAAATTGAAGCAAAAGTGGGACTGGAATATTTAAACAAATGACTGATGCAGAGTATATTTAATACCTTATGGACAATGTTCAGTGAAAATTAGTTTATTAAGGAAAAAGTGCTTACATGAAATCATTAATTCACCCTTACCTCACTGTGTAAAACTATTTTAAAATCTAGCTATTTTTGTAAACGAGTATTTTTTAATATATTATTTCAATTCAAAATTAAATTCCCTGTAAGTGGTTTAAACATAAAAAGTAATTGGGAATGTATATAAAATAAGAATTATTGCTGCAAGCAAGACAAATACTCTTAATTTTTACTTTTTTTATAGTTAACTCCTCGGTCAAACAGAGTTATTTAGTTACATACTTGTCAATCAAAACCTTATTGTATCATGTTTTTATTTTTAGTTTTGCAAGTCAATTTAATGCAATATTGTTTGGACATACAGGGTGTCCCAAAAGTTCGAGTCCACCCTAATGTCTCCAAAACCTAATATGTTACTTTTTTCTCTAATGGTTTTTAAATAAAATGGTAAAATCATTTCCATAAGACCCATGAGTTAAACAAGAAAACAGATATTCGGGGAGCCTTTCTCTAAATCATTGCTCTTATTTAAAAGTTTTTGTCATTTTATTTAAAAACCGTTAGAGGAAAAGGTAACATATTAGGTATTTTTGGAAACAGAATAAAAAGCTCTATTCAAACTTTCGAAAATATGCAGGGTATATCAATTACAAAAAGTATTGTCTCCGCTCTAGCTCCGCCACTTAATGAAGGGCGGCACAATTAGCATCCAAAAAGATACTTTTTTGTAAACCATCTAATGAAATTTTACTTTTCTGTCTCTTTTCCTTCTGGAGATATTAGGGTGGGCTCGGATTTTTAGGACACCCTGTATATATATATATATATATATATATATATATATATATATACAGGGTTGCCCATTTCAAAGGCTTCACCTGGATTTTTTCAAAAAATGTTCAGAATTCGAAGAAACACATCAATTTTGTTTGTAAACGGGACACTTTTTGGCTACCTATCTTGAAATTTTTATAGCTCACATCCCCTTCAAGGGGTAAACTTTACCGCTATATTTTGAATAGGGAAAGTGGGTCGAGTGATACCTTGTCAAGGTCTCCTGAACGTCTTGACAATCGTGTAAAAATTTTGAAAATCTATCAATTAGTTTTTGAGATATAGCCTAAAGTCTTCCGCTTACAAACAAAATTGATGTGTTTCAGCATTTTCTCCAATTCTTTAATATTTGTATAGGGTTGGAGCAATAACACCCAAATCATAATCAATCATTTAAAAAAATATTTGATATGTTGTCATATGTATAGCCAGTCGAAAAAAAAGGGACAACATTGATGTTTGTGCTGTTAAATCTCAAAGTAAAATCATGACATGTTCTATTTTTTTTTAATCAGCTGTATATATGACAAATTGATGGCTTGACAAATTTAAAGTATGTGATGGCTTAGGAGTTAAAGGGGGGGGGAGGTAGAAATATGAAAAACTGCATTAGAACAGATACATTTATTTACAACATTTTTTCACACTTTGGTACAACACCTTTATTTTGAAAAAATATTGAAAAATGGGGTTTCAATACATACACTATGGAGAAATGACAAAATTCAAAGTAAAATGATTTATTCAATGTGACAGTCACAATTACTGATGATTGAATAATTCAATTTGTTTCTTATATTTTTACCTTGCACTGTACATAGCAGTGAATTTTTTTGCTTAAATTAAAAAACCTTATTCTAACATAACAGACAACAATATTTTTAATTAGAATGAATGAGAGATTGGGTTCCAGAGGTGGAGTTTCCAAAAAGTAGTCATTTCAAGTCCTTATTTCCTCACAAGAGAAATATCAACAGCCTCTTCGGACTTGCCAGATTTGCTGGGAACTGACAATATGACAGTTGAATAAATCACCCTGCAGTTTCCTCCCTCACCACTCTTGTATGCAGCAGTAATCGTTTAAGTTGGGTTCTTGTTTCATTCATTTTGGGATCTTAAAAGTGAATAAATATCCTTATAAATAACAAAAACTCAATATATATAAGAGGTATGAGTTGCAAAAATGTATTTTTCAAATTAAAAAAAAAAGAAGTTAAGGCCGTCTCACATAAACTTGCATGGGGTCACATAACGCCTAGTGTAGCATCTCAATCACTGAACTGTAGAGATTTTATGCTATGTGTTATGTACCTTAAGCAATTTTGTGTGTGAAGGCCTTTCCATGTGATTTTAGAAATTTTACATTAACCAACCTGTAGCTATGTGTTTATAAATAATTAAAAAAATTCAAATAACAAAAAAAAAACAGAAACTTTCCAGCTTAAAAATAAGGGAATTATTTAGTAAGTATATGATTTTCAGCCATTTTTGATTTTTTATGATTTTTTTTTTATGGAGGCACCTACTAGGGTATTATATATAAATTTTTTAATTTGATCTGATTATAGTCAATTGATCGTTTTTATCGATTCTTTTGAACATTGTTTATCAAGCAGGATTAATATAAAGTATAAGTAGTTCATAATTGGAATAGTGTTTTTTCTAATTTTAGTCCTAAGAAATAACCACTGTTCATACTTGTCGTACTACCTATTTGCAATAACATCTGTCAGTTTTTTGTAACTCACTGTGAATCTCCATCTTTGTCAGCCTCATATGAATGCCCCTGATATAAATCAAATCAAATCAAATATTTTATTTTGCCAAATGAAAACTTACACTAAAGTAACAATACATAATTATAATAATTACGACAAAATCTCTCGATTATGAAACCGCTAACACTAAATATGAATGCCTGGACTCTTCAAACAACAAAAACAGACAAAAATTTTTAAAAAAATAAGCCAAAACAATTGAAAGACAACATCGTTTCAGATTCAGACCAATGGC
This sequence comes from Oxystoma pomonae, assembly GCA_963921995.1. NCBI lineage: Eukaryota > Metazoa > Arthropoda > Insecta > Coleoptera > Brentidae > Oxystoma > Oxystoma pomonae. Next base: position 57,024,827 of record OY998163.1, on the reverse strand, counting down.
AAAAGCACATTTTTGTTTTTGCAAGTAATAGTCATAATAAGGCCTGTTTGACATAGAGTAATTAAACAAGAATGCATGCGAGTCTTCTCTTTTCATGTCACTTTACTGGTACTGCTATAGTGAGATGAGAAAAGATGACTTGCATGCAATTCTTGTTTTATTGCAAGTCGTCTCTTCTCATTTAGCTTGCTTTAGCAGCACCAGTGAAGTGAGATGGAAATAAAGGACTTGCATGCAATCTTTGTTTCATTGCAAATACAAAACAAAATCACTCTATGGGCACTCCCATTTTAAACAGCTAGTACCTTTTAACTTTCTAAAATACACTAAAATTAGAACAAACACTGTGACTATGAAGGATACTTTTGGCTACACCACTATACTTACTTTTAAATCGACATAAATATTCACTAACTGCTTAATTAAAAATCGAAGAGAAAAATATGAAAACAAACACTAAACGACAGACAACAATCCGTCCTCTGTCAAAATCAAAGAAAATGACATTGGTTGGTTGCGGATGCGGCAACTTCCAGCCGCCCAATCTATGCTGTGATTCAAAATAGATGATGGGGTCCTCCGATTTTAGGATGCGCAGTCGTATTTGCCCATTCTTAACCCATTATATTTCTATGATCAAAATTGACTAACAGGATTTTACTTATCAACAAACAACAAACTATCAAAAACATGGTGAAATTCCATAAAAGCTTGTAAAAATGGGGTAAGGGCATGAGCCAGAATTTTTTTTGCCGCAGATGATTAGCCCGTAATTCTAACATGCTTTTTGTTTCGGTAAGTTCTGCTATTATTAATGTGTGCGGGGTGCGGCTGCACATTCAGCTGCATTTTAAACTTTAAAAAAATCAGATAAGGAGATCTTCAGTCTCTAAGGCGCAACAATGTACCGGTTCAGCTCTCAATATGCTATATTGTTAATCAAATTTCCTGAAAAACGCTAACGCAAGTCTTTTACACTATGGTTGTTAACTGTTTTACCGGAAGTATCGCGGTTTGGGGCCCTCGGCATTGGGAAATAATCGAAAAAATAGAAACTATTTTTTTAAAAAGATTTTTGTTGTTTCCAACAAATACCTCTTCGGTATTAGTGCGCTTGGAGGCCGGTGACTCTCACCTTAAGGTAATTGTACTAAAAATGTGTCTACATTTTTTACTTAAGCTCCTTGGAATGGCCCCGGATCGGCTTCCAAGACTCTGCTTTAACCACCTGCTTGACTTGATTGAAAATTGCGATGTCAGGTTCAACTGGGCTGATCAAATTAAAAAATGATTAACAGAACTTGGTTTCTCGCATATATGGGAAAACCTATCCTTTAATCTGCTCAAGCAAAACATCCCTAAGATTATCGACAGGCTTAAGGAAAGCAGTTATAGGGCGGACCTTAACCTTGCGGCCGGCTCCCACTATACTGTTTTTACAACGCTCTATCAATTTCCCGTTGTCCACCTAAATACCTCAATTTTAAATTGCCTGTTCATATAACGGGATTATAGCCCAATTAAGATTAGCTAACAACTACTTCTCAAAATTGAAAAGGGTCGTCCATTTTCTCAAAGAGACTTGAATTTCAAATGCTTCAACTTGGGAAACTCAAAATCATAAAGTCTCAAAATACAAATTTTTTATTCAAAATTTGGTAGGTGACACGTGTTTCGCCTACATAGGCATCTTCAGACCTACAAATTACGATATACTAGTAAGTTAATTCTAATTGCAAGAACCGTCAAAATTTAAAAAAGAAAAGAAAATAGAAAATAGTAATTACCTGGTATATAAAACGTCGCGATAGAGATTAACATTTAAAAAATATTACAAAAGTGTAAAAAATTAAAAATAAAAAACATTGAAACAAACGAGACTCATTCTACATTTTACAAACAAAAACAAATGAACATTTTTAGGTTAGGTAAAGGACATAACCACAAAATAATTATAAAACTTTAAAAACAAATATTTATGCCGGAATAAGGATTGAACCCGTGTATTCTGGACGAAAGGCAGAAACGTTATCACTGCGCTATAGTCGCTGTTGATAAAATTTTTATGAATTTTTTTTACTGCTGTAGGTTGTTAAATATTAAACCGGGCTCAAAACTGAAAACATCATTCACACACACCAACACTGGGCTCTTTTTGGCCTTAGTAAGTCTAATTTATTGCTCTTTTTGCACTCACGTAACAAGGTTACGTTTTTAGAAATTTAAAAGTCGTGTTTAGTTGACAAAAGGTGGTTGGCAAAGGCTGATTTTGTCTCAGTAATATCTGTGTTTTTATATTTGTTAACAAAACTCAAATGTTCTCGGACTCTAGTTAAAACATTCCTCCCCGTCTGTCCTACGTAGGTCGCAGGGCAACTACCACAGCTTAGAGAGTATATCCCCGATTTTGACAACCTCTCTGATTTGTCTTTAACCTTGTAACATTCGTCCTAATAATTTTTTTATAAAAATTTTTTTTTGATGTTATTAAGAACTTTAGATTTTATTTTTAAAATGTTGGCTCCGGCAGCTGTTCATCTGGTGAACAAATAGGCATGAGTAAGGAAACTTGGACTAATATGAGCGCCACCTGTTTTATTCATAACATTTATAAATAAATAAAAGGTAAAATAAAAGTTTACTTACCCTTAAAACAGGAAAATTATTAAGTATGAATTAGCTATTGTTTTTTTGTAGCTTGTTTATCTAGATTTTAACCGCTTGTGGGATAGAAAATAATGCACACAAAATTTGGGATCCAAATCTGTATTAATCAGTTTTTTTTCAATAGTTAAAATAAAAAAAACAAATCAAAAATTTGAACTACTATTTTAGCAAGTCACTAAAGAATTTAAAAAAATCATTTAAACACATGTTTAAATATAAGGCTAAATTTTGTTAAACCTAACCTCCAGTTAAACAACTAAAAACCTTAAATTTTGCTTTAACTAGTTTCTACATAATTAAAACCAGAAACCAACATCAAAACAAAACAAAAGAGTTGCCAAACTGTCCGAAACCTTTTTTTAAATGTCAAAATTAATAATATGGTTTAACATAACCTCCAGTTAATTAAACAAAAAATGCAGTCAATTTTAACTGCTTCCCAACTATTACCAAAGGTATCTTTGTTTACAAAAAAATATATATAAAAAAACGTTAGTATTTTTTATAGTAACATTAACTAAATCAAGTTTGGTTAATTAGCATGTTAACCGAGAACGTAATAAAAATAAAGTTAATCACATTTTCTTAAGTTATACAGTAAATTAATGAAAACTTGATTTTAACTTTACCATTACCGAGACAAAAATCTAATTGAAAAAAAGTTATGTTTAAAAAAAAAAATTGAAAGGTAAATTTAAAATTGATGCCCTTCTAAAAACCATTGTACATAGCTGTCATTGTGAAGCTGCATCAAACCATAAAACTAAAGAAGCATGATGTGCAGGCTTCTAGAAAAAATCAAGGCACTAGGCTGCTAGTCATATTGAGTAGCTCGGCAAAACAGAGTAAAATTAGGAAGACATGCGGTAGGCTGCTAATGCATAGGTAGGTAAATTTGTAGTAGGCTGTCTCCTGACTACTTAACTAGGTCTCGGCATGGTCGATAAAAAAAGAAGGAACGACCCGGCAACGACCTCGGAACGACCCTAACAAAAATTATATGGAATCCTTGCCATGACTATTTCATGTTTTATTTTATTTTAATAATCTCTTTTAACAAGATCCTTTAAAAAGGTTGATTTAATTTAGGATTGAACAATAAAAAAATTACCAAAAAACGTGGTTTTATCGATAAAGATTTTAAAAAACTAGATTTTTTTTATGTGACTTAAAAAAACTGTCGAAAAAATATTAAGTTAGTTTTGCCAGAAAAGTCCTAAAAGTTGTAAGGGTTTTCATATCAAAAGGTTGATTTAGATTTAATTGACGCACCTCTATGAGGGTTAATTAGGGCGACGACCCATCATGGCCACGCCACATCGCAGCGTGTGTGCTTTAAAACTGCCAAGAAACAGAGAAAAGGAACCATGAAAATATTATCAAATGCCACAAATAATATCTTTAAATATTTGTGAACTCAATGGGTATTGAATACTTACATTGGAAGACCCCATCACTGGATACGGAAAGTTATAAACGAGAAAAATCAATGAGACGAAATATCACTGCTAAGGCGTTAACAGCTGCTTCGAAAAAGAAAGCAAATTTTCAAGTTCAAGAACATTTCTGGGTCAGTGACAGTTCAAGAAGAACATGACTTCGATAGGATGACTCATTATGTAAAAGACTATAATTTTACTTTGGATTTTTTTTAAAAGATAAGAGCAACAATATGGATATCCTGGGAAGAAAATGAAAGATAATTAATTAAGAAATAAAAAGCATTTAAAGTAGCCTAAGAAAATAATAAAACCATTTTGAAATATAGGTGTGACATATGTATTTTATTCTTCGACTCGATTATTTTCGACTTCCCCTGCGGTTGAAAATCAGCAATACCGATAGAGATCTTTTTTCTTATACTTAACGATTATAAGTAACGTTTTAAAGTTAAAGCAAAAGATGGCATGGTATGCACCACAATCCGATATATAATTTCCAGTCATTTAGGAAAGGAAAACAATAACCAGGCTATGAAAGACACCATAATTTCTTTTGAAATTTTAATCAGTATGTAAATAACTACTGTTATTAAGTTAAAACGCTGAATTTGTTGAAAACTTTTATACAAGGTAGACATTTTTAAATAGTTATGTTATTTTTAAATATCAAGGAATTTATGGTCCAACACTTTTTTGTTATGCTTCGTAAAATTACACATTTTTGTCGAAATTCCCTGACATTTCTCTGACTTTTCCCTGACCGTCGAAATTCCCTGACTTTTTCCGGTTTTCCAGAAAATAGCCACCCCGAATGTAGATGTTCTGCTTAGAATAAATAGAGATCTTGAAGTTTTATTTACCATCAAAAAACCAAAACTTGAACATTTTGGCCATATTTTGAGAAATGATAAATGTAAACTTTTACAACTGATAATAGAAGGCAAAATTAAAGGGGTTAGTACTATGACACTTTTCCGAAAAGCAGTCGATCGCGCTGATGATAGCCAACGTTCGAAGAGAGCACGGCACTTGAAGAATATATAATACGTATTTTATCTGCTATGTCCATAGCTCCTAAACCAGGAACTGCCTAAAAACAATTTTTGGCACCCTTATTTTTTTTAAAAATATCGATAAAATGGTACTACACCCCAGCTTCTCACATCCCTAGAAGTGCCAAAAACTACCCCAAAAATCTAAAACTAATATATGATACGTATTTTATCCGCTATGTTTATAGCTCCCAAAACAGGAACTGCACAAAACCAATTTTTGGCACCCGTATTCTCCTTAAAAATACCTATAAAATGGTACTACACCTCCTCGCATCCCTAAAAATGCTAAAAACTTGCCCAAAAATCTAAAGCTAATATATAATACGTATTTTATCTGCTATTATAAATATCACTTGCACATGTTATATAAATAAAAATATCAATTTGGGATAAAGTGAAATGCGCAGAAGGAATGCTATATAAACAATATGGCCAACTATTACGAAGAAAGTTTAACAATTTCTGGAACTAACTTATTTTTTATCTATCTGTGGACTCCAGCGGTGGGATTTACTAAAAGGGTTTAGTCTATTTTAGAACGGTCCTAAGTTTAAGTGAAATTTTTGGTTTCAAGCATTTTAAACCAACCCTCCTTTAATTTTAGACATAGTTTGATTTATAAGAATATGAATAAATTTCTTTATTGAATAATCATCTTAACACAATCTTTTGTTGGATTTAAGAAGAAACTTTCAATTTAGAAGAAAAGAAAATTTAAACCCACGCAGGTTTTAAATAGTAAACACTCTGTAGAACAAATTAAAATTGGGGTTATATGTCATTCTAATTAAAACTTACCCTTATCCATTAATTTTTCCAATTAATACTTGATATCACACTACGATTTAGATGGGTAATAATAAAATAAGGAGTAGATTAATTTTGTATTTTTTAAGTGGTGTTTTTATTAATGAAATGTATTAAAAAACTTAAATACAAGTTTTGTCTACATTTCTGTCACTGTCGCAATGTCAGTTTCTAAATATTCGCTGCGTTGAAATCACAAACAGCGAGTTCGGATTTCTTAAGTCTGCTTGTACCTTGGCTTGCACCAACCTCTACTGATGAAAGCTCTACAGCTTTGAAATGGGTGGGTTTCAGTAAGGAAAGTTTTCTTGAGTGCGCTTTTAGATAACCTCAATGTTTTAATTTCAGTTTGTAAATAAATTAATATAGTTGGTTTGGTTTTTTTTGTTTGCTATATTTTTCGTGCATAATCAGTGACCTTCACTTATGTTTGTTTTGCCTAGTAGTGCCCTCATAGATATATTTTTTGTGCTGAAAACGGGTTCAAAATATGGCGTTTTTTTGGACAAAATTGGAGGTGTTTTATAGGTCAATCAACAACTTGGGATATTAAATAAGGTAAATTGATCCTTGTAAAAACGGTTACTTAGGGAAATTATAAACGAACTTATTACCAATTGCTAAAAAACAATTCTTTCTGTGGGCTATAAATTTAAACCACCCCCCAGAGGTGGTCTAAAAAATCACCAACTTTCTAACCTCAAACACAGATAATGAAGCTATTATGTGCCAAATTTTTAGCGTATTCACCATTTGCCATTTTGAAACCTGTCAAAAAAAATTAGTTTTAGGGCATTTTCTCTTAGAATAGGGTACATTTTGAGAAAAAAACAGTTTTTCAGTGGTATTTTGCAATAACAATAAAAAATAATCAATAACTTTGTGTAGTTTCTGTATGGGTAAGTGTTTTTTGAAAATTGGTTTTAAAATTTAGTACCCCCCACAGGTGTAAATATTTAGCCCTGTGGGGGATACTATTTTAGATTTTAGTAAATCCCACTGCAGGAGTTTAATTCTTGATGACCAATCTTTTTTTTAGCGTTAGTCATAACTACAAATAAATCTTCCTCTTGAATTTCAAAGACTAGACCCCTAAGTTTGTCCGATTTAAACCAAAATTGGTATACGGAGGTTTTTGGTGATAAGAAATACGAATTTTTGATCAGATTTTGAAAATTCAATATGGCGGATTCAAGATGAAACGATTTTTGGTCATGTTTTGCTAACCAATTTTAACTACTTATACACATTCGATTGTCTTTAAATTTGATATGCGTTTATAGTTCCGGTGAAAATACAATAATATGATATTATCAAGTACCCACCTGTCCCTAACGAGGGAAGTGGAGAGGGAAAAAGATTTAGATTTTTCGATTTTAAGAAAAATTTGGCATACAGGGGTTTTTTAGAAAAGGGGATTATTTATTTTTGATCAGATTTAAAAATTTCAATATGGCGGATTCAAAATGGACGATTTAGGGTACAAATCTAAAAACTAAAAATAATTTTATATAAAAAAAAGCTTTTCAAATACAAACTTTTATAAAATATAAAGTGCATTAAAAATTAGAAAATAATTTTTAGCATTCTGATATTATAATAATAAAAGCGATATCAGAGAAATGTTAGGGTAGCTTGGGTCGAGTTGGGATGGATTTACTTACCCTTGCATTTATCTACTTTACAGTGAATTCAGATTCTTGCGAACAATTATAATATAATTAATAAAATTAATTTATCGAGACACCATGTCAAACTTCTTAAAATGCGCCTATCGCTTTTATTATCATGATATCAGAATGCTAAAAATTATTTTCTACTTCTTAGTGAACTTTATGTTATAAAAGCTTGTATTTGAAAAACTTTTTTGGCAATCCGTACATAGTATGGAGGCTATTAGGGTTGCCAAAGTTTTTTATTTCTACTAAAAATAAGTTATTTGGGTCAAAAAAGACCTAAATACAAAATTTTGTCATAGTGTCTGTCTGTCAGTTGATAACACGATTAATCAAAAACCGCCTAACCGATGTTTATCAAATTCGGCACAACAATTCTTTGTCACCAGACGCAGAGCTTATTAGTTTTTGATGAAGGTGCGGGGGTTGGCAAGCGGGTAGCAAGCGGAATTAAACTTTTAAAAAAAATGTAACTCACGTACCGTAGCTGCGCGGTTTTCACATTAAGATTGATAATTGGATTTTCAACCAAAAAAAAAAATTTTTTGAAAGAAATAATTTGATTTTTTTATTAAAGATTTTATGGATTTGAACAAACTAAATCTTTTTCTCCTCCACTTCCTTCGTTAGAGGGAGGTGGGTACCTGATAATACCATATTATTGTATTGTCACCGGAACTATAAACGCATACCAAATTTCAAGACAATCGGATGTGTGCGAGTCAGTTAAAATTGGTTAGCAAAACATGACAAAAAATCGTCCATCTTGAATTCGCCATATTGAATTTGCAAAATCTGATCAAATATTCGTATTCCTTATTCCCAAAAATCCCCGTATACCAATTTTGGTTGAGTTCGGACAAACTTAGATTTTTCCCCCTCCAGGGGGTGCCTAATGTCACCGGAACTATAATCGCATACCAAATTTGAATTCAATAAGATATCTAGAAGTTAGTCAAAATTGAGTTGCAAGATTTGACCCGATTATACAAACATACATACATAGAGGTGAAGTTAAATAAAAGCTTGTAATAATAAACTAATTTTGAAAAAATAAATAATTTGGGGGGTGCTTAAGGGGGTTGATATATGTGAAAATTTGTAAGTTTTGATCCAAAGCTGCGGTTTTATAAATTTAGGCTTGGTGAGGGTGTTGATGTAAATTCATAACAAGTAAGTCTACTTTAATATAGATTTCTCAGATTTTAAAACAAAAATTACTTCCTAATATTACATATATTCCTAATTGTGACGGAACAGATTTCTATCTTGCTACTCTTGCGGCTATATGCCTAATGTGCCCCTAACAACGGCCAATGTCTGAGCCTCATTTATTTGAGATTTCACCCAATGAGCATTTTCAGAAACCTCTGGTGACCAAAATTTATATAATTATTATAAAGAGGGTTCCATTAATGCCCTAGGGTATTTAGAGGATTCCTACAGGAATTAAGTTTGTATATTTGTTTTATTAAAGCTTCTAAATTGATGGTACCCTAAGGTAACATAAAGCTGGCGTTAACAATATTTCCACGGAAAATTAAAGTAATCGGTAACAAATGTTATATAAATTGGTGTTAACAATGTTTCCACCAACATATTTATAAAAATATAAGTCATCAGTGACAAAAGTTATATAAATTGGTTTTTGAAATCTTTCTGTTAACCCATCTACAAAACCGTAAGTAATTATCAATTAAAGATATATAGATTGATTTTTAATATGTTGCTATCAACTCACTTATAAAAACTTAATTAACCAACAACAAAGATACACTTATAAAAACTTGGGAACTCACACAATAATTATATAAATTGGTACCTGTATTCTTATGAACTCATTCATAAACCTTTTTTGCCCATTCTTTCTATAATGTTTTTATTAATATCTTTGTATAGTGGTTATAATACCACTGTTTTTACAACAAAAAAACAATTTTAATTTTTAACAAAACAACGAAGACTTTTTAGGTTAATTTTGTGACATCAAAAGGCTCGTTTTTGCGACTTTAAAAGGTGCGTTTTTGCGACATCAAAAGGCGCGTTTTTGCGAGATACCATACCATCATTATCGGGTTTTAATTACATCAATATGCGAGAGATAAGAGATCCAAATCTTCTTGAGATAGTTTTCGATGACAGATACCGGGATCGAATGCATTCTACACCCGATTCCGACCAGCGTTTCCCATGCGCGGCCACCCTGACTCAAAAAACTCATCACGTAGATCGACATGAACTTGTATAGGCAAATCTCGCTTAGACTACGTGATCCGTGTTTTGATTCGGGGAGCCCACGCATAAGAAACCCATAGATAGGAACCGGGTTTTAGAAAAAGAGAACAATATAGTAACCGTGTTAAGTTTGCAAAAATGCACCGTGAAACTTCGAGTGCATACAGTGCGCACGGCTGGTTGGCGGCAATTGTCAACACATCACCTTACGACGCGACGGAACGCAGCCTCAAGGTCCGTTTCTGCGAGTTTGACATAGTTACTATTATCATCTTTTTCTAAATGCATTCGTCTGAGAGAGATCCAGCATACAGCAGAAATACCTGCCTGTACACCCTTCGACCCCGCAATCTAACTTCTTGAGATAGTTACCTCTGACAGTTATGCGGGGTTGAAGGATGTGCAGGCGGGTATTTTTTCTGGTATGTGTAGTATGCTGGATCTCCCTCAAACGAATATATTTAGGAAAAGAGAACAATGGTAACTTTGTTAAGCTCGCAGAAACGGACCTTCAGTGTTCAACACTGCGCCATCTGCAGCCTTTTGTAAGAGGTAAACAGTGGTATAATTGTATTGTTTTTTTTATAGAATTGTCGTAAATTTTCGCCATTTTGGATTCCAACAATAGGTTTTTGACCAAAATAAAAACGTTATTTATGGGGTTTCAACATGTATTTTAATCGAAATATTGCTAGTTTAGGGTTAAGAACAAAATACAAAATTCAATATTTCTTCCAGAAAGGCAAAAAACATACGTGAAAAAAAAAGTATTATTTAAATGAATATTTTTTTCCCGTTTTCTCAAGTATTTTTGGAGCCCATGCAAATTTTGTGACTGTATTCGAAAACTATACAGTACACACGGGACCGCAGCTGATTATCAGAGTAGGGTGACTGGGAAAACAGCTTTTATTTAACCTATAGTATATAGATATTCATATTCCTGCTGCAACTCACTTCCATTTTAATTTATTTTAGAAGATTGGTAAACACAATTTTATAAATTTTTTATTTTAAAAAGAAAAAGAATAATACATAACAAGCAAAGGGAAGAAAGATGGAAAATTTATATTTCTAAATCGATAAAAACCTTTAATTTGTTATGTAGTGTTGTTAGAACAGTTGTAAAACCTTTTTATAATAATATCTAGACTTGAGGGTTCATAAGGAATTTTTATAAAATCTATATATTGTTTTTCTATCCATTACTATGTACCATAAATTTTTATAAGCTGGTGTTGGGTTGGTTGTCACCAACACTAAATAATATAACTTTTGGTTATTTTATGAAGGTTTTATATTATTTGCTGTAACTTCTATATAGACAAAAATGCTCATTGGGCATAACCATCTTCTATGATGTAGAGTTCGAACTATTTACGTTTATGTATTGGATCAACACTTACGGCCCTGGCCATATTTAGTACACGGTGATCAACTGTCTTACGATAAAAATAACAAAATAGCAAAAAAATGGTTTAAAAATCCTCTATTATAATCAATACTCATGATAAAATTCCAACCAAACAAAATCGAAAATGTTAGGTTAATATGGCCAGGAATCTAGGGAGAAACAAAAAGTAACCGTCAGACTGAAAACTCTCGTTGACAGTTGACATCAATCAATGTGTATAAATTTCGGGTGGAGATACCAGTCCATTCCATTTTTATTTAGACAAAACATAACGCATTATAACTACACTGCTAACCTTAAATCATCCCGAATAACCCCTTATATTTCGCTTTCATATGAATCAAATGCACCAGAGTGAAACAACATGATGCATCCCTGGCACCACTTTGTGAATGAAAAATGAATATGCCTGTTAGCGGCTATGATATCCGTACACAACAAAGAAAACGTGATGCAGACTCAATATGCCTGAGACAGACCCAGACTGGTGAGCGAAGTCACCCAAAAAATTTGAATAATTTGAACGTTTAAATATTTTTTTATTTAACTTCACCTCTATGTATGTATGTTTATAAGTTCGGGTCAAATCTAGCAACTCAATTTTGACCAACTTCTAGATGTCCGATTGAATTCAAATTTGGTATGCAATTATACCTCCGGTGACAATACAATAATATGGTATTGTTAGGCACCCCCTGGAGGGGGGAAACGCCTAATTTTGTCCGATTTTCACCAAAATTGGTATATGGGGGTTTTGGGGAATAAGGAATACGAATTTTTGATCAGATTTTGAAGATTTAATATGGAGGATCTAAGATGGACCATTTTTGGTCATGTTTTGCTATCCAATAATTTTCACTGACTTATACCGATTCGACTGTCTTCAAATTTGGTATACGTTTAAAGTTCAGGTAAAAATACAATAATATGGTTTTATTAGGCATCCTCCCACCTCTACAAGGGGAGTGAAGGGGGGAAAACACCGAAGTTTGTCCGATTTCAACCAAAATTGGTATACGGGAGTTCTTGGGGATAAGGAATACGAATTTTTGATTAGATTTTGAAAATTCAATATGGAGGATTCAAGAAGGACGATTTAGGGTACAAATCTAACAACAAAAAATAATTTTATATAAAAAAAGCTTTTCAAATGCAACTTTTTATAAAATATAAAGTGCATTAAAAAGTAGAAAATAACTTTTAGCATTCTGATATTATAATTCAAATTTTGTTATGGTGTCTGTATGTCTGTCTGTCTTTCGGTAACACGATTACTCAAAAGGCGCTTAACCGATTTTTATCAAATTTGTCACAAAAATTCTTTGTCACCAGACGCAGAGCTGATTAGTTTTTGATGGAGGTGGGGGGTTGGCAAGAGGGTAGGAAGCAAAATTAAACTTAAAAAAAAAAATTGTAACTCACGAACCGTAGTAGGTTTTCAGATTAAGATGGATAATTGGATTTTCAACCAAAAAAAAATTGAAAAAAAAAAAATTTAAGAAATAATTTGATTTTTTTAAAAGATTTTATAGATTTGAACAAACTGAATCTTTTTTCCCTCCACTTCCCTCGTTAGAGGGAGGTGGGTACCTGATAATACCATATTATTGTATTGTCACCGGAAGTATAAACGCATACCAAATTTCCAGACAATTGGATATGTGTAAGTCAGTTAAAATTGGTTAGCAAAAAATGACAAAAAATCATCCATCTTGAATTCGCCATATTGAATTTTGAAAATCTGATCAAAAATTCGTATTCCTTATTCCCAAGAATCCCCGTATACCAATTTTGGTTGACATCGGACAAACTTAGATGTTTTCCCCCCTCCAGGCCCAAGTAGCAGTTTAAAGTCAAACTACGTGGCAAGCGGTCTATAAATCTCATTCCATACGCCCCAATCCGACCTAAATGGGGAATACAAATTCGGGTCGGCTCGACGTCGCTAATTGTACTTCAATGGTATAGTAGTTTACCTATGACGACGTGATAATACGTCCGCCAGCTTACGTAATTTTATATTATTTAATTGATTACTTAATGTGGTACTTGTTTAGTAAATTTTAGGTGAAATATATATTAACGAATTATGATATATATATATATATATATATATAAAATCACTCAAGAATAATACTAAATGCATCTTTAAGGCATTATTAAGTCTCGTTTAGTTGTTTTTTTCAATAAAAACAAGAAAAAAATTATTGTCAATAATGCCTGCCTAAGCTTGCAACTCCAAAATGGCCGAATTTGGGCTGGTATAGTACTTCTACCAATTTAATTTATCACCAATTTGGACAAGGACACCGATTTGCAGCCCTAATTTTATCCGAATCTAACCAGCCAACGTTAAACTACGTAATATGTGCAAACGTTCGGAATCCGCCTCCATTCTTCGTTGGCCATGTAACCAAAACTGACTTAAAAGAAGAATGACAGTTCAGCTGAACATAAGCTACAAAAATATTTTCCGTTTTTCCTTGTTTTTTTTTTATTTATTAGAGCACTGATGAGCTCGAACCTGTCCCGCAGATGTGGGAAGAGGATAACAATTATTGGTTCCCCATCAAAAAAAGCGATATTAAACAATATCAGTGTGACCGCACCAATGTTCCAGATAAAATATAAGTGCGACCTTCAGCAGGCGAACAAATTGTGCAATTTGATGTCCCAGATGCAAAATTGTAGGTTAAGTATCCTTCTTTTTCTGCGTTCCTTTTCCTAAGGACACTGAAATGCGACGTCGATTAAGGTAACAAGGCCGACGATGTTTCGTGGTCAATTTAGGTACAGGCGTTGAAACAGTCGACTTTGAAACGTAAACTGAAGTGAATCCGTCTGGGCAAATATTTGTACAAATTATGTTGCCTATTTTAACGTCGTTTAAGGTTCGCATATGTGTACCTAACTAGGTAAACGTCGAATTTTATTACAAAAGACGTTTGTTGTTTGACTTACTAGTAGACAACTTTATCTTGTATCTAATACGACGTCGCTGTATGACATATTATTGTATTGTCACCGGAACTATAATCGCATACCAAATTTGAATTCAATCGGACATCTAGAAGTTAGTCAAAATTGAGTTGCAAGATTTGACCCGAACATACAAACATACATAAATAGAATTCAAATTCAAATTCAAATGCTCTTTATTAACATCAATTATTTTACAAGTCGTATGTATAGAACTAAAACACATAAGCTCTAGAGAGCTTGTGTGTGTGTGAGTACGAGCCTATGTAAAATTCAGAAATAGTAATATTAATTATTTACAATTAAATTAGTATGACAGGTAATTAGAATAAAAAGAAAAAGAAAGATACCTATTATAAACACAATAAAATATAAACTATACACTACACCAGAATGCGAAAATGCCATGCAGATACAGTATAGTAAGCAAAATACATATATTTTCTCTAAAAATATGAAGGAGAACAACATAACAATTAATTTGTGAAATTTCATGTATTTTTTACTTACATACGTTTTTAAAAGTGTTTATATTAAGTATTATGTACTGCCTATCTTTTCTCTTAAAAATTTTAAAATTTTTTATATTTTTTATTTCTACCGGAAGTAAATTATAGAGTTTTATGCCAGTATAATCAATATATTTTATAAATGTTGTGTTGTTTGCTCTCTGGGTACTGTAATTTATGTTAACCTTCAATCTGGTAGAATATCGGTGATTTACCGTTTCCACAGTATCCTTTCTCTGATGAAAATATTTTACCACTGATAATATGTATAGAGTTCTGAAATCTACTAAAGTTGTTAATCTAAAAAGCTCAGAAGTCGGAAACCTTCTTGGTTTGTCGTGAATAATTTCAATAAACCATTTCTGAAGGATTCTGATCTTTTCATAATTATTATCATACCCCCCGCCCCAGACACAAATACCATAATTCAATACAGATTCCACCAAAGCTTGATAAATTTGTCTGAGTGTCTGTATACTGAAAAAACCTTTCAACTGTTTAAATTTGTAAATATTTCGTCTTAGTTTATTAGTTAAAATTTCGACATGGCGATCCCACCTGAGATGTTGATCAATTTGTAAGCCTAGATATCTTATCTCATAAACTTTTGGTATTTTTAAACTGCACCTACAATTAAATTTTGTTACAGGAATGCACTGTAATATAATTAAAATTTGGTTGACCAGTTGTGTTTAGAGAAAAGGCAATATATTTTGTTTTTTCAATATTCAGACTAAGTAAATTGGTATTTAGACAGGCAAAAGTTTGTTGAATTTTATTTTCAGCAGCAATTTTAGTTTCTTCCCAACTGTTTTCAGCTACAATGTCCAGCTACAATGTCAAAAAGTACTGGGCCTAAGATTGTTCCCTGTGGAATGTCAATAGGTAGAACTTTCTCTGAACTAAGGGTAGAGTTAATTTGCACTTTTTGATATCTCTCAGCTAAGTAATCTTGGGTAAGATCCCAGGGCACCCCTCTAATACCATACCAGTTTAGTTTTTCCAACAATCTATCATGAGGCACCGTGTCAAAGGCCTTTGCTAGATCCAAGAAAATAGCAAGAGGCCTCCGACCCGAGTTCATTGCCAATTGAATAAAACTTACAATCCTATGCAACGCTTCTGTGGTTGAGACTCCCTTTTTAAATCCAAATTGCCTTTCCGAGATGATATTATTTTGGTCAAGGTGTTCTACTAATCTCATTTTAATTGCCTTTTCTGCGACTTTGGCTACTTTACTGATGAGTAAGATTGGCCTGTAATTAGTTGCATCAGAAGGGCTGCCCTGTTTAAATATTGGCGTTACTATAGTCATTTTAAAAATTTGAGGAAAACGACCCTGTATCAACATTTTGTTAATTAAAGCTGTAAGGGGTACCACAATGTAATCTACAATTAATTTTAGAGTTTTTGTTTTTATTTTGTCGTGTCCAGGGCTAGCTGTATTTTTTAGAGATATTATTATTTCTTTGATTTCTTTTTCTGTAACTGGGGAAAGGGTTATCACCTTTTGGATTTGAGGGATGGGAAACTGTTTATTATTGTCTTGTTTAATTGTTTTGGCCATATTTATGCCGATACTTGTAAAAAAATTATTAAATGTACTAGCAATTTCTAAACTGTTAATGTTCGGTTTTAATTTTGTTAATTTTAGTTGATTTTCTTTTATTGTTTGTTGCATCATTTATTACTTGCCACGTTCTTTATATTGTTCCTTGATTCTAAGATTTTTTGTTTGTAATAGTTATTTTTTGTATTTTTGATATTTTTATTTATCCTGTTTCTTAAATCTTTATAATTGTACTTAGCATGAATGTTTTCTGGATTGTTTGCTGCATATTTCTGTTGTTTGTCTCTTTCCTTAATTAAATTCAAGATTTCATTAGTTATCCAATCTTTTTTTTTCTGTTATGCTTATCATGTTTTATAATTTTGTGATTTGTGGAGCAATTAGTATGATATATAGTTTTATTTACAAACTTAGTAGTCATCTTGTTTATGTCCGGTTCATTTAAAACATCAGTCCATGATTCTTTTTTATATTCTGAAGTAATTTTGTTGTGTCTAATTTCTTGATAATTATTTCTTCAGTTGTTTTTGTCACTTTTGCCATATTGTTTGTATTTAAATATAGTAAAGTTGTATAGTGGTCAGTAATAGATGTTTTTAAGATAAAAGGTTTAATTTCAAAACGCTTACTAAAATTGTTATCTTTAATAAAAATATGATCGATTATTGTTTGTGTTGTGGATGTGATACGTGTGGGTTTGTCTATGAGAGGTATTAAACCAGAGCTTGCTGTGATATTTAAGTATTGTTGTAGAGTTATCCTCCAATTTAGCTATGTCAATATTCAAGTCTCCGACGAGTAAATCAATTTGACTAAGATCAGGTCAGTAGAGGGGGGTCTGTATATTGCAATTAGTCTGTATTTAATTTTGTTCTTACAAAAACAGACAATCAAGAATGATACCTCATGAACTTTTATGGTTTCCGTTTTGTCTATTTCAATATTTATATTAACATAAACCACAGCACCGTCATTCTATTAAAACTGGCTTTGTTATAAAAAAAATTATAGTTATCAATATTAAATTGTCAGCGTATAATTGAAATGTTTCAGTAAAAATTAAGAGATCATGATTAAAATTGCACTGCTGTAAAAGTATCTGTACCTCATCCAGATTCTTTTGAAGACTGCAAATGTTTAAATTTAGTAAACAAAGTTCCTTGTTTTTTATAAAATTTACTTGATCTAAAGAAGTTAGATATGATGTATCCGCTTTAGTGTAAGGCATTAGGTCTCCCACTATCTTTACTAAGTCATTTGTTGGCATTCCGGTATAAAAATATCCCAAATTTGTTTTTAAAAAAAATCAAATTAACTAAAAAACAAATTATATACTAAAAGTATAAATCTAACTTCCAAGTTAGGTTTTCTATGGTTAATAAATTCAAAATAAAACTAATAAAAAATTATGTACCAGTTCCAAGATAAGAACGAGAAAGATAGTGATTTGGTCTCAGACATACCAACTTTTATACCATTTCAAATAAAAGTATTAAAATTTAAATACAATGCTCAAAATAAACTTACTCTAAATTAATGAATTTAGTTCATCAACTGTTGAAATTGCGTTCTTTTTATTACTGTAAGACATATATTTATATTGGTAGACTTCACTTTTAATCCATTCACTATTAAGTTTTAATATTCTACTTTTCCTGTTCCCCTTTGCTCCTCTCTATAGACATCTTCAATATTTTCGTTCGTATATTTTTAGTGTTCACCTTTAGTGTTCCACAAAAAAGTTTCTTTATCTCCTCATTTAGATTTTCCTCTGGCTTTTCTTCAAGACCAAAAATTCTTAAGTTTTTGCATCTTAAGAATTGATCTGTTTTATCTTTTTCTGATTTCATAACACTTAATTCGCTTTCCAAACTAGAAATTCGATCTTCATACACTTTGAGCTTTTCTTGAAATTGTTGTTCCACCTTGTTTGCAATTTCCGCTATGAGATTATTCATCCATTCTTGATCGAATTTTTTAATGACGTTGTCCTTCACCATTGCTTCAATTCGATCTTCTTGAACTTTTGTTAGTCTTGTTACCATTTTGTACTAAAGTTGAGCAGTGTATTGCTTATTCGATTGTTTTTTTAAATAAAAATCGGTGTGCTGTCTGACACAGGACTACTCTCGATAAATGCTCGACATTAACTGAAGGTGATAGAGGTGAAGTTAAATAAAAGTTTGTAATAATAAACTAATTTTGAAAAAAAAAATATTTTGGGTGGTGCTTGAAGGGGTTGATATATGTGAAAATTCATAAGTTTTGATCCAAAGCTGCGGTTTTAATATGCATTTTTCAGATTTAAAAAAAAAATTACTTCCAGATTTCTATCTTGCTACTCTTGAGGCTATATGTTTAATGTGCCCCTAAAAATGGTCAATGCGTGCGTCCACCATGTCTGTGCCCCAAACAATGTCTGAGCCTCATTCATTTGAGAATTTACAACCACCTTCTATGATGTAGGTTCGCACTATTTACGTTTATGTATTGGATCAACACTAGCGGCCCTGGTCATATCTAGTACACTGTGATCAACTGTCTTACGATAACAATAACAAAATGGAAAAAAAATGGTTCAAAAACCCTCTATTATAATGATAAAATTCAAACTAAACAAAATCGAAAATTTTATGAATGAGCCCCCTTTCCTATGTCCAGGAGTCTGGGGAAAAACAAAAAATAAACGTCAGACTGAAAACTCTCGTTGACAGTTGACGTCAATCAATGTGTATAAATTTCGGGTGGAAAATACCAGTCCATTCCATTTTTATTTAGACAAAAACATAACCGCATTATAACTACACTTCTAACCTTAAATCACCCCGAATGACCCCTTATATTACGCTTTCATATGAATCAAATGCACCAGAGTGAAACAACATGATGTCAGGGATACTTTGTGAATGAAAGATGAATATGCCTGTTAGCGGCTATAATATCTGAGAGACCCAGACTGGTGAGCGAAGTCACCCAAAAAATAATGAATTCAAAATCAATTTAGACATTTATTTTTTTTTTATTTAACTTAACCTCTATATATGTATGTTTATAAGTTCGGCTCAAATCTAGCAACTCAATTTTTACCAACTTCTAGATGTTCGATTGAATTCAAATTTGGTATGCAATTATAGCTCCGGTGACAATACAATATTATGTTATTATTAGGCACCCCCTGGAGGGGGGGGGCGCCTAAGTTTGTCCGATTTTCACCAAATTTGGTATACGGGGGTTTTGGGGAATAAGGAATACGAATTTTTGATCAGATTTTGAAAATTTAATATGGGTGATTTAATATGACATTATTTTTGATCATGTTTTGCTATCCAATAATTTTAACTGACTTATACCGATCCGATCCAAATTTGGTATACGTTTAGAGTTCCGGTAACAATACAATAATATGGTTTTATTAGGCACCCTCCCCCCCTCTACAAGGAGAGTGGAGGAGGGAAGACACCTAAGTTTGTCCGATTTCAAGCAAAATTGGTATACGGGAGTTCTTGGGGATAAGGAATACGAATTTCTGATTAGATTCTGAAAATTCAATATGGCGGATTCAAGATGGACGATTTTTGGTCATGTTTTGCTAACCAATTTTAACTGACTTATACACATCTGACTGTCTTCAAATTTGGTATGCGTTTAAAGTTATTTAAATTGGTATACGGGGGTTCTTGGGGATAAGGAATACGAAATTTTTGATTAGATTTTGAAAATTCAATATGGCGGATTCAAGATGGACGATTTTTGGTTATAGTACAAGCGTTCGCAGTAAAAATTATGATGGATAGGTAGCCCTCGCCATTTTTTGATATGTGCATTTTCTCGTCCTGAATACGAAAAGGATAATCCTGTACCTCAAAATTGTGGATAAAGACTCGGCACGCCAATCCAAAGGTGGGCAATTTTAGAAGTCACGTGATGGCTATGGTAACCCCCACCATTTTCACATATATGATGTAGTAGTACCACCAAACCAAAAATCAACTGGTGTGCCGGACCCCATTCATGGATAAGGGTTCGGCAGACCACTCTAAAAATGTCTACTTTTCCATGAATGAGGTCCGGCGCACCAGTTGATTTTTGGTTTGAGGTAACTACTACATCACATATGTGAAAAAAAGTGGGCATTTTTAGAGTGGTGTGCCGAACCCTTTTCCTGAATGAGGTTCGGCACACCAGTTGATTTTTGGTTTGGGGGTACTACTACATCATATATGTGAAAATGGTGGGGGTTAGTTACCCTCCCGCTCTAAAATTGCCGTCCTTTGGATTGGTGTGCCGAGCCCTTATCCACAATTTTGAGGTATATTATCAAAAAATGGCGAGGGTTACCTATCCATCATAATTTATACCTTGAACTCTTACTCTATCATGTTTTGCTACCCAATAATTTTAACAGACTTATACCCATCCGACTGTCTTCAAATTTGGAATACGTTTAAAGTTCCTCCTACGAGAGGAGGGAAGAAGGGAAAACACCTAAGTTTGTCCGATTTTATCCAAAATTGGTATACAGGGGTTTTTGAGGAGAAGGAATACGAATTTTTGATCAGATTTTGAAAATTCAATATGGCGGATAACCAATTTTAACTGACTTATTCAACACGATTGTCTTCAAATTTGGTATGCGTTTATAGCTACGGTGACAATACAATAATATGATATTATCAAATTCAATCAATTCAATTCAAATCAAAAATAAGAAATACAAATAAAACATAAAGTGCATGAAAAAGTAGAAATTTTTTTTAGCATTCTGATATCATAATAATAAAAGCGATGGGCGCAAATTAAAACTAACAATGTCCATCCATATATCAGAGAAATGTTAGGGTAGCTGGGGTCAAATTGGGTTGGATTTATTTATCCTTGCATTTCTCTGTTTTATGGCGAATTCAGATTCCAGATTCTTGCGAACAATCATAATATAATCAATAACATAAATCAAACTTCCTTCGCTTTTATTATTACGATATCAGAATGCTACAAATTATTTTCTACTTTTTACTGAACTTTATATTTTATGAAAGCTTGTTTTTGAAAAGCTTTTTTTATTTAAAATTACTTTTTAATTTTTAGATTTGTCTAAATCGTCCATTTTGAATCCGCCATATGGAAATTTTCAAATCTTATAAAAATTCATAACCCCTTCCTTAAAAAACCCTGTATGCCAATTTTAATTGAATTCGACCAAACTAAATTTTTCCCCCTCCACATCCCTCGTTAGGGGAAGGTGGATACCTGATAATATCATATTTTTGTATTGTCACCGCAACTACATAAAACATGCCCTAACATCGTTCATCTTAATCCGCTATATTAAATTTTTAAAATCTGATCAAAAATTCGTATTCCTTATCCCCAAAAACCCCCGTATACCAATTTTGGTTGACATAGTACAAACTTAGCTCTTTCCTCCCCACTCGCGTCGTAGGAGTTGTTACCGGAACTATAAACGCACACCAAATTTGAAGGCAATCGGATGTGTATAAGTCAGTTAAAATTGGTTAGCAAAACATGCCCAAAAATCGTCCATCTTGAATTCACTATATTGAATTTTTATAATCCGATCAAAAATTCGTATTACTTATCACCAAAAACCCCCGTATATTAATTTTGGTTGAAATTGGACAAACTTAGGTGTTTTCTCTCCTCCAGGGGGTGCCTATAATAATACCATATAATTTTCATACCGTCCCAGCAAACACAAATCGTCGGCATTGAATCGGGTCAATGTCGAGAACGTCGGCATTGTGTCGGCATCGGCGACTACACTCTGGCCCGACGTTGGGCAGATTGCGATTTTCAATTTTCGGTCAATAATCGGCAACTGACGGAGGTCCACATTACTACAGTCGACTTTATGCCGACACCACTTTAGGACCGACGATGGTCCGATTGGAACTTTGTTTAATCGGTCCTATAGTCGACTTTATGCCGACGCCCAAGTTATCTGCTTTAGGGCTGATGACGGTCCGATTGGAACTTTGTTTAATCGGACGAGAATCGGCAACTGACGATGGCCCGATTTACTATAGTCGACTTTATGCGGACGACCACTTTATCTGCTTTAGGGCCGACGATGGTCCGATTGGAACTTTGTTTGATTGGTCGAGAATCGGCAACTGACGGTGGTCCGATAAGGTCACCTTAAAATTTTTAAACTGCTTAATAGTTTCTTCCTAGTATTTAGAGATGGCGCTAATGTCGCCATGTTCCCTGTACAGTGTAAGATAATATTATATATATAATGAGCAAAGATATTTCAAAACTAGAATGCGGACTTGACAAGATGGTGGTACTTCTTTACAAGAATCACCTCTTCTGTCACACATCAACCCGACTGGTTAAGCACCCGCATTATCGAAACTTTGTAGTTTGCCAATGTCGGATCGAGTCAAGCAACCACCTACGGACCTTCGTCAATCACCGACTTCGCGCCGCTTTGAGAGGCTGATTTGGGGCCTTATATTATCCATCCATTATCGGACCTTTGAGGTTGGCCATTGCCGGGCCGCTTTAAGCTACCACCGATGGACCTTCGTCAATCGCCGACGTTGGACCGCTTTAGGAAACCAATATCGGACTTGAATAGTTTACCGATGTCGGACCGAGACCAGCTTGCCTACGTTAGACCGACCAAATTAAGCAGGTATGGGCGGATGGTCGGTACCATGTGGTTAAACCATATCGGACCTTAATTGTACGGCGACGGGATGCCGATGTCCGCAAAAAGTAAAATCTACAATTGTTCCGACGGCGGGCTACAGTCTAACGCTGCGTCGGCAAACATACATTGGGCCTACATCGCAAAGCGAACAAAAAATACTGCTGGTCCGATGTCGTAAATCGACGTCGTGCCGATGACGGCAAATTCGTTTGCATTGTTCATCAAACTCATTCAATATCAAACTCGTAATTTGGAAAACCCATTTTTACTAAAACCCGAAATTTGTCAAACCATTATTTATCAAAACAAGATTTCGTCAAACTCGTTGTTTATCAGAAAATATTTGCTAAATTGATAGCGCATTCGCCAATAATACTTACCTGAACTGGAGGCGTACACGCAGGTGGCGACATCTATACAAAACGGTATTGAACACTACCTTGAATACTTTTATAGAACGACACATGCAATGAAACGCCTAGATGCCGCGCCACCCTCGTGTACGCCTCCAGTTCATGTAAGTATTATTGGCGAATGCGCTATCAGTTTAGCAAATATTTTCTGATAAAAAACGAGTTTGACGAAATCCGGTTTTAATAAATAATGGTTTGACAAATTCCGGGTTTTATTAAAAATGGGTTTTACAAATTACGAGTTTGATGAACAATGGTTCGATTAAAAACGGGTCTGTTAAATTTCGAATTTCTTATTGAATGGGTTTGATGAAATAAGGTTCGGATAAAAAAATTGATTTGACGAATTGCAGTTTTTATGGTGAATCGTTCTTACGATGAATTTTTTTTATTAAAAACGGTCTGATAGATTCCTTGTTTGATAAATCATAGGCGTTCTACAAACATACATACATAGAGGTGAAGTTAAATAAAAGCTTGTAATAATAAACTTGACGTTTTCTAATTTTGAGAAAAAAATAATTTTGGGGGGTTGATATTATGTGAAATTTCATAAGTTTTAATCCAAAGCAGCAGTTTTATAAAGAACCCCGCACAGTTATGGGATTTTGGTTGAACGCGGCAATTAACTAAATTTTGGTATGTTTTAGATTTCGACCTCCTGAGTAAAAGTTCTCATAGGCACAAACCGATCCTATGACTAATTTCGGAGATACGAAAGTTTTTCCAAAAGTACACTTAGGCAACCTAAGTGCCTATATAAAGTGCATTTAAAGCAAATATAATTGCATTTATCCCTTGAAAAGTTGTTTATTTTATTTTTCCGTAACTAAAACCGTTTAGTTGTTTTTTTTTTAAATTCATTTATATATGTGGGACGCTCAAAAACTATTGCTATGACTTAGCTAAATGAGCTAGTGGTCAAAAATCTTTAAAAATTTAAAAAATAGTGTACTTATACATTTTGTGATAAAAGTGACTTTCTATTCCTCGATGAATTCCAGCCCTCGCTACGCTCGTGCTATAAGCTTTTCACCTCATGATCCCTTGGTCTAGGGCGTAGGTGTCTATACTATAACTTAAGAGTATTAGGTATACAATTGAGGAGGTATGTGAGTTAGTGACTTGTTGTTTTCCCGATGTCGCATTTTACTTGGTAACGATGGAAACAAAAACAGTGGTCCTAATAATAAAGCGAATTGTCTTTATTTGTCAACATTTAAAGACAATTCGCTTCATTACCAGGGCCACTGTTTTTGTTTCCATCGTTACCAAGTAAAATGGGACATCGGAAAAACAACTTTCATTTCTTTTGTTTCCATGGCTGTCTAGATGTTTCAAACAAGTCGCTAATACTATAAGGTATAGTATAGACACCTAGGCCCTAGATCACGGGATCATGAGGTGAAAAGCTTATAGCACGAGAGTAGCGAAGGCTTGAATTAATCGAGCGATAGAAAGTCACTTTTATCACAAAATGTACAAGTACATTATTTTTCAAAATTTTGAACATTTTTGAACACTAACTCATTTACGTAAGTCATAACAATAATTTTTGAGCGTCCCAGGTATATAAACGACAAATTAAAAATATCTAATAAACGGTTTTAGTTAAGGACAGATAAAATAAACAACTTTTCAAGGAATAAATGCAATTATATTTGCGTGAAATGCACTTTATATAGGCACTTAGGTTTCCTAAAGGTACTCTTAGAAAAACCCCCGTATCTTCGAACCTCGTCATAGGATCAGTTTGTGCCTATGAGAACTTTTACTCAGGAGGTCGAAATCTACAACATACAAGAATTTGTTTAAATTCCGCGTTCAAACAAAATCCCATAAGAAGTGTGCGGGGTTCTTTAAGCTTGGTTGATGTAACAACTAAAGCTGCTACGAATATGCAGTTTTTAGATTTAAAATAAAAAATTACTTCCTTATATTACAGGGAATTGTGATGAAACAGATTTCGATCGATGTTGCTACTATTGCGGCTATATGACTAATGTGCCCCTAAAAATGACCAATGCGTGCGTCCACCATGACTGCCCAAGCAACATTTCTGGCCACATTAACCATTTCATTAAGTAAAAATGACCTTGTTTGGTCAATTCCTCTTCTTTTAAACCTACTAAATGGCATTAAATATCAAAATGACAATAAAGATACATATTTTCGTCAGAAAACAAATACTGACCCAGGAAATTTATCTGTTGGGAAAAAATTGTCAAAAGTTAAAGAGCAGGTCAAAAACTAGAGGATTAGTTCATTTCGTAGGACTTCCGGGTTGAAGACATTATGTAGGAAAAATAACAGGACACATACTGCACTATGCTACTTTAATTATGCCTTTGGTGAGAAAGGCAATTTTTGAAGCTCAATTGTAGTTCAAATTTCGAAATTTTAACCTTAAATTTGTCATTCGTGGTTTAGAAAAATTTTGGGTAAACACAATGCCATTTTTTTGAAAATTTAACCTCTTTACTGCCCTTAAAGTTATGGGATATTTTTAGGCAACAAGTAATCCCAACTAACGACCTAAGACAGACCCTCGAACCCCTTAAATTGTTGGTTAAACTGTCAAGTGCTCTTGCCCTCCATGTATAAAAATCCTTTGAGAACTTTTTGTAGAACTTGTATTCATGAGAGGTTTAGAAATGGTCTAATTACATAACCTAAAATTTATTTATCTAGTTTTGTGTTGTCGTGCTATTAGAAGAAAGTGAAAAAAATTCCTAAAAGCAAAAGTATAACCAAAATTCGGTCATATCGATACACTTCCCAATATTATTGAACCAAAAAATAAGCTTTGAGGCAGTCAACGGAAAATGAGAATCACTGGTGGCACCGCTCACTTCCCATTTCTAAACTCACAATGGGAAAATTGATTATTTTTGCAGTTAGCCACGTTTTCTACGGTTGACGCAGAGTATAACGAACCAATTTTTATATTCCAGTTGAAGTTTGTTTTTGGAAAACAATGAAACGCCAAAAGAAAATCCATCATTTTCGCCAAGAAAAGGTTACCTTCAGGCCCTAAAAGCCTTCAGAAATAATCTAGGTAAGTCGTAAATTACACTGTTGTAGCTAACGTACAGATTCTTGACAAATACCTATCTTAACATTGATATTTGTTTACCTTTTTGAAACGAATTTAAACCTCATTCATTTCATATTTCTTGTGCTTTCAGGTCAGTTCCGAGTGGTAAGAAGGCAGATGATTGCCTCACCCAGATCCCAGGCAACCAGTCACGTCACGTCACGTGCATTTGACGTGTTATTTAAGACTATCATTCAACTTGACGTAAGTGACGTCGAATTTTAAGCTCTCAGGCAACCAGAGATATGCAAGTAACATTTTTCTTACATCTGATGCAATGTTTGGTGTAAGTATTTTTCATTCTTTTTAAATAATTGGTATTTTATTTTATGGAAACCCATATAAATATATAAATATATATCCCCGTCAAGAACTCGCTAACTGGGTATCGGCCACGGGAGTACCTACCGGAAGTTTTCGAAGCATAACTGTTTGGCTCGAAGTTGACCACAAGGGCGTAAAAGTATCATTTTACGCCTTGAATTGCAGTAATTAATATATTGTAAATCGCCTGTTTAGACCAATAAATCATTAATATTACGTCAAATTCACGTAAATTAATTCACGTCAAATTCACGTGACTAAATTCACGTCAAAAAGCGGGTTAAACCCACATGATACAGACGTCGAAAATCACGTGATTGGTCGAATTTTTTATATCTTCTCGACTTGATATAGACGTGTTTTGGTTGTCTAGGAAAAACAAAGTAAA
This sequence comes from Oxystoma pomonae, assembly GCA_963921995.1. Lineage (NCBI taxonomy): Eukaryota > Metazoa > Arthropoda > Insecta > Coleoptera > Brentidae > Oxystoma > Oxystoma pomonae. The sequence continues at coordinate 56,997,575 of OY998163.1, read as the reverse complement.
GAAAAATCAAAATGTTACCCAATGACTTGGGCACAATCCGTGTATTAAGCAAAGGAAATGTCAAACTTAAAGTAAAAACAAGAATATAAATACAGCCGAGACGCTCCAAACTTGATCTGGCCCAGCTCTAACTGAGTCGACAAGGCTCCTTGGGGAAGTCGAGGACTGTTGACCTCCAAACCGAACTAACAGCTGGGTAATTGTCAACTGACCACAAAGGTAGAGAATTTTGTATAATATAATTTTGTATAATATAATTAACTTGTTATTTTTAGGAAATATAAGGAACCCTTACACAACACAACTATTACACAACTTCAAGGATTAACCCCTTCTATTTCTATGACAATGAGAGGAACTTAAAAATCTAGTAAGTATGTACACAAGAAAACTAAGTTTCCTTTTCTCACATAGTTTATAAAAGTGACTATGTATTATTAAAGGAATTTTGGATGCTTAAACTTTTGACAAGTTTGACAGCGCTGTGGTAATGAGTATGTTTTCATATTGTACTTAAAATGTACCGAAATTCAAGCATTTACAACAATATATATTAGTCAAATGTGGAAAAAAATTATTCCTGGAAACATGGCTTTTAAAGACTTTATTATTTTTAAATTCTAAGTTATATTTTAAGGGAAATTTGTTTTATTCAGTGTATTTAAACCTCCACGAACTCCAAAACAATAACTTTTTGTTTAGTTTGGAATAGAAAATACAAATATAATTTGGTGTTGTACAGGGTGTTTAATTATAACCCGCCCCCCTATTATATCTGTTATTATGTGAGCTACAAAAAAAATTTAAAAGTTATTTGATCAAGATCTTCACAAATATTAAAGTCAAATCAGATATTCCGCGCAGATTTCAAGTTATGGTGAAGGTGCCTATCATTCTGTCACTGTTTTACCCAGACAGACAATGTAAAAATTTTAAATCTGCGCGGGAATAAAGCTTATAGAAGTCAAGCCATAACCACCGCTTTTTGGAGAAATAACCTAAACCATGGCTGAGTGTCAGAATTTCAGAAGAAGAAGAGCTGTTATAATTTTTCTAACCAAATTTTAGTTTTTACGTTTGAGATAACAGTGAAATTTACGTAAAAATTTGAAAAATGTGTGTAATGGCTCCTAGTTGTCAAATCCTTCGAGGTTCATTATGGAAGAAATATGTAACTTGGGGGCCACAGGGCTCCATCTCTATTGTTGCAGCCATTTTATTTTTGGCTTCATGAACAGGTTTGTAAATAAAAGTATTTAATCTTCAATTTAAGTGGTTTGAAGAGTTGTAAAATGCATAACGAAGCCTTGTTATGTTTTAATAAGTACTTTTAGAGATATTTTGAGCATTTAGAAGATTTTTTTAACCTAACCTAAAACATTTTTAAATAATATTAGATTATTTTTTTAAATAAGAAATATAACTTCACCCCCTTCAATTTATAAGAGCGTAATGAGATTTTGCAGGAAAAATCTTCCATGGCAAGTGATTTTTGTTTTAAATATGGTCAATCATTAATTTTGTTTGCTTTATATTTCTTAAGGGCACATGAAACTTTTAGAAATATAATGACTATGTGTCTGAGTATAATAAAATTTCCCATTTTTTTTTCTTCATTTTTCCTTCTTCAAATCAATTAGTTGATATGAAGACATTTTAAAGACAAACTGTGGGAAAATTGCCTTCTTTAAAACCACAATATGTCCAATACAGGGGAAACTGGCCCTCAACCTCCAAGGTATAAAAACCTTCATGACTAATTTTATACTTCCAAATATCCTTCACTTTATTCTCGAAAATGGGAAAATGTCAGGACGTTTCCCAAAATTTACACAATTTAACCAAATGTGTTGCTTGAGTATGCCCCAAACAATGTCTGAGCTTCATTCATTTGAGATTTCATAACCAGCCCCTTTTATGATGTAGAGTTCGCACTATTTACGTTTATATATTGGACCTGGGGAACTGCGCCCCTATGGCGCCTATACAGACAAAATTAATACTAGGAACAAAATGGAAACAAATTAAATTTTCTTATACAGTATACTTACAATAGGAACGTAGAAGACCTCCTTTAATTTTTTCGCTATTTTTTTTTTTTAAAAAAAAGAACACACTTGTTGCCAAAGATTCACGAAAACAAATGACTTCGTGTTAATAATTGTCGGCCGAAAAGAAAAATATATTTTGCATATTCCGCGGAAAAATTATAATCATAATGTTAGGTTACAATTAGATGTTAATATTTATACTATAGGATTTCTTTTGTTATTTCAGGTATTCGAACTTTTGTAAGGGAAAGAAAGTCCAAAGCAAACATTCAGAACCATTCACTCAAAAAAATACATGCAAAAGTAACAACAATCCAAGAAAAAAATCAAAATGGATTATAGACAATATTCATAATATTAGAGAATATTAGTAGATTCTTTAGGGAAATAACAGATGTATTATACTAGGAGGTTTCTATAACAATTAGAAATTTGTATATTTTTTAACTAAATGGTATAATAGTAAATTGTTCATTAGCACAGGTCCAATTCAGCGTTCAAACCCGAAAGGCAGGTCATATCTTCGGTTTATCTTAGTTTTGGCATCGGTGCTCTTGTGTCCTGTTTCCTTCGATAAAAATCCAAGCACCTTATCTTATTTATCGACGCCGGGCCATACTGTTTGTACAGATACATACATTTTTGCTATTAATATACCGAACTGATAACACGAACAAATTATTTCCTTTTCTCGACCCCAAAAGGGCCTTTTTAGTCACACTACGTAATTTTTTTTTAGCTAAGATCTAAGAATCTGGGTTAAATTGGATCAGGTTGGTTGGGTTGTTAGTTTAAGTTATAAGCATAATATGAGCATAAGACACTGTTCCGTATCTACCTTCACCAACGTAGTGGAAATACAATCGTGCCAATAAACATTCTGTGGGCGGGGTCAAAGTAACCACGTGACTTCGTTACGTCACATAGACAAAAGCAAGGTCACATGCGCAAATGATCCTTATGACCTCGAGGAAGATGATAGTTTCATTCTGATAGATTACGATTCTGTTAAAAGTTGGTCTTATGAAGAATTAATTGTACAAATTGCGATACTGTTGGAAAAAAAACGGTCTTTTAAAACCAATGCTAATAAAACATGGGGGCTCCTTTTGTTCCGCAGTTTATTGATTTTATCTGTTTAAAAATTTATAGTCCTGGAGCCTGTGTTAAAAATCATGGGTCCCGTGTGTACGTATGGGCATACTTTTTTTTGTAGGAAATGCTTCCGCAATTAATAATTTCCATGGTGGAGTAATGACATTTTGTGCAAAGAGTGTCTATGACGTCATCAAAGATGGCCGCCGTCTTAACCACAAATTAATGGTGTTGAAATGGGTTTTTGCCAATAACAGCGCACTCGTATAATCTAGAGACACCAAACATGGCATAGCTTTATTCGATACATTGGAGATAAAGTATATGAAGTTTCAAAATAATGCGTCTCATTTTGTTAAAACCAGAGGCGTAAAAATTCAAAAAATATTTTTAAAAAAATTTTGTGACACATTATTTTTAAACCTTTCTGACTGACAGCCGCTTTGACATATGTCAACAATATTTACGTTTTTGCATTAACATTACTTCCAAATTTAAGAATTTTCATGGCGGAGTTGTGGCATATTATGCATAGAGTACCTATAGTGTCATTTAATTTTACGGTTCATAAAATCTTGTGTGATTTCATTTATTAATCGATTTATTTTATTATCTACTCGCCGGAATAACCTACTGATATAAGATTTGCTACAGTTTTACTAGATAGACCAGAGATACTTTGTTAAAATTTTTATTACAAATCTCTTGATATTTTTAGTACCGGTGGCGTACAAATATACTAGTTTTTATTAATACATTTATTTTACCTTATATATTCAAATATTACTCACTGACAGGCCTTTGCACATATATCAATAAAACTACTATTTTTGCATTGAAAATAAGTTGAAATACGAAAAATTTTTTGCTGAGAGCCAGTGACCCCCAAACTTAAAAATATGTTTTTTATTATTTTTTACTACCCTTTACTTAAAAATATTTCTGATTGACGTAGATTTAACAGATGTCTGCACGATTGGTCTTTTTAGATTCAAATATTATCCAGATTTAAAAATTTGTGCGGTTGAGTCACAAATTATTCATAACAGCAGCGTATATATTTGTGTAACTTCATGTACCAATCATTTTTTAAATATCCCTGGATGATCCCTTAAATATCCCTGGATGACAGCGGTTTTGACTTATGTCATCCAGATTGATACTCTTGAATTAGAATTAGTTCCAAATAAAATAATTATTATGGTGGAGCAGCAATATAATAACCGTATTATTGCCAGTGGCGTTAGAATTTACAGTTATATTATTTCATTTTTATTATACTACCTTTGCACAAAATATTCCTGAACGAGCTATTTTTGAAAGATGTTTGCGCGGTTGATATTTTTGCATCCAGAGTATTCCCAAATTAAAAAATAAATATGGTGGAGTGGCAACGCCATTACACTAACAGTACCAGAGGCGTAGAAATTGGTATAAATATTTGTTAAGGCATTCTAATTTCAAAAATATCGGACGAGCAGCGGTTATGACATATGCCATCCAAAAGGACATTTTTTTTAATTAAAATTACTTCTTAATTTAAAAATTGGAGTGGAAAGATATAAGTATTGCTATATGCCGGTGGCATCAGAAACAGTTATATTGTATAAATTTTGTCATTACACTCTATTAAAAATTAATCCTGATCGACGTGTTTTTGACAGAAGTCTGCACGATGGTTATTTTTGTAGTCGGATAAAACCCAAATTTTAAGATTTTAATAGGGGACTAACAAGGTATAAATATTATTACTACCAGTGGCGTAGTAATTACTGAAACATATTTTAAAATTTAATTTACCTTACAATACATTTTTAAAAATCGCTGACCGCCAGCGATTGTGCCAAGCACCAATCAGATTAAAATTTGTTTATTGAGATTACTTTAAAATATAAGATTTTTTAACGTGGTGTGGCAAGATATTAATACTGCCATCAGTGGCGCCAGACTATACGCTTATATTTTTTAATATAATCTATACTCCATTTCAAATTTATCCGGACAAATTTTTTGACACTGACAGTGACATTTCAATTTAACCACTTGATGTAAAATACTGGCGCACCGAGGGGGGGGGGAGTTTTGGGGTTAACCCCCCACCCTTGAGAATCCTGGTTATGGTCACATTTCTACTTCAAATTAAGTTTTTTTAATTATTTATCCTTAACAGCCCCCCCCCACAAAGTCAATTCCTGGGTGCGCCACTGTATAAAACATTACCATGGTTTGTGGTTATTAGATGGTATTATCGTGGTAATTCATGAAAATATTTCTCTAATTTAATATATTCAACACGCTGACAAATAATTTGCTAAAAAAAACCCGTTTCTTCAGATGTTTTAGGTACTTTTACATTTGGTTAAAGGATCGATTCACCGTGTTTTTAAATGTAATTGTAATGTAAATAGTGATTGCGATGATGCATAAATAACTCAAATTAATGTGGTCTTTTTGAATTTATATATCCAGAAATAAAGACAACATTTAAGTTATTTCCTGATGAGTTTTTTCCCGAAGACATTCCGTTTAGCTCCCTTGTGGAAACACTTGTCGCATCCGTGTTCCACACACCGTAATTTGACGAATGTAAACTTTCGAAACAGGGAATAATCTTCCCAACATTCGAGGATAGGTGTAAGATCTTGTGATCTCACCATTCTATTAAAATTAGTTTTAAGTTAACTTTAGTACGCCTACCCTAGTTTCAAACCTTGTGTACATAATGTTATTTAGATTTTGCGATGAGAGTACCTAGAAATATATTGGATAAAATTGAGAACTTATTCGGTTTCTTTCGTTTCCCAATGAGCATTTTCAGAAACTTTTGGTGACAGAAATGTATATAATTATTATAAAGAGGGTTCCATTGATACCCTAGGGTATTTAGAGGTGTCTTGCAAGAATTTAGTTTGTATATTTGTTTTATTAAAGGCTCTAAATTGATGGTACCCTAAAGTAACATAAAACTGGCGTTAACAATATTTCCACGAACATCTTTATAAAAATTAAAGTCATCGGTAACAAATGTTATATAAATTGGTGGTAACAATGTTTCCACCAACATATTTATAAAAATATAAGTCATCAGTGAAAAAAGTCATATAAATTGGTGTTTGAAATCTTTCTGTCAACCCATCTATAAAACCGTAAGTAACTAACAATTAAAGATTTATAGATTCGTTTTTAAAATGTTGCGATCAATCCACTTATAAAAACTTAACTAACCAACAACAAATTTATATAATATAAGATTGAAAATATTTCGAGAGACACTTATAAAAACTTGGGAACTCACACACAATAGTTACATAAATTGGTGTCTCTAATATTCTTATGAACTCGTTCATAAACCTTTTTTGCCCATAAGGTTTTTTTTCTATAATTGTTATTGTTATTAATTTCTTTATATAGTGGTTATAATACCCCTGTTTTAAGAACAAAACACAATTTTAATATATTTTGGCAAAATTATAAAAACAAACCAAACAAGATTTTTTAAGGTTAATTTTGTGAAATCAAAAGGCGCGTTTTTGCGACATACCATACCATCATTATCTTGTTTTAATTACATCAATCTGAGAGAGATAGCCGTTGACAGATATCGGGCTCGAATGCATTTTACACCCGATTCCCACCAGCGTTTCCCATGCGCGGTCACCCTGACTCAAAAAAACTCATCACGTGATCCAACATCCACGAATGAGAAACGCATAAATGAGAACCATCTTTTAGAAAAAGAGAACAATATAGTAACCGTGTTAAGTTTGCAAAAACGCACCGTGAAACGTCGAGCGCATACGCTGATACTGCTGGTCGGCGGCAAATGTGAACACCCCGGAAAATACCCGCCTGTACACCCTTCGACCCCGCAATCTAAAAGAGAACAATGGTAACTATGTTAAGCTCGCAAAAACAGACCATCAGTGTTCAACACTGCGCCATCTGCAGCCCTTTGTTCCAACCAGCATCATGTTTAAAAACGTTAATAAAATAGTGTTGAACGAGGTAAACAGTGGTATAGTTGTATTGTTTTTTTTTTATAGAATTGTCGTAAATTTTCGCCATTTTGGATTCCAAAAATAGAAATAGAATAGAAAGCAAAAAACGTATGTGAAAAAAAATCTTATTTAAATAAATATTTTTTTCCTGTTTTCTCAAGTATTTTCGGAGCCCATTAAAATTTTGTGAGTGTATTCGAAAACTATACAGTACACACGGGACCGCAGCTGATTTTCAGAGTAGGATGACTGGAAAAACAGCTTTTATTTACTATAACATATATAAATATTCATATTCCTTCAACTTATCTCACTTCCATTTTAATTTATTTTAGAAGATTGGTAAACACCATTTTATAAATTTTTTATTGTAAAAAGAAAAAGAATAATACATCACAAGCAAAGGGAAGAAAGATGGAAAATTTATATTTCTAAATCGATACAAACCTTTAATTTGTTATGTAGTGTTGTTAGAACAGTTGTAAAACCTTTTTATAATAATCTCGAGACTTGAGGACTCATAAGGAAGTTTTATAAAATCTATATGTTATTTTTGTATCCATTACTATGTACCATAAATTTTTATGAGCTGGTGTTGGTGAGTTGTTTTTCAAGTCTTTTACTCATTTAAGAGATATATTAGAGTCATAAAATTATCACCAACACTAAACAATATAACTTTTGGTTATTTTATGAAGGTTTTATACTATTTGCTGTAAGTTATATATAGACAAAAATGCTCATTGGGTTATGCCTACCTGTGTTTTTCCGAAAGGACTAAACCATTTCTATGGAGTGATGTACTTAAAATGAAGACTTTAAAGCAACTTATTTAGCTCACACATAGTCAAAGACGACTAAGTGTCATAAGTAAGGTTAGGTTAGTGATTGTACATGGATAGGTCTAGGGTGAACAATAATGACTAACTCTAAATATTGTAAATATGAAAGTCAGTTCACACTAGGCATACCAGCCAGGAAGTAATTAATTCGGGTAAATAAAGTATCAGTATCAGAGTTTAAAACCTAGCTCTTGTCGGTGGTGACTCCACTGTAAAAGTTTAGAACCTTTTAGTTATAGGTTCTGGAATCTGATACTTATGTTAAAGCGTCAATAAAGTTTTTTTTGTTTTAATATATATTTTTTTTAATTCGTTGAGGCGGCCAGTAGGATCTGATCGGGATGGAGACAGAGTTTCCAAGTTTGAGAGTAGCTGAGTCGATAGGACACTTCGACTTCAGTTAAACTTAAGTTTTGATTGTTCATTTAAGCTTATAAGAATAAATGTCGAAAATACTGTACACATTATGTTAGCATATGGTCGGCATTTTTTATGTAAACCTTATTTTGCTACACAGTAAAAGGTTTTTCTCCGCTTTAAAAGCAAAATATTCTCTTGACGCCAGTATTATTTCTTCTTACACTTTTCTAGACAAGTATATAAAGTTGGAAAGATTATTTATATGAATAGCTACGGTATAACTGGTAACACCTCATTACCCCACCATCAACTATCTGAGCACAAAAATACCCAATCAGGCAGATATTTTAAAGTAATATATACTGCTAAAATTAAAAATATAATTCTATATTGTGACGCCACTGGTATTGAAAGTATTGATATCTTTCCAGAAATTGAAATATGGTTTTTACTTTTTATAATCGCTTTCGGTTAGATTTTTTAGTATTGGTAAGGTAAATGAAATTTAAAAATGTTTCTGTAATTACTACGCCACTGGTAGGAATAATATTTATACCTTGTTAACCCACAATTTGAGTTCTATCCGAGTACTATCCGAGTACAAAAATACCCATCGTGCAGACTTCTGTCAAAAATACGTGGGACACGATTAATTTTAATGGTAATAAAATTTATACAACATAACTCTTTCTGATGACAACGGCATACAGCAATACTTATATCTTACCACTCCAATTTTTAAAATAAGAAGTAATTTTAATACAAAACCTTGCCACTCGACCATATTTTTTTTTTAATTTAGGAATACACTGAATGCAAAAATACCAACCGTGCAAACATCTGTCAAAAATAGCTCGATCAGGAATATTTTGTGCAAAGGTCTTATAATTAACTGTAAATTCTAACGCCACTGGTAATACATATTGCCGCTGTAGTATATTAATTCTTTTATTTGAAAGTAATCCTAAATAAAGAGTATCAATCTGGATAACATATGTCAAAACGGCTGTCATCCAGGGATATTTAGAAAGGGATTGGTACATGAAGTACACTAATATTTTCATAAATTCCTACACCGCTGGTACGAATAATTGGTGACCCAACCACACAAATTTTTAAAGCTGTATAATGTTCGAATCTAAAATGATCAATCGTGCAGGCTTCTGTTAAAACAGCGTCAATCAGAAATATTTTTAAATAAAGGGTATTGAAAAATTTTGGAGGTTACTGGCTCTAAAACAATGAATATTTTTAGAAACTGTCGAAAGCTTTTTCAAATTTCAACTTTTTTTCAACGCAAAAATAGTAGTTTTATTGACATATGTCAAAAGGGTTGTCAGTGAATAATATTTGTATAAATATGATAAAATGAATTTATTAATAAAAACTGGTATTTTTGTACGCCACTGACACTAAAAATACCAAAAGATTTTTAATATAACTTTAAACGATGTATCTCTGGTGAATCTAGTAATACTCTAGAAAATCTTGTGTCACTTGGTCATTTCGTCGAGAAGATAATAAAATAAATCGATTAATAAACGAAATCATACAAGATTTTTTGAACCGTAAAATTAAATGACGCTATAGATACTCTTTGCATAATATCTCACAACTCCACGATCAAAATGAATGACATATGTCAAAGCGGCTGTCAGTCAAAAAAGTTTAAAAATAATGTGTCCCAACATTTTTTCAAAAATATTTCTTGAATTTGTACGCCTCTGATTTTAACAAAATGACACGCATTATTTTGAAACTTTATACACTTTGTCTTCAATGTATATAGTAAAGCTGTGTCAACTTTCGTGTGTCTAGATTACACAAGTGCAGAGTTATTGCCAAAAACCCGTTTTAACACCATTAATTTCTAGTTAAAACGACGGCCATCTTTGATGACGTCATAGACACCCTTTACACAAAATGTCGTTACTCCACCATGGAAATTATTAATTGTGGAAGCATTTCCTACAAAAAAAAGTATGTCACAAAGCATCTAAACATACGTGCACACGAGAAGACATAGACTGCAGGACTATTATTAAAAAATGTATTATTTTTAAAAATTGTTTTTATATTGAAAGTAATAAGTAATAGCGATTCGGTATAAAAATGGCTATTAAGGTCTACGATTGTACATTAAGGACAATTTGAAACGCTTAAAACTTTGACAACTTCGACAGCCGTTAGTGTTTAACAACCATTACCACTACCACGCGCCGATTCTATCAGATTTTAAAAAATATTTAAAATCGCCAATTGTCAAAATTATATGTGATAAGATGAGTAATTACCACAACCACAACGAAGTGTCAAATAACCTTTCCAAAATGTTCTTATTATTTCCAAGATTAGTATTTCTACGTTTGCGTTGCCTATAAAACCCGAAAGACACTGTAATAAAATTATACGACTACCTATATATTTATTTAAAAAAAAACTATTTTGTTAAGGTGATAGATCCGTTTGACTCTAAAATCATTAAAAAAATATATTTACTTAAAGTAAATTTGTGGTCATGCAGTTATTAAAAATGCACAAAATCAAAATTAAACTACTAACCAGATTGGTAGGAATGGGGACCGCCCCTAGGACCAGTTCCAGGGGGTCCTATAGGCCTATCTAGTAGCCCTGCGTTTTGATTAAATGCTAAAAATAAAAAACAACAAACTCAAAATGAAAAAAAACGCAAAAGAAGACACAAAAGAAAAATACATAAGCGGCAAAAAAAATTATAAAAAAATAGTAACAAAGTTGAGTGGTTGCTTCCACGTTAGTTTTAATTATTGTCTTAAAGCATTGTCTAATACATAGAAAAGTCGGCCAACCTCATGGCCGAACAGTTGACTTTGTTTGATCCAAATCATTAAATCTCTTGGACAAAATGAGCTTTAAAAATTAAATATGTATGAAGTGAAAAGTGTTCGACTCATTTTGTCGAAGATATTTAATGATTTGGACCACGATTTAGCCCAAAAAGTGTCAACTGATTTGTCCATAAGGTTATGTAATTTCCCTATATATTAAACAATGCTTAAAGTTGTAAGCAATTTTTCCTTTATTTTATAAAGAAAAGAACCAGGTAAAGGAGATTACTAGGACTTGGTGCATATTAAAAATAATCGTATGTCAGAAACACAGTCAGGGACCCCAACAGAAAGATGTAAATATTTTTCAAAAATATTTTAATTCAACTTTCAAACTGCTGTACTTCTTTTTTATTTTGACTTGATTCTTTTTAGTTTTTCTTCATGTAATAGTTTTTGTAACGCATCTTCCTCATCTTCTTTGTTTTTTTTCTTTCTTCTTCCAAAAGAATAACCTGTGTCTTTGCGACTAATTTTTTTTTTAGTAAGAACAAGTTCTGGCTGGTTGTCGTAGATTGTTAATGTATCACAAATTATAAGACGAGCATGAAGAATTCTCTCCTTCATATTCTTCCATAACTTGATTGAAAAGAGAAAAACCTCTTTCCACACCTTTGTTCTCATGAGAAATGCTTAATGCTGCTTTAAGAAAAATGTTAAGTACTTTTTTTCTTGTTTTTGGCCATTAAGATGTTCCTTTATACTGAAATATTCCCTGGTAATGTGAACCACTTTGACACTACACTGTGCTTACTTGCCCACCGGAATATTATATAAACTGGGCGCACTATGAAACGCATATTTTATATTTAGGAGAGTATTTTAAACCTCAGTAACTTTTTTAGGTTTTATTATTTTTAAATGGGGTTTTTGATATCGTACAGCTGATATTTTTTTCTAAAAAAAAGGTTAAAACCAAAGTTTGTCATTTTGTATTTTATTCGGTATACAAGGTGTGACAAAAAGGACTGTTTTTTTGTCAAATTTTAAAGTTAACAAATATTAAAATAAAAAAAAAATGGGAAAAATTTAAAATTATCAAATTGGTCATCAAATCTTTCTTAACAAAATTAATTCTCAGATTTTTATTTTTTCTTTTGTTTTGGAGATATGATTTTTTTCAAAATTTATGCGTATTTTACATTTTTTGCCTCGTGGATTTGACCGTATTTCGCAAGTAATTTTAAATAGGCATTTTCGCAATCTTTGGCAGGCCTATTAAAAATAAAACGTACCCAAAGTTATTTTGAAAATTAATCTTGATTACCAGCGGCGTCCAAGTTGTGGATTGTAGCAGATGTTTACAAAAAATACTTTATATGTTTCACATCAATTTTCTAGCTATTCATTTTAAAAAAAGGATTATTTCTTTCAGTTATTAGTAACTAGTGACCATTTTTACCAAAGCGGTTTTATTTTTTTTTTAAATTTTTACCAGGGGCGAAGCTAGATTTTTTTTCAGAATACACTTTTATTGATATAAAATGGTTACATAAATTAGAGAAAGCAGGTTCAGCCCATATTTTTTTAAATTATTATGTAATTTTTTTTTTATAACAAGCACATATTATGTTAGTTCTGTGTGATCCTAAAGTAAATTAGGGAAGCCAATCAAATTTTGGTATCCTTCGAAAGGTCCGATTTTGCACAATTTTGCACACCCTATGGGAACTCGCAATAGGGTTCTCGAGTAACGAGGCTGCCCCCCCCCCCCATTTTTCAAGATAGGTGTGCAAAATTAGACCTTTCGATGAAACCAAAATTCTTATTTTTTGAAAATCGAGGGGGGGGGCAGCCTCGCTACTCGAGAACCCTTTTGTGGGTTCCCATGGGGTGTGCAAAATTGGACCTTTCGAATGATACCAAAATTTTCAAAAAATATCTAAGGGACCCAGCCTCGTTACTCGAGAACCCTATTGCGGGTTCTCACGGGGTGTGCAAAATTTCAAAATGGGTGTGCAAAATTAGACCTTTCGAATGGTGCCAAAATTTTCAAAAAATATCATCTGGGGGGCGGGGGCAGCCTCGTTACTCATGAACCCTATTACGGGTTCCCATATAGGTTGTCGAAAATTTCAAAATAGCTGTGCAAAATTGGAACTTTCGAATGATACTAAAATTTTTAAAAAATATCTGGGGGGGCAGCCTCACTCGACAAGCCTATTGTGGGTTCCCATGGGGTGTGGAAAATTTCAAAATAGGTGTGCAAATTGGACCTTTCGAATGATACCAAAATTTTCAAAAAACCCTATATTTTATGATTGGTTTTCACTAATTCACTTTAGGATCACACAGAATTAACATATTTTTAAATAAAAAATTTTAAAATAAAAAATTATGCACGCCCCTAATGTGCTTGTAATAGAAAAAATTATTTACATAATAATTTAAAGAAATGTAAGCTGAACCTGCTTTCTATAATTTATGTATCCATTTTTTATCAATAAAAGTGTATTCTGAAAAAAAATCCAGTTCCGCCCCTGGTTAAGGTTAACATTTAAAAAAAAATAAAAAACCGCTTTGGTAACAATGGTCACTAGTTACTAATAACTGAAAAAATTAATTAATAGCGAGAAAATTGATGTTAAACGTATAAAGTATTTTTTTGATACCTTGATCTGTTTTTGATGATTTTATGTCTGTAGAAAACTAAAGCATGGCTTTTTTGGTTACCGATGCCAAAAAACTTTTTTTCTTTGATCACGGGTGCAAAAAAAGATTTCTGTCTGTTTTTTACCCAAAATTAAAGAGAAATAGCGGAAAGTAGTAATACTGAAAAAAATCTAATTTTTCTTGCCTAAAAATTAAGTCATTTCCGCCAGTTTTCACCAAGTATTTACGAAAAAAACATTTAAAAAAATCGGCAAAATATCAAACTATCAAAGATTAAAATGGCGCAACACTGAAAGTCACCGCGTAGAAAGGCACATCGCTAAACGATTGTTATTTCATTTACCAGCGAGAAGTGCTCTTCGTTCGAGATTTTTAAAAGCATTTTCCGGTTTTTCTTGGATTTTTTGATAAAGGTATTTAAAATCTCGCTCTCTCTCGCTGCGCTCGTTATTTAAACCAACGCTTGTAAAAAAGCACTATTTTAGCCCCTAGTTGTGAAAACTACTATTTTGTAAACATCTGTTACAATTCAGAACTTGGACGCCACTGGTAATCAAGATTAGTTTTGAAAATAACTTTGGGTGCATTTTATTTTTAATAGTTATTTCGGCCTCTTTTTAACCAATCTTCTTGAAACTTCGACATTTTTTACCATCTCTAAAGTAAAATTAGTAATAATATCCCATACAAAAGCAAACCTACATAATTTGTTGGGAATCGCTGTTATAGCAGTTTTGATTATTTAAGGAAAATCTGGTTTCTTTAGGGTAATTTCATATGAAATCAACCCATAGAATAATGACCCATTTTAATAATTTTTGGTATACTTATTCTATTCATAAATTAGTTGAAAAATCTAAATTTTGAAAATGTTCGCCCCAGTAGTTTTTTGTTATTATTTTTTGAAAATTATAAAATTACCAAGTTTTGCTCTTACATAGGTATAGAAAAATAGGAATATCTGTAAACTACTTTTCAGAAATGCATGAGCGATACCTTGTTTACAAGGTCTTTTAAAGACCTTAAATGATGTGTCACATGACTAATTTTTTTTAAATTTTTTTCAAAAACCATTTTTTTTTTCAAAAAAATATATATTTTTTGTCAATATTTTAGTGAGATACTGACCAAATTTCAAGATGAAAGAAATTATTGGTTTAGTCACAAAAAAATAAATAAATTTTTTTATTACACATGATTTTACCTTAAAAAAATTATTTTTGTTAAAGCTATTTTATTTCTCTCGGTTTTTGTAAGACATTTCATTCCTGTGAATTACTTTTTAAAATAGATACAAAAACCTGCATGTTCATGTTTTAGCTAGGTGACACCTCTATTTTCCTGATTGATCAGTATTAGAAATGAATTAGAAAAATGCAGGTTTTTGCAGGAAAAACCCTGCATAAAAAGAAGCACAGGGGTAAAGTCGTTTTTAATTTATTTGAGCTCAACAAGTAGACGTTGATGTATCTATTTTGGGTGTCATGTGTCAGTACGTGTTTAAAACTTTAAAAAAAAATTAAATTTTTCAAGTGTTTAGCTTCTTGTAAAATAGTGACTTAGGAGGTATGGCAAAACAAAGTCTGGAAACCAGGAAAAAGAATGGTACAAGTATTTAACAAGTGTTGTGATCCATTAAAAACTAAAAAACATTCAGAAAAACTTAGAAATGTTACTGAAGCCTTCTGCAATCGAGTAGACATAAAAAAGGGATGAAGATTTGTGATGGGTGTAGGCTAAAGTACATGAAGACTTAAAAAAATGCTTAAATTTCTGAAGCTGGGTAAGTTTTAATTTATTATTTTTTTACAAAACTAAACATTTCCTAATTTTTTTCTTGTTATATAGACAGAAACTTTTAAATATTTATATTTAAAAAAAATAATAATAATAGGAGCCACCTGTTGAAGCTGTAGTAGAGGCATATTGGGAAGTTGAAAGGTCAAGATAACCAATCAGATGTCAAAATATCCACCATTTTCCTTCAGAAAATGACTTTGTAGTTTAAGGTTTGAAAATACGTCCTTAATTGAAAGAAATAACCTAAGAAAGGGTCGTTATACATATGACATTTTGAAGGTTTTCTTTTGGGAATTTTTTTGAATTGTATTTAATCTTCAAAGTTGTTTTTGGCTATGAAGGCAAAAAAAAAGGAAAATTGATGGTAAACTTACATTGACATTCTACTATGAGGTCCTCGCCTGTTTTAGGCATTTTTTGGTCAACTCACTTGTCAAAAGTTCTTATTAATGACCTAAAGAAATCGTTAAAAATTAAAAACTCGAAGTTACTTATGTTTGACCTACAAAAATTCCTCAAAGGGTTTTTTTTTAGTTTTTGTTTTAGGACAAATATTGGTTTATTTGTATTTGTTTTTATGTAAGTACAACCTAGAAATATGTACTGACTTTATGGGGAATTTTTCTAATTTATTTAACTATATGGAAAATTTGGATTGGATTAGGTAAAAACTTCACTTTTGTTTTTCCTGATAGAAAAAAATTATTTCTGGTAGAAAACAAAAAAGTTGTTTTGCGCTCATCCATTTCACCTAATTTCCTATTTCATTTTAGCCATGCTTAATTCACATTTTTTTATTTTTTTTTACATAAACGTCAAAATTAAATTTTTTGATAAGCTCCAACTTTCAGTTTTTCGTTTCGCGTGCTTTTAAGCCTGAGCAGTTGTCACTTTTCTTTTCTGGATTAATTGGCAATAAAATAACAAATCTGCCTTATTGAGCAAATTTTTAAAAAATTCCTTTGGAATATCATCGTATTTTTTGTAATTTTATTCTGCACATCTGTCAGGATAAACGGGCGCTAACAAGTTCTGGTAAAGGCCGCCTTACGCTGGTAATAAGCGACATTACATGGTGCATTTAGCGGAGAGTAGCTATTTCCCTCTGTCTCTAACGAAATGTAGACAGAAAGGGAGGCGTCTAGTAATGCCGGCATTATGGGGGGGGGGTTCGCTATTGTTGCCAACCAAACCATGGGCGAACTATGAGTCTTTGGAAGTGCAGGGAAGGATTGGTAATCAAGACGAAAAATGGACGAACCGTTTTTTAAGTTCAAATTAATAAATAATGTTTTTGAGGGAATGTTTTACATACCCAAATATTAAATTATGATCATAAATTTGTTAAAACTGCATGTTTTGAAGAGCGCGTGAATTTTATGGAAGTTATCAATTCAACGAAAATATTTTCGGTGCATGTCGATTTTCTTCCAATATAATTTAAAGTAGTTTTAACCCATATGACTACACCATTTTTTATTTTACAAGTTGTTGGAGGCCATCAACATGATTATATTTTTTCTCCTTTTTTAATTTTATTTAGAAATGTTTCCATTTCTCTTTATTTTGACAGGTAGTGGGCGCTTTGATCACAGGCAAACAAGAGGGCACTAAGAGGTAGTTTTGCATAAGTTTTACCAAAAGTTGGTAAAAAAATCTCCTGCCAAATTACCTTGGTTTTCTGCCCCACTTTGGGAAAAAAGCAGGAAATGTCCCTCTTTCTTAACCTCTCATTTCTCTGTCGAAAAACTAACAAAAACGCTTACTTTTAGCCAACTTAGCAGGACAAAGTGTAATCCCCCAAATGTTGATTGTTATTTGGATCGATGTCCAACATATCCTGGCATAGAGAATTTGAAAAACCATCTAATGGAAAAGTTCAAAGAATTCTTCATTGACCACGTGTCTTACAAAAAGTGGGTTTCTGTTAATCGGTGTAATATGGAAATAGTGATTAAATCTGCAGAAGATTTTATGGAAGACTTTGGTGAAAATATCTTAGAATTAAAAACACTCGTTTATTTCAACATTCAGAAGGAATTTTACAATGAGACCAAAAATAATTTAAAAAATGGAGAAGTGCTAATTACGTCAGATTTTGCAGAGAATCACTCATTTGTTTTACAAGATGCCACCCGACCCAAGCATATGAATTATGTTTTCATATCTGTTTGTTTAACTCATAATACAATAGCTTTTTATTTATTTCCAACTGTGATGACACCGGAATTGAAACATAAAATTATGAATGTATCAATACGATAATATCTTTTTTTCAAATCTGTGCTACCACTAAAGAGATTTTAGTCTTACAACTGAGTAGCATGTGATGGTCTAGGTGCCACAGTCAAAAGATGGCCCCGTAAGGTCAGTTTGCAAATGCTTTATAAGGATCAAATACTAACACCAGAGCCATTATTTCAATATGCCACTGAAAATATTAGAGCCAAGATTTGCTAAAGCCAAAAAATACATCCCGCAATTCCTTCTTCGGAAACACAAATCATAACTCAAAATTATTAATTAAGTTATGATCAACAAAAACAGCAAATTCAGAAATATTTGTCAGAATTGATTGAAATGGAAATTAAACTAATTGAATCTGGGTTTGTAACGGTAGAATAACAATGAACAAATGAAATTAAAGTTAGTTTTTCGCATCCAAACGGGCCAGCCCTCTCCTTCTAAACCTTAATCAGATATTTTAATTATTGAAAGAAAAATGATTTTAAGAAAAATTTAACCCCTTTCCTCTACAGTTCGGACCTACTCATTGACAAAGGCGGAAATGTCAGATTCGACCCAAATTTTGGAAAGAAAAATAATTTAAAAAAATACCTAATTTATTTAATATTTAGAGAAGCGTTTTTGTTACTTATAATACTTGAAAGGTATAGCTCATGCATTTCTGACAAGCAGTTTTAGAGATATTTCTATTTTTCTATACTTATGTAAGACCAAAACCGGGTAATTTTTTAATTTTCAAAAATTAACAACGAAAAAAACTGGACCAAAAATTTAGAAAATTAAGATTTTTCATCTGCTCTATGAATAAAACCCCTGGTTGATTTCATATGAAATGACCACTTTATTAAATTAGGCACATGACTTTGTTTGGGAATATTTGGGTCATACCCCTTTTGCGTAATCCTTCGCGAAAAAACACCGCGCTGGGACTTAAGTGCCCAGCCGCGTGAAAAAAGACGAAACAATGTCGTTTTTGACCACTTCGAAAAAGGTTGGTTGAAGGTGAAAACAGGAAAAACTTCCCTTCTCCTCCGGCTGCTAGATTGGTGCACCAAGAATCCAACCAGATGTTTGACTGAAGAAAAATCCGGTAAGTCTTAGCGTAGATCGATTGTTGTCCAATATATTTTTTTTAGTTTAATTTTTCCATTTTTTTTGTCTCCCAAACAGGGCAAAATGACTGGGGTAATTTAAAATTTTTTATTATTTCAAAAATTTATTTTATCTCAAGGGATCAACCCCTGCCAAACCCCTGGTTGATTTCATATGAAATGACCCTTTATTAAATAAGGCACATGACTTTGTTTGGGAATATTTAGGTCATACCACTGTTGCGTAATCCTTCGCGAAAAAACACCGCGCTGTGTCGTTTTTGACCACTTCGAAAAAGGTTGGTTGTAAGTGAAAACAGGAAAAACTTCCCTTCTCCTCCGGCCGCTAGATTGGTGCACCAAGAATCCAACCAGATGTTTGACTGAAGAAAAATCCGGTAAGTCTTAGCGTGGATCGATTGTTGTCCAAGATATTTTTTTAGTTTAATTTTTCCATTTTTTTTCTCCCAAACGGGGTAGTCATTTACTTTGGGGTAATTTAAAATTTTTTATTATTTCAAAAATTTATTTTATCTCAAGGGATCTAATTCGTTGGCCATTCGAAAGTCATACCCATTGTTAGAAAATTGGTTTGGTCACACCGCTGTGGAACTTATCAGCTGTTAAATACCTTTTCATTGTCCGATTTGAAAACATTTTATCTCAAGGGATCTAATTCATTGGCCATTCGAAAGTCAGATTTCTAACAAACCTCGTGGATATTTTTTGCAGCAATAGTATGTATTTTGAAGTTTACCGTATTTTTTTTGTCTGTTTTTATGAAGTTGTTGCCAAGGCGCAAATATCATTGTGGTCAGGTGAAATTTCATACCCATTGTTACAAAATTGGTTTGGTCACACCGCTGTGGAATTGATCAGCTGTTAAATACCTTTTCATTGTCCGATTTGAAAACGTCAGATGCATGTCAAGTGACCCCAATCGTACTTTTCACACATGTTTTTTGACAGTTTGCAGAATTTTCTAAATATTTTTTATTTTTATTTTTCTTTTCGCATGTTTTCAGTTTCGACTAATTGTTCTACTCGTTATGCATGTTTTGTTTATTTATGCCCATTTGCTCTGCGATTTGCTTAAGTAATGAGTAGTAAAGAAATCCATAATTTTTAAGTATTCCTTAAATATTATTGGTTTGCTCTGGCCAAAAGTTTTCCATAGCTAGGAATTAAATCTTGTTATAAGTTCAACCACTGGATGGCGCTGCTTGTCATAAAACCATTATTTGTTATTATTTATTATTATTATTATAATTATTATTTATTTTTAATTATTCTTTGCGTCAGTTTTTACATTAATTTTTTCAGCTTCAGTAAGGGTCACTTAAACATATACAGGGTGGATTCTTTAAACAGAACGGTGCTTCTCGCAGGTTAGAATTTGGTTTTATAAAAAAATCCAAAAACACGTCAACTGAGATTTTTAATTGTCTTTAATCGTTCTATCTTGGATTTTTTTATGTCGCTTTGTTTACGTATGGCAAAAAAATATATATTTTTAAATAGGACACCCTGTATAGTTTGACATTTTTGAATTCTGAAAAAAAATTTCTTTTTGACAATACCACACACTAATACTCTATCTCTTATGGTTTCCAAGATAGATGCATTTAAACTTGCATGGAATTTTTGTCTATGCCTTGTTTTACGGGGGATATTTGAATGAATATCGAAGTTTTCCATACAGATTTAGATAAAAATATCTTGATTATCGTAAAAGATAGATCCTACTGTGTGGTACTGCTGAAGAGAGAATTGTTTGCAGATTTCAAAAATTGCAAAATATACAGGGTTTCCCATTTAAAAAAATTGCCATACCAGTTGACGTGTTTTTGGATTTTTTTATTCAACCAAATTCTAACCCGCTAGAAGCACCGTTCCATTTAAAGAATCCACCCTGTATATTGGCCTTAAAATCCCCAATGCTAGAAAGATGCCTTCAGTGGCACATAATCGTAGGGTTCTCAGTATAATTAGTTAATTGAAGAGACAGGTGTATTGTTTCTAAAAAATAAACAGTGGTACTTATTTTAATTAAACTAATAAAACAACAAAAAAACTTGCATAAAAATATGTGACCATAAAAACTTGACCATCATCCATTGGGGCATCATGGAAATTAAATGGAATGTGGGCTTGTCTCTGCATTATCCTTGACTGGTCCTAATTTGTAAGTCATATAGTCTTACCCAAAACGTCCTCCATCTAAATCCAACTGGTCTTGTATGAGTGGCAAAATATTTCGAACTGTTGCTTTGGTTAGCCGGAAACGTTGAAAAAATCTAAATCTAGATATAGACCCTCCTGGCAAAACCATTTTCAATTATATTCAGCACATCCAAATCGTCATTTAAAAATTCCATTTTTATTTTTTTTTACCGTTTTCGAGTTGACAAAAAATGAGGTTAGAATTCTCTCCTAAGGATGATTTAAGGCTCGATATCTGGCATCTTAAATTTAGGTATTCCTCAGACTACAAAGAAAAGCTGAGCAAACCAAATCGGCTACTTAGCAGAGCAGGGCATTACCTACCATGTCAAAAATCAATATTTACTCGTGTACAGACAGACTACTTTAAGTAAAGCACAAATTGATGCTAGCAAAGTGTCAACTCTTGTTAACTCGCTTAGCGAGCTTGAAACACAAATATCTGATTTTGATAGTTTGCATTTGGAAATAAATAGTCAAGACAGTCAGATAGTCAGGCTTGGAAATACAAGGCATTAATGTACCCAATTTTAATGGGGACCTTAAAAAGTGGCGAATTTTCTTTGACATGTTCCGCAGCTTAGCTTAGGCGTCTGGGGGGTATTTTATTGTCCGGGGTATAAATTCACATTCAACAACACTTTTGCTGCGATTGTTGGCATGCCGCTTTCCGAAGTCAAAGTGAAACTGGAATGCAATTATAAAAAAGTTTATTGCTTTTATAGTTGGGTCATCTAACAGAATGTAAACTACTTATACTAAAATCAGTGGCGTACGCAGACATTGTTTCTGGAGGGGGCTTGAGCTTGGGCGAAGCAAGAAGGAGAAAAATAATAAATTTTCGACAAATAATTTAAAATTATGCAAAAAAATGACACCGCAATTGAAAATTTTATGAAAATAAAAGTAATATGAAGTGGCCCAGAAGTTGCACCGCGCTGCCGCTGGCGAAGTTTTTTTTTTAAAGAAATGTACATTTGGTTTCAACAAAATATTTTAAAGTGTAGCATAAGTTACGCCGCAGGCAAAATTTTTTGCAAAAAATCGCATTGTCCATTATTAAATAAAAATCTTGAGCTTTTAGAGGCACTTATCTAAAAGCTTTAGGGGTACATTTCTAATTTGGGGGTCTTTGGGGGGGGGGGGGTGAATTAGTCCGCAGATATAATAACGTGCGGATCGGATACTTGGCACTAACTATTGGTCGGCAATTAATTTAACACCTTCTGCTAAAAATAATACTTTACCAAAATTAACTTGTTACAAAAAATTAATCCGTTATTAAAAACAAAATTTGAAATAAAAAATAGTGAAAAACATATTCCAACCTATACATCTATTTAAATTTTTGGAAAACAATTGTAGAGCCTTAGAGAAAAGTTCGCTTTTAAATAAACCGAGTGACGTGGGCTGTTATTCATTTAGAAAAGGCATATTAAAAAGTGGCCAACCCCCCATAGTATCAATTAAATGTGAAAAATTTCTACAAATGATCTGTTTTGGTCAAAATGTAATTTAAAATAAACTGATAGTCAAAACACCCACCGTTATGGTACATTACCCTTTTAAATTTTTCCTTTGGTCGCAAATGGTCTTTTGGATGATTTTTTTTTTAATTACTTTTTGACGAAAATTACATTTGACGTTTAAGGAACATGTTTGTTGCATTGCAAAATACCTTACCACAAAAATATTCCCCGTTACGTTTTACAACAAACACGGAGGTTTGGTTTAAAAAAACCCCTAAAACTTCTTTGGCAAACATTACACGTAATGTCTGGTGTTTTACGGCAGGCAGGAGATTGCTGACACGCAGGGCACGTTTCCCTACACCTATGTTTCTTTTTGTGATCATAAGGAATATTGCAATCCTCACATTAGTAGACACAGCTAAATGCAGCCGTCAACGTTGTTATTACGCTATAATGTCCTTCATAAAACAGTAAATTCAAAGGAGGAACCTCCCCTGTTCCCTTGAAAATTAAATCCCTCCTCTTGGTCCCGTATTGAAAAACAATTTTAAATTTTGAAAAGTGCAACTGAAACTTTTCCGGTTCAGGTATACCCTGATTTGGAATAGTAACGCTTGCTTCTTTAAGTAAAGCGAGCGCTTTTTCAGTTTGAACTCTTGTTGCTGATCTAGTTTGCTTAAGTCACTATATTAATCTTTGCAATAGCAACTATCAGTGTTCGCGGCAGACATAAGCTGTCCTTATTATCAATAAATATTATACCCCTTCTCTTTTTACACTCTTCTTCAAAGGTGTCATACAGGTAATTTTACCGATGTCACAGTTAAACAAAAAAAGTATTTACTATACCGGGTGGGCCATAAAAAACCGGACAAAATGTTTTCCGTTATAACTTTCGAACCATACCACTGCAACGATTTTAATGCAACAAACTGCTTTTTGCAGTAAATTGAGCAGGACTTTGTGTAAAAGTATTTTTTTGTCCACCGTCTTAAAATCTAAGATGGCGAAAAGAAACAAACTTTACCCTTTAAAGAGCCACGTTTATTCTCATGTTACGGAAGATTTTTGGATTTTTTTATGAATTCGTAAAAAAGTGGTTCCCAAAAAAAAAATAAAAAAATTTCAATCGGTGTTTTACGGATTATGCGATTACCGTCTCAATTCTGTCTGCATACATTTTCTCATAAATTCATTATTAGAAAACCGATTTCAATGAAATAAGAGGCATCACGACGAAAATGGATTGTTTTTTAACCATTGCTATTGAAATTTTCCGCCATCTTGAAATCCAAGATGGCGGACAGAATCAAACTTGACTCTTCAAAGAGGCTCGTTTATTCAATTTTCTAAAAACTTTTTAATTTTTTTTTATTCGTAGAAAAGTTGTACTTTCGCACTAAAACCGGTTTTGTTTTGTGGTTCATAAAAGATTAATTTTTGTTTCCATCACTGTTTTCCAGATTATACGATTGCCTTCTCAATTCCGTCTGCATTAATTTCCTCATAAATTCATAATTACTAAACCGATTTTAACACAAATCGATTGAACTTTAAAGACCACTGTTGAAATTTGTCCTAATTTGTAAATCCAAGATTGCGGACAAAATAAAATTATACCCTTCAAAGACGCTCGATTATTCTTATGTTTCGAGAACCTTTTCGACTTTTTTTTTAAATTCGCAAAAAAGCTCTGTCTCCGCCGCGTATAACTCTAAGTACAAATCATTAAAAACGGTTTAGTGGTTAGTAAAAAATAAATTCGTACCTAGCTATTCGCGTTGGAGAAAGGGCATTTTTAGGTTCTTGAAACCTAAGAATAAACGAGCTTCTTTGAAGAGATAAATTTAATTGTGTCCGCCATCTTGGGTTTAAAAATGGCGACAAATTTCGATAGTAATCTTCTAAGAGTTTTTGATCTTCGCCATGATGCTTTTTATTTTATTGAAACCGGTATCAATTTGAGAAGGCAATCGTATAATCTGGAAAACAGTGATGGAAACAAAAACTATTTTTTGGAGAACCATCAAACCGACTTTGATGATTTATACCTCGTTGTGTGTGGCGAAAGCAGAACTTTTGTACAAATTGAAAAAAAAATATTTAAAAGTTTACAGAACATATAAATAAACGAGCCTCTTTAAAGGGACAAGTTTGATTTTGTCCGTCATCTTGGATTTCAAGATTCGATTTTTGCCATGAGACTTTTTATTTCTTCACAATCGGTTTAGTAATAATGAATTTATGAGAAAAAGTATGCAGACAGAATTGCGACGGCAATCCGGCGTAAAAAAATAATTGAAAATTTTGCATTTTTTTGGGAACCACTTATCCGATTTTATTGATTCGCACCTCGTTCTGCGTGGCAGGAACAAAGCTTTTTTACGAATTCATAAAAAAATACAAAAAAAACTTTCGTAACATAAAAATAAACGAGACTGTTTGAAGGGTAAAGTTTGTTTCTGTCCGCCATCTTAGATTTTAATGGCAGAAAAAAAGGTATTTCTAATCAAAGTCTTGCTCAATTCCCTGCAAAGAAATTTTTTTTCATTAAAATCGGTGGTATGGTTTAAAATTCATAACGGAAAACATTTTATCCGTTTTTTTATGGCCCACCCGGTATATCTTCTCAGATGTAATCTCAACAGCGGGTATAAAAGGTATCCACCCCTGCTCCTTAACAAAGTCATTGGAATAAAAGGTAAATCCCACCTGGCCAGTGGTTTCAAATTTTTCGGTAACTTTTATTCCTTTATTCCCACAACATAGAAATATTGTGTACTGTGGTAGAAGGGAATTCACTAAAAATTATCATATTTGTTAAAAATTTTTAAAATACTGTCAGCTAATACATGACGTAGTTTAAATTTTATTTATTTATTTAATAGACATAAAGTATCTGTGTTATATGTTTCAAATCGTGATTAGTCCAGATGTTGATGCCTAAACTCTGCACGGAGATGTTGGTGAGACGTGAGATAGCATAGTAGGGTTGAAAACTAGAAAAACGTTGAATCACATTTTTTATGCAGCAAATTTTTTTTGTTTACTGAATTCCCACTTTTAAACAGTGACAATCACTTCACATCAAAACGTGAAGTTATGTGCAATTAGTGGCGAACGGGCCAAGTAGGCGTTTTCGCGCGAACAATGGAACCCTGCTTACGCCACAACATACTAAAATATCTCTATGCATGCACTTAAACGTTGAGGTGACTGACTAAACGTGCTTGCCTATATAGCGACATGGAATTTAATTGCTGTCCAACCAAGCCGCCCACAAAGGAAATAAAGTACCTATTTTGCATTGTTTGCGCAAATATTTTCCACAAAAGCTGTTCTGACAGACTAGCGTTTAAAAAACTTGAACAGCATAAAATGGTTTGCTCGAAATTATTCTATGAACAAACAATTACTAAAGATCAATTGACTAAGGATCTAGCTCAAAAAGACTAAGAAATAGCTTTTCTGGAAGAACAAATCGAAAAGCTCAAAAATGAATCTAGTCAAAAAGATTCGTTTTACGAGCAAAAAGATATAGACCAGACACTTATAGAAGACCTAAACAAAGAAATGGATGTTTTGAGGAGTGAACTGAAGCATAAAAAAAATCACATAAAAAGGCTGGAGCGGGGTTCGCAAGTGGTAAGTGACGAGGCTGAGAATTAGAACAAAACTGCAATCGTATAATCCAGGCGCATCTTAAAACTATTCACGCTCTGCGAACTAGGCTTACTGAGGCAGATTCTCTCAACAAGAAACTTGATATGTCTCTATCGGACTACAAAAACAAACTACAAGAAGGTTTGTTACAAAAAGAGAACATGCAAACTAATATCAAGAAACTCGTTAAAGAAAATAATGAGCTTTTAACAAATATAAGCAGCCTCAGAGAAGAGCTTAAGGCAAAATTAAAATCCAGCAACCAGACTTACCAGAACAACCGATTCAATTCTCAGCCAGTGAACAATCTCCCTAGGGCAAGTAAAGCTGAACTAAATTGTAACTCTCAGGGGAGACTACTGATAGTTTCTGATGAACATGGAAAAAACTTGGGGCGTAATATTTGTAAACAAATGTCCCAATCTCCAAATTGAATCAATCATTAAACCAGGTGCACGTTTAGACAAAGTTTTAGCTGGTTTGAAAGTGTTTATCAAGGACTACAGTCTGAATGACTATGTGGTTGTTGTCGCTGACAACTGGCTTAAATGATAATAGGCCAAAATTTAATAATATTCATGATACTTTAAACAATTATTTACATACAAATTTTATATTTTTGACATGTCCTATTACCATTAGATGTAGCAACAGCAACTACATATCTTATTTTTATAACAATCTGGAAAAAGTCTTACATGCTTTCAACAAAACGTCCGAATCACTCTTTGATTTTATTGATATTAATACCGACGAAGGACGTAAGACGAGAAACTGGATGATTGGTAAAATGATCGTTGAATCAATTCTACTAAATTCAATTCAAATTGAAATATCTAAAACTGTAAATCTAACTTCACTAAAAGTAAATACCTCACCTAGTCAAACAACGATCTTACCATCAGACAGATCTCCAAACAGATCCCCCCAAGTATTTGACAGAACTAGAAATTTTAATGACTTAGACGCTACTTCCCACTCGGTTAGCCTGTTTGAAGAGCTGAATAACACTTTTAACATAAGCAACGTAAATCTAAATTCCTCATTTTCATCTTCTTTCTTAGACAAGCGTTTTACTCAAATAAAGAGTACAACACAACAAATAGCCTAGACCATGTCTCACTAATGCTGTTAAACATTCAGTGAGCTCGAAATAAAGCAGATAAATTATTTGTATTTTTAGAAAGGCAGAAATTTCCTCACTTAGTTCTTCTAACTGAACATTGGCTAACAGAAGATGAACCGTTCTTTGTCCCAAATTATTATACTTTATCTAAATTTTGCAGAACATCTTTTAAAAATGGAGGCACCTCAATCTTAATAAGCTCCGAAATTTCATTAAAATCAGATTTTTGTAGCTATGACAATCTAAACTTTCTTACATCTGAAAAAACCTTTGAATTCTCTATTCTTCGATCGCAGTCACTTAACACGTACATTTTGTGCATTTACCGCTCTCCAAAAAGTAATATTTCGAGTTTCATAGATAACCTTTAATTGCTTCTATCCAATATATCAACAAATTCCAAACTAATAGTTGCAGGAGACCTTAATATTGATTTTGGTGACCCCGAAGCAAATTCTACTATTCTCCTACTTAACCTTCTTGAATCTTTTAACCTCGAGATGCACGTAAAATCACCTACAAGAACCACTAAATAAACCTCCACCACTATCGATTATATATGCTCTAATCTCGGATCAAATCTTGACTGTAATGTCACTGACCCTGCTCTTTCAGATCATCATGCAATCCTAACTTCTTTGCCTTTAAAAATAAAACCATATAAGCGCAACAAAATATTTCGCAGAAACTTTTTTAATTTTAAGCAAATTTGTAAAAACACTCCTTGGCAACCCATTATATCAAAAGAAGACCCCCTCGAAGAATTTCATGTGATCTTAAGCAACATAATCAACAAATCTTTTCCCTTAAAGCATATACGCAAAAAAAGAATCCAAAAGTACTGGATAGCTAAAGGCTTAAGAATATCTTC
Source organism: Oxystoma pomonae (assembly GCA_963921995.1). Classification (NCBI taxonomy): domain Eukaryota; kingdom Metazoa; phylum Arthropoda; class Insecta; order Coleoptera; family Brentidae; genus Oxystoma; species Oxystoma pomonae. Next base: position 56,969,256 of record OY998163.1, on the reverse strand, counting down.
TGCCAATTTAAGGTCATTAAATATCCTAAGGAAGCACTATTCTAATAAAACTTTCATTTCCTACTATTATAGTGAATACCGCAAGCTATATAGAAAGTTGATAAATACTGCAAAACATTTATTTTATTTGAATCGTTTAAAAAAATCCAATAACAAGTCTAGGGAAACATGGGACATTGTAAGAGAAATTACTGGTCAAAATAATACAAAACCGCAGGAAATTGATATTAAGCCTGATGATCTAAACACTTTCTACTGCAATGTAGCTGAAAACCTAACATTAGCTATCAAATCAGACCTTGACCAACTTATATACTTAGATGGTTTGCGTATTGATGAATCTTTTCTATTTTTACTTACGGATATCCAAGAACTCAAAACCAATCTTAAAACCATAAAAAATCAAACAGCAGCTGGATCGGATGGAATATCTACGAGAATCTTAAAAGAACTTCCAGACCAGGCCCTTTATGCTTTGGCAGAAGGAATTAACCTCTCCTTTTCTTCTGGCACTTTTCCACCCTCTCTGAAGCAGGCCTTGATTGTTCCCATTCACAAAAAAGGTGACACAAAAGACCCATCCAATTATCGGCCAATATCACTGCTTTCAACCATCTCAAAAGTGGTGGAAAAACTGCTGAAAAAGCGCATGATTGACTTCTTGTCACATCATAGAGCATTCAATTCTGCACAATTTGGTTTTCTTTCCAAGAAAAGAACACAGGACGCAATGTTTCGCGTTTTGGAGCAGCTCATGCGGAACTATAACGGCTTTGCTACTGCGGGGGCGTTCTGTGATTTCTCTAAAGCTTTTAACTGTGTGAATCACAGAACGCCGCTGCGGAAACTTGAGGCCTATGGTTTTCGCGGAGTTGTTTTGAAATGGTTTGAGTATTATCTGTCCTATCGAAGCCAATGTGTTGCCGTAAACGGATACATTTTGGAGTTCCGCAAGGATCAGTCTTAGGACCAATCCTATTTCCTATTTACATTAATGATCTTTTGAACCTTCACATCTCTGGAATTTTTGCTGCATTTGCGGATGATGCAACGGTAGTATGGCGTGGAAAAAGGTCTAAGGATTTAGTTCAGGTGATATGCAATGACCTTAAGCAGATTAAATTATGGTGTGACGCAAACGGGCTTTTGCTAAACTTTAATAAAACACAGGTTTGGTTTTCGGTGTAATATTGATAACCTAGACTGTGATGCATTTTTGATCAAGGCTTCCACATATACTAAGTTTCTTGGCCTTCAATTGGACACTGACTTTAAATTTCAGTCTCATATCATCACCCTTAACAAAAAGCTTGCCTCAGGATGTTACTGTGTAAGAGCGGTAGCAACAAATTTAAACGTCTCTATTGCGAAATCTGTGTTTTTTGCAGTCATCCAATCACACCTTTCCTATGGGCTACCATTTTGGGGCTGCTGTTCACAATATCTCTTTCATTCTGTGTTTAAACTTCAAAAACGTGCAGTTCGCTTTATGGTCGGTGCTTCTCAAGAGATCACTGCAGACCTCTATTCCTAAACTATGCCATACTAACTCTTCCATGTCTCTTTATCCTAGAATCAGTAAGTCTTATCCATAAACATAAATCCTCATTTCCAGATCACCAAACCACTTATCAAACACGTCAAAGATACACCATACCACTTATCATTCCATACACTACGCTTGTAAAGAATTCTATAATCTACAATGCCATAAAATTATATAACCATCTTCCTGTAACTATGAAAAGTATCATTGATTTGTCAAAATTTATAAAAGAACTAAAAAATGTCCTACTCAAACAAGCCTTTTATACTATCGAGGAATATCTAAACTTCTCTTTTCAACAGCAAATAAATTAAACAATTTACTGCACCCGATGCTTTTGTTACAAAAGTGCATATAACTATATTAGTATTAACTAGGTATCAAAACCTATAAGCAATAAACTGTGATAATGACCAATGTTTTTGTTTTTTCTAGTCTTATATTTGTTATATTTTTATGTTTATTTTATTTCTGTATTTATTTTCATTCTAATTTTAAGCTTTTATTTTGATTTTAATCTCAGGCCTTTAGCTATTTCCAACTTGTTTGACTCTGCATTTTTAAATGTAGCTTATGTTAAGTCGCTTTTTTTTAAATTGATATTCTAGATGGTGGCGTAAATTTCATATTTTGCTGATTTTAGTACATAAGATAGTTTTAATTAGCCTATTATCCCAGATCAAAATATCACTTAATGCTTAGATTTACCTGCGTTACAAAATTTACTGTTCATCCTGTAAAATTTATTTATTTATTTTTAAGTTATTTGCTTTGTCAATAAGGATTTTTTTTGTATCTTTGGACAATAAAGCATATTTACTACTACTACTACTACTAATTTTACTACCAATAAAGTAATTTCAGCATTATGAATCCGCCATAACCATAAAGATTTTACTACCAATAAATTAAAGACTTAAAAACTTGCCGGAAAAAATGTGATGAAGTCATTGTAGATACTCTTCAGAGTACAAAATATTCACTTTTGCGTTAATCCGACGGACTAAAACTTGATCGGACGGCTTAAAGACTGATATGATTTTCTGGTAACTGTAGCCTGTTTTTTTTTCCAAAGCTCTTATTTAAAAAAAAAATTAAATTATTCGTCCACCATTTTAACTGAAGCATTAATTTTTTTTTTAGACGAAAATTTAAAACTAATTTAACTCATCCTAAAACTGCTTTGGTTTGTGCAAAACTGCTAATGTGCAGAAAAATAATGACGTTTCTTAATTTTAGTCGCGGCCATATTGATTTGGGAATGATATATATAATTTTTGATATTGCAAATTGATATATTGGATGACATTAGTATAAATACCAAACCAGAAGGGAAAAATTACTTTTTTCTCGATAGTTTGGCCGCAATTTTGAATATCAAATGTCAAATCAAATGTTTTTTTTTAAAATTATAGCAGAGACAAACTCTTTGCTAATAGCATCTACTAAAAAACATATTTTCTTTAATATTGTCTATAGATCTCTTATATTCTTGACATATCAAGCACCATCTTTGTATCCGCTCATAAACTCTAATTTTTTTTTAATTGTGAGATCAAGAAGCCGGTCAGTAGATTTAATATGACAGATTATCATTTATAAAGTAAAAAAAAAATATCTAAGAAAAACTAAATTTTTTAAATCTGCCCGCCATTTTGTTTTGAAGTGACCACCAAAAACGTAACTTTTGGTATTCGGTATCACTATGCCAAATATAAAAAAATATACCATTTTTTCTCTTGAAAATCCCTACGAATTTACTCCACTATTAAAGTTAGACATATAACAAAATAATGGTCAAGTTAAATAAAAGTAAAAAAATCATTTTCGACACTAATAATAATATAAGTATCAAAGTCAATCAATACACACGGATGAACTGCAGACTAAAAATTTATTAAAAAATTATGCTATGAGCAATGATAGATTAGTATTAAAAAGTGTTAAATAAAAAACAAAACATCTTTAACACGCTAAAATAAGTATTACAGTCAAGTTACAATAAGTATCAGAAACCAAACAATTAAAATAAAAATCATACAAAAAAAACAACACAACACAATAAAAAAATAATATTTATGTTCAACGTTATTATTTTATTATTTAACCTACTCCAATTTGTCGTCGAAAAATTCTTGCAGACTATAATAGGCTTTATCAACCAAAAGTTTTTTAACTGTTTTTCTAAATAATCTTTGGTTAGAAGATATTCTAATTTTCTTTGGAAGACTGTTAAACATTTACGGTGGGTTTAGTCTATTTTAGAACGGTCCTAAGTTTAAGTGAAATTTTTAGTTTTAAGCATTTTAAACCAACCCTCCTTGAATTTTAGACATAGTTTGATTTATAAGAAGAATATGAATAAATTTGTTTATTGAATAATCATCTTAACACAATCTTTTGTTGGATTTAAGAAGAAAGTTTCAATTTAGAAGAAAAGAAAATTAAAAAATTTAAACCCAGGCGGGTTTTAAATAGTAAACACTCTGTAGAACAAATTAAAATTGGGCATTCTAATTAAAACTTACCCTTGTTCATTAATTTTTCCAATTAATACTTAATGTCACACTACGATTTAGATGGGTAATTATAAAATAAGGAGTAGATTAATTTTGTATTTATTTAAGACGTGTTTTTATTTATGAAATGTATTAAAAAACTTAAATACAAGTTTTGTCTACATTTCTGTCACTGTCGAAATTTCAGTTTCTAAATATTCGCTGCGTTGAAATCAAAAACAGCGAGTTCGGATTTCTAAACTCTGCTTGTACCTTGGCTTGCACCAACCTCTACTGATGAAAGCTCTACAGTTTTGAAATGGCTGGGCTTTCAGTAAGGAAAGTTTTCTTGAGTGCGCTTTTAGTTTTGTTTGTGAATAAATTAATATAGTTGTTTTGGGTTTTTTGTTTGGTATATTTTTCGTACATAATTAGTGACCTTCACTTATGTTTGTTTTGTCTAGTAGTGCCCTCAGATATCTTTGTGCTGAAAACGGGTTCAAAATATGGCGTTTTTCTAAACAAAATTGGCGGTGTTTTATAGGTCAATGAACAACTTTGGATATTAAATAAGGTAAATTGATCCTTGTAAAAACGGTTACTTGGGGAAATTATAAACGAACTTATTACCTATTGCTACAAAACAATCCTTTCTGGGAGCTATAAATTTAAACCACTCCCCAGAGGTGGTCTAAAAAATCATTAACTTTCTAACCTCAAACACAATAATGAAGCTATTATGTGGCAAATTTTTAGCGTATTCACCATATGCCATTTTGAAACCTGTCAAAAAAAAATAGTTTTAGGGCATTTTCTCTTAGAATAGGGAACATTTTGAGAAAAAAAGCAGTTTTTCAGTGGTATTTTGCAATAACAATAAAAAATAATCAATAACTTTGTGTAGTTTCTGTATGGATAAGTGTTTTTTGAAAATTGGTTTTAAAATTTAGTACCCCCACAAGTGTAAATATTTAGCCTTGTGGGGGGTACTATTTTAGATCTTAGTAAATCCCACTGTTTAATTCCATTGTAGTGGATTTATCTATGAATAAGTGTTGATTTGGGAATCGGGAATCTTAGGTTCAACTTCCGCTGTGATCTGGTATTGTAACGAGTTTCAGGACGCATAAAATAATTATTACGATAGATAGATTAACGAAACTGACTCTAGAATGTGTAAGGAAGTTAGTTAAAATAAGCTGTGACCTAAAAAGTGGTTTGCAGGAGTCCCTAAAGTTAGCGTGATAAAGATAATGTATAGCACGTTTTTGAAGATTAAAAATAATCCCTAAAAGTTGATTGTTAGTTAACCCCCAAAAAGAAATTCCGTAATTTAGAAAAGATTCGATCAACGCAAAGTAAACGGTCCTAACAAAGTGCACACCTAATTCATTAATAGTGATCTTGACAGCAAAACACCCGGAGGCAACTTTTTTACTTAAGAGAGAAATATGGGTATCAAATTTAAGTTTGCTGTTAAGTTTTTTAAAGCTTGCACCATATATGTATTTACATGTTCTTTAGTGCTCCTGAAATTTTTAAAGATATTTCAAAAGAAAAGTCCAAACAAAAATTGTAACTGCTGAAAGAGTTATTTGTGAATATTCTAATAGTATTAGGATAAAAGATGAAGACCTACGTAACACAAAGAATGATTTAGAGGATATGATAATTCGAAACAGAAGTATAATTGAAACATTGAGGTTTATAGAAGAACAAAATAAAAAACTGAAGCTGAAATAAGTAACTTTAAAAATAAAACAAGAAAGGATGGAACAAATGAGGAAAAGAGATCGAATCCAAAAAAATTACTCAAAGACAATTAGAAAAAATGTGGTCACACAGAAAGCATCCTGTAAAAATGAATTAAAGATGATGGAAGATCGAGCCCTGAAAAAGAGGAAAGTAATGATCATCTGCGATGAATATGGGAGAAATCTGAACGGGAATTTAAGAAAACAAGAAGCATTTAAAGGAAGAAGCATAGAAACTATAATCAAACAGGAGCGAACTATGATAATTTGTTGACTGGAATGGACAAGCTAATAAAAGATTACGATTCCAATGATCTTTTGATAATAATGGGCGGAAACAATGATTTTAGCAACAAAAATTGAGCTTTGCACAATATTTGGAGCCACTTAAAACATTGCCTACATACGAATATAATCTTTTTAGCTTGTCCAATTTCCAAGAAAGGTAGGGGTAAAAAAAGGGATAATATGGTAATATGTTTAATCTTAGGTTGAAAAATTTTTTGATAAAAATAGATAGATACTCTCAGATTAATGTAGATTTTCTAGACATTAACCAGGAAAATGGGTGCCGGGTAGGGAACTATGTCGCAGCGAGACTATTGACTCAGTTGGTGCAGTCTTGGCAAGTATGCAACAAAAATTTGATATTTATAGAAACTAATGATAACATAGAGCAATTCAATGATAATAATGAGCACTGCTGAGTCTGGGACGGGTGTCGGGTGGGTCTGTGACTCCCATGTCAGAATCAGAATTGGATTCTCTCACATTATTAGACGCCGCGAAACCAAAAACTTCATCCAGAAATTTTGCTGATAGAGGCAGCACATCTGAAAACACAACACATTTTTTAGAACTAACCCCGCCAGGCAGGGGTGCTTCACAAACACTGTAGAATTTTCTTTATTGTTACAAAATATTAGATCTCTTAGAAATAAAACCAACGATCTTTTATTATTTTTAGAATCTCAGAGTTTCCCTGATATTGTTTTGAGAACCGAACACTGGCTTCATCCGTATGAGTGCTTTCATGTGCCTAATTATGATTCAATCTCTTTATCCTGTAGTGAAAACTCACTTCATCGATGAATTCTTATTTTATCAAGGAATTCTTTTAGTTTTACAAATGTTAAAAAATTCGATTACCTTTGGAAGGAGGAAAGCTTTGAATTTTCAGTGTCTTTTTGCAAGAATTTTAATATATATATGTGTTCTGTTTATATCGTTTACCTTCCTCTAGTGTTAAAGACTTTTTAAATAAACCAGACTTTATGCTTTGCGAGATCCCTCCTAATGCTAAAGTGATTCTTGCAGGAGATTTTACCATTGACTTTAATGACAAAAATCAAGTTAATACCACAATGCTAAGAAATATGCTGACAACATATGGTCTAACGATGCACGTTGAGTCTCCGACAAGGATCACTGACTCCACCGAAACCCTGATTGGTTATGTGTGTTCTAATTTAAGTAATGTTTCATGTTAGGTACTTCATTCGGGTTTATCTGACCATGAGGCGGTCAGTTCCATTTTTGTTCTAAAAACAGCTGCACGAAAGCGATTTCGGCAACACAGAAGAATATTTAGCAAAAATGCTTTCAAGGAATTCCATAGTCTTTGCCAAAATGTCAATTGGTATGGAATTGACCGGTCTCCTTAACCGATTGAGGCATTTCATCGACTTCTTGTTGACAATTTCAAACGCGCCTTCCCATTACGGTGGTTAAAACCTAAGCTAAGAAACTATAAGCGATGGCTCTCTATAGGTTTAATAATTACCTTCGAAATTTTTTTAAAGAGGACTGGTTTGTTGTATATTGCAATAAATATCTAACACTATTCAAAAAGAAAGCTGGAGTATTATCAATAAATTTCGTAATAATAGTCATTCTAAAGAATCGAACGAAATAGGAGTCGACGGTAATATATTCAACCAGTTTTACTGCAGTGTTGCTCGCAATTTAACAGAAAACCTTTCCACAGAGATGGATCCCCTGAATTACTTGGAGCATATATCTGCTTCCCACTCATTCCAATTTAACTCTTTAGAGCCACACGAGATAACTAGAGCTCTAAATGAAATAAAAAACAAAAAGTCGTGTGGGGAGGATGAAATTTCTGTCGAGGTTCTATTAAAGCTACCTCATGACGCTCTTGTTTCTTTGTGTTATGCTATAAATTATTCTTTTGAAAAGGGGGAATTTCCAGCTTGTCTAAAGTCTTCAATTGTTATTCCACTTCATAAGGGCGGAGCCACTGATGTACCTTAAAATTTTCAACATATTTCGTTGTTACCAACATTATCAAAAGTAATCGAAAAAGTTGTTAAGAAACGTATGTGGAACTATCTCACAAAATTTAAGTTAATTACTCCAAAACAGTATGGATTTCAATCATCAAAAGGTACACATGATGCCATATTTGATTTTCTGGATAGGGTTTACACTGACATCAATAGGGGTGAAGCGGTCGCGGCAGTGTTTTGTGATCTATCTAAAGCCCTTGATTGCGTAGATCATGGAATACTGTTGCGTAAGCTTGAAAGGTATGGTTTCAGAGGTTCAGTGTTGACTTGGTTTAGGTCATATCTAATTTATCGTAATCAATCGGTGTTTGTATCAGGTTCATGTTCTTCTTCTATGAGCATTGATTGTGGTGTGCCACAGGGCTCCGTCTTAGGACCATTGTTGTTATTAATTTATATTAACGATCTTCTTCATATTAGCATTTCTGGGGTGTTTATACTTTTCGCCGATGATACATCTGTTTTATGGCACCACAAAGACATCAACATTTTGAGGCTTATCATCTCTCAAGATCTTGCAAATATCAAGAAGTGGTGTGACGCTAACCATCTATGTTTCAATGTGAATAAATCCAATATTCTTGGATTTAAATGTGACATGCAAGACATTAATTTAGGTGATAATCCACTCCAGAATAACTCTGTGACTAAGTTTTTGGGTGTTCACATCGATAATCATTTGATTTTCGATGAACATATCTTTAGACTAAGCAAAAGAATGTCATCTGGGTGCTTTGCTATTAGATTTGTGAGGCTGGAGTTGGGAGCAGAGACTCCCATCTAAGATATGGCATTCCCTTTTGGGGAACCGCAAGTCAATACTTGCTTAAAATTATGTTTGTTTTACAAAAGAAAGCAGTTCGCTTTGTGGCAAATATTCATCAAAGAGTTTCATGTAGGCCATATTTCAAAACTCTAAAAATTTTGACTTTCACTTCAATTTTCATATTAGAAACCGCAACTTTGATTTTAAAAATTTTAATAATCTGCAAGGTGCAGGAAAAACCCGTGTCACTAGACAAAAAGATTGCGTGCCTCTCCCAATACCTAAAAGCTCTTTAACTCAAAAATCTTTGTTTTATGAAGGGAGAAAAATATTTAATCATCTGCCTGTCCAAATCAAATGTGCTACCTCTGTAAAGCAATTTCGAAAACAACTTAAAAACTATTAATGCCCATTCCATTTTATACTCTGGCAGAATTCTATGAAGAGCGGTTTGTATAGGGCAAAGACATTCAACCAATTTTTATACCTTTATGTATTTGTCTATTTTTAATAGTACTGTTTTTCACTGTGTTATAAAAACTCCGTCCGTTAGTTAATAGTTTTATCTTAAATTACTTAAATTTTAACTAATGTGTGTATGTCATGGTTCTGTCTTATACAGGATTCGTCTTATTAGTTGTACTTTTACTATAGTATTTTTTTCCGTTTATCTATTTTTATGTACCTACTGATTACAATTGTTATACCCTGATTTTTATTTTAATATTATTAAAACATTTCACTCAAGAATCATCTATAATGATGAACATATATATATATATATATATATATTTTTATTTTTTAGACTACAATGTATTTTATTACAATTTATTTTTATTTCATTACATGGTATTATAATTGTGATTTATAATAGATAAGAAAATAGTTTAGGATAGATGTAGCCTGCTTTGTCGACAGAACTTGTTTTCTTGACAATAAAGTATTTTTCAATTCAATTCAATTTAATAGTCAGTCCAAGATATTTGCTGTTCTCCCGACTAAGTTTAGTGTCACCAATTTAAAAATCATTCAAGGAACAACCAAAACACACGATATTGGTCTTACTAAAGTTAAGAGTGATAAGATTGGCGTCACACCACCTCCGCACCTGGTCCATAGAAATATACATTTTAAGAATGACACTAGCTGCACTCCATAAAACTGTGATGTCATTAGCAAAAATTTTAAAACGACCTTTTACTTTCAGTTGAGCTAAGTCATTAAAATAGATTAAAAACATAATAGGTCCAAGCAAGGAACCCCATTCAATGTCTCCTGGCTGAGAGTCCACCACAACACGCTGAGATCGTCCTTTCCTTTTCTAAACCAATCTAACACAACTCCCCCTAAACCCATAAATGTAAAGTTTATTCAAGAGAATGGCATGATTAACACAATCAAACGCTTTTGCTAAGTCGCAGAAAACAGCAGCTGCTTTATTGGTTGATAGAGGAGAATGATTCCATTAGATGCCTGTGTTTTTTTGAAAGCCAAACTGTGCAAAATCCAAAATCTTATTGGTTTCCAAAAACGACATTACCCTTGCTTTTGCTAGTTCTTCTATAAGTTTAAATAATGTAGATTAGGAAAGAGATATGCCTAAAATTTGCAGGGTTGCTCTCTTCCCCGGCCAATGGAACACTAATATTGGTTGGTTGAAACTTTTGGAATGGAGCCACTAGTTGCTGTGTTTTTTGAACGAATGTTGTTAATAATTCGTCAACTTTCTTTGTTTATTGGATGAATTATTTAGGCGCTCAGCATAATGTATTCTTTTGGAGGCGGCAAATAGTTTTCGAAATTGTCACTGTTATACTAGAACTATTTAAAAGCTGTATTATGCACACCCTTTTATAACAGCATGATATCGAAAAATAGTTTCTCGACTAAACGTTTCACAATCGTTAAATTACTCATTATTATTTGCGAAAATGTTTATTTTCACTTTAAATGCCAGTTAAATCCATTGGTGTAAATGCGAGCATACATATATAACAATTGGATAATTAAATATCGTTAATATCGCTGTATGAAGTCCGATATCGGATTAAATCTCCGAAAGTTGTTATCGCTTTTTGAACAGTAAGTCAGTTAAGTTAGAATGCCCTCGCTGTACTTGATCGTGTTAGACATCCCACTGGTATCAGCGGTCTTAAAACAAAATTATTTAAGAATAACGCGTTACACTTACACCACGATAAATATTTCTATTTTATTTTGTTTTTCACTTATACTTTTGAAAAGTTTTTTGCGTCAATAAGTTAAAAGATTTTGACAGGTACATTTCTCTCCACATAAAACTGGTACAGCAGAAGTTAGCAGCCTGTTAATTTTTAAAATTTTTATAGTACGGCATTGTCTTCCTGAAAGTGACAACAAATTTAAAAAAATGCCGCTGCATCTTTCCGAATTTGATAAAGCTCAAATTTTAGCAAAACTAGACGTTGGTTGGTCTATCCGGCAAGTAGCTGTTCATTAGAGGAGAAGCAAGTCTACGATAGTAAACATAAAACACCGATTTCAAGAGGAGGGAACTATCCACCGAAAGGAAGGCACCGGTTTGACGAAAGTTACTAGCCCAGAGGAAGGCCAAGAAGCAATCAATTTTCTGGAAAATCATCCGTTTGCCAAAGCGAAAGAAGTAAAAATTGAATCAAATTTTCCAGGATCCATAACAACATTAGGCAGAAAGATTAAACGTTCGAGGCTAAGGTGTCGCATTGCGGCAAAAAAAAATTAAACTAAGTGAGGAAAGGAAGCAGTCTCGATTAATTTTTGCGTTGAATTATTCTCTGAGGGACGAAGAATTTTGGGAGCAGGTAGTTTTTACAGATGAGAAGATCTTCAAGTCCAACATCGATAAAAAAACAAATTCTGGTTTATCGACCGCCAAGGACCCGATACGAAGAACGATATAATGCTGGAAACGAAGACCGCGCGGGAAGATTTTCGGTAAATGTTTGGAGCTGGATATTAGCTACAGGACATGGCGCTCTATTTAGAATTAATGGGCGATTTACAGCCGAAGTTTACGTTAATATGCTGGAAAATGTAATGCTTTCAGAGGTGAGTCCCTTATCCAGATAATTTTGTATTCAAACAAGTCCAGTTCAGGATAATAATATCGAAGTTTTGCCTTGGCCTGCAAAAACCCCTGACGCAAATCCAATAGAGAACGTTTGGGGCCTTATCGCAAAGAAATTAGCAAGTTTTAATATCATCCCCAGGAATTCAGAATCGTAAGGGTATACAGGGAAGTTATTGATGAAAATCCAAACTTATTTGAAAATTTACTGGATCTGGCCTTTTAATTGTTTGGGGCTAGTAACTTTCGTCAAACCGGTGCCTTCCTTTCGAGGGACAGTTCGTTCTTCTTGAAATCGATTTATTATGGTTACTATCGTAGACTTGCTTCTTTCATAATCAGCTAGTCGAATAGACCAATTACTGTGTAGCTTTAGGTTAGTTAATAAAACATTTTTGCTTTTTTGAAATGTGGTTTGTATTTTTAGTGGCCTTATATTTTGAATAAAAAATAAGCAAGCCGTCTCCTTATAAAAAGTTCATATACGCCCCAAACATAACTTAAAATGAAGTCAAAAAGTCAGTGTTGCACCGTATTTGCAGCTACCTTCTGCTGAGAATTTAATTATGTTGCTATGCTAATAATCACTGCAAATAGGTTTTATTGCTTCCAAGAAATAATTAAAATTTGCTCCACTTGGGGATGGTATTTTCTATTTTAAATAAGTAGGTATGCTTTTATTTGCTTTTAGTTTGTTTCTTATTGTGTGTGAATTACGGAATTTAAAGCAGTTATAAAGCAAAGTTATGGAAAATGTTCAGGAAGGTGACACAACGCCTAGAAGGTGTTTATCTTCAGGTGAACGCCGTTTGGTATTACAAGTGGAACGTTATTTTACGTTAGAAAAAAATAACTCGGACCCGTTAGTGTCTGTTTTGGCAGTGCAAAAACGAACGTCTGATGCTTGCGGCATTTCAGATAAGACCTTAAAAAGACTTCGAAAACAGAGAGAAGAGGAATTGGACAGACCATATAAAAGGTTTCGGCGGCATTCAAAAACCTTTGATCTATCCCAAGGGATTAAACTATCGATTAGAAATATTGTTTATGATATGTATAAGTCAAAGGAATATGTTACCCTCAAAGCTATTCTAGAAAAGATAAAGGAAAAACAACTTTGCGATATTGGAATTACCAGTTTGTCCAAAATTTTAAAAGAGATGGGCTTTTAATATAAAAAAAAACAAACAACAGAAAAGTGCTTTGCGAGCAATCCAATATTGTGTCAAGAAGATGGCAATTTTTTAGAGATTACATAAAAAACAAAAAATCGAAATTGCCAAGGCAAGTTGTTTTTCTTGACGAAACATGAGTATTTACGCACGAAACTTCAACAAAATCGTCTTGGCAGGATGAATCGAAACATTGCTATTCCAGTACCCGTGCAAGTAATGGAAAAAATGCCAGTTTAATATTTTTATCAACAAAAAAATTGACGATTATCACGGCAATATGGATGCTAACATTTTTGGGCATTGGTTTGAGGAAAAACTTTTAAAAAGTTTAGAAAACCCTTCCTTAATTGTTTTGGACAATGCGTCTTACCATACGAGACTCAAAGAGAAATTTCCTACAAGCAGCTGGAAAAAAGAGGACATAAGAGAGTGGTTGTCAAAGAAAAACATAAACAATGAAAATTTATTTTTAAAAAGTGATCTTTTAAGCAAGTGTAAAGAGCAGCCATTTAAAAAAAATATATTGTTGACGAATTAGCCCTTAAATATGGACATCAAGTTTTGAGATTACCACCCTACCATTGCCATTACAACTCAATTGAATTGGTATGGGGTATTAGCAAAAATTATTATGACAAACATGCCTCTAAAAATATCGGTGAGCCTAGCGCTATAAATTTGTGGGAGGAGGCACTTAGCAAAGTGGGCAAAGAAGAATGGCGGAAATGCATTGAACACACGGAAAAAAAATGTTTTGAATCTTATGAGACAGAACAGGTTGTAGACGAAGTAAGACCGTTAATTATTACGGATGATGATAATGATTCTGAAAGCATGGACGATATTTCAGATGCAGACGAAGACTATTTTTAGTATGAATTTATAAGTAGGTGCGTTTTATTGCAAGATTGCGACATCGGTTCTTTTTAGAACCAAAAATTTATAGAAAAGAATTCGTAAAACTAATTTGCCTAAATACTATAAAAACTAAGAAATAATCTTTTTTTACCTAATTATTTTTTATTAACTTTAAATGATTTTTTAAGTACTGTGTACAAATGTCCAAACCATGACTTTCCTAATTACCGATTCACAAATAGTAGATTTCACAACTAGTGGCTAAAATAGTGCCTTTTTTACAAGCGTTGGTTTAAATAACGAGCGCAGCGAGGTATTTAAAAACGCGAGTAAAAAAAAAGCACAGTTTATCCACGAGTTGTGAACACTAATTTTTTTAATACCTTTATCAAAAAACCCAAGAAAAACAGGAAAATACTTTTAAAAATCTCGAACGAAGAGCACTTCTCGCAAAACAGACCATCTTTACACTATAAATCAAGGTGGCTGGTAAATCAAATAACAATGGTTGCCATAGCGATGTGTCTTTTTATCGGTGACGTTCGTTGCTGCGACATTAATATTTGACAGTTTAATATTTTTACGATATTTTTAAATGATTTTTTCATAAATACTTGGTGAAAACTGGCGGAAATGGCTTTATTTTTAGGCAAGAATAATTAGATTTTTTCAATATTACTATTTTCCGCTATTTCTCTTTAATTTTGGGTAAAAAACGGTCAGAAATCTTTTTTGCACCCGCGATCAAAAAAAAAAATTTTTTGGATCGGTAACCAAAAGCCATGATTTAGTTATCTGCAGACAGTTACTTAAATCATGTTTTTGATGAAGGTATAAAAAAAAAATTGTCTCCGCTTGTTATTTAAACCAACGCTTGTAAAAAAGCACTATTTCAGTCACTACATGTAAAAACTACTATTATTTAGAAGATGTAATTCGTCATGTTCCAAAAATATAATTTATTGTTTGAGAACCACCGACTTAATTGCTCAAGAGGTTTTATTGCTTAGCGGACTTCTTACAACGAATGCACTTTATATCCTCCTACGTATGGTGAATGTTTTTACATTGAACTTCAAACCAGATAATACATGACAAAAACTGATGGGTCTTCAAAAATTCAACGCTCAAAGTAATGTAAAAAAATTCTTAGCTCTGCTTACATTTTAAACTACACAAATAGCATTTTGCTACTACGAATTCAATCAAACCTGCAATACACCATTTAATCCCAAAAAACTCTACAATATATTTCAATTTCCACATGACCAATTTTCAAAAATTCACTGTTCAGCCATAAATTTTTTAATTTACAAACACTTTACACCATGACCAAAAAGGCTTTTAAATTTAAATTTTTTACATTTTAAGCTTAACGTCGCGCATTTCTTCAATTGAAAAATTTTTCTTCGCAATTTTTTAATTTACAAACGCTTTGGACCATGACCAAAAAGGCTTTTAACTTTAAATTTTTCACATTTTAAAATCTTTAATTGGTAAATTTTTCCAATTTACAAAAATTCAAGGAATACCGTTTTTACGCTTTGCTCCAGCGCCATCTCCTGGTCATACCAACAAGCTCTTCAGGTGGCACTGTGACATCACGAATTTCAGGAATTACATTTTCCCACGGTCTCCAAAATTTCTCCATGCTCAAGCGACGCCATACCTACTAAAAATCAGTTTTTGTCTAGATTATGAAAGATTAGTTGGACACGTGACACCTTGTCCTCCTTTTGAAAAACCGTCATATTACTAAAAGATGTTAATGGTTTGCCCAAGATTCGAGTTGTTTTTAATGATTCTGCCAAATCTTCCAACACCAACCGTCTCAATGATGTTCCATTGGTGGAACTCAAGTTGCAGATTGATATTGTCAAAATTTTGATGTTATTTAGATTTTTTCCAATAGTTTTTACCACTAATTTTCGTCAAACACAGGGATATCCTTGTGGATACTAGAGATATCAAATATAGTTTTTGGAGTTTCAACTCTTTCGTTTAAATTGTAGTCCGTATTTGGCAATACATACCTTACACAGTTAGTTAAATATCATGGTGAAGAATATCGCTTGCAGTCCCCCTACTTTTTTTTGTGTGTGTGTAGAAAAAGATTTGGAGGCTCAAAATCAACTGATAGGTTTGTCAAGTTGTGGAGGTCTCGAACTTTGAAAGTGGACATCTAACTGTCCAGACTTGTTGGCGAGCATTCCAGAAACTCATCAACAGAGTATTTCCTTCTCAGAAAAGGACACCTTTTTTTACCAATAGAAATATTACAAAATTCGAAAGTGGTTCCTCCTCTACTAAATCTACGAATTTTTGTGAAAATGACATTTGCATATTTAAACAGATGTAGTAAATTCAACTTAAAAGAAAGAAAAGTGTTGTTTTATTCTTACTTTCAAATGTTTTAATGCTATTTTTTAAATGTTGAGGAAGTTTATTACATAAATTAACGCCTTTAAAATCAATTGAGTTTTTTAGATGATTACTTTTCACAATAGGTATAGTCAGTTTATTTCTTCAAAATGTTCAAAAAATGTGTAAGATTGTTTAAACTTTTTTAATGCTATTTTTCTAAATGTTGAGGAAGTTTATTATATAAATTAACGCCTTTAAAAACAATTGAGTTTTTTTAGATGATTACTTTTCACAATAGGTATAGTCCGTTTATTTCTTTCAAAGTTTCAAAAAATGTGTAAGATTGTTTAAACTTTTTTTAATGTTAAGGAAGTTTATTATATAAATTAACGCCTTTAAAAACAATTGAGTTTTTTTAGATGATTACTTTTCACAATAGGTATAGTCCGTTTATTTCTTTAAAATTTTCAAAAAATGTGTAAGATTGTTTAAACTTTTATGACACCATGACTATATTACAACCAAAAGTCAAATAGTTTCGGCCTACGTCCCTTGGGGGGCGGGGGGCGGTAACTGAATTTTTAATAAAAAAGGGGAAAATCTAGGCATGGCTCAAGTTTTTCATGAATATCTCAAAAACTAAAAGACCGACTTAAGGACGGTTTTCATTTCCAGAAAGTCAAATCATTGGTTCATTTAACAAGATATTCGTTTTTGTTGAAAAGTAAGTGGTACGAAAACAGTAGCGGTTCGTTTTCGAAAAATGTTAAAATTTCAGCTTTTTCAACTTCTTTGCAAATTACTTTCCTTTGTTCTGGTTTTTAGGTTTGAATTCCCAAATTATATTTATTGACTAAAAACTAACCCATTATCTTACCTTTCTTTTGATGCTTTTTAAAATATTTTCTGGTACAGATTACGCTACACCTGGCCTTTTTAGCACAAAGGGTACCGAAATAATTGTTTTTTTTTTTAAATCTGCAGCATCACGGACTTTTTTTTTTGCCTAAAGATATGTTGCCATTTTTGTTGTTATGTATATTTTTTGAATAACGTTTAAATATGCCTTTTAATATTGTCACAGTTTATTCAGTTTTTTTTTCAGTAGCGTCCTCAGCAACGGTTCAATTTGAAAAATCCACTAATTCAAAATTGTGAAAATTTTCCTCAAAAAATTAACAACGCATTATCTCTCGCTGGCATTTCTACAAACTTTGCGACATTTTGATAAGGCTATATTTTTTTCTAGCTCCATTCATTCTCTTTTAGGGCTGCTATCATATATGCAAAAAAATTGGAGTGTGGCTATACTCGAGATGTTCTTCTATACGAATAAAGAAAAAATATTAACTAAGCAGTGAAACTTGGCATGCATAAGTAGACCCTTATATAATTTTGGTAAATGTTGCTAATATAAAGTTTTGTGAAAAGGGCCCCTATTTCCGAAAATAACACAAAAATTGTTAATGGACTAGAAATTATGGTGGAGCGATGAAATTTGGCACAAATGGTCATTAACCCCGCAATTTTTTTTGTCGTGTGTTACTTATTCGAGGTTTCTTACCTAAGGTCCCAATTCTCGACGTTAAACAAAAAAATGGGAAAATATTAATAACAGCCATCCAAAAAGTGATAGAACTATCAGATTAAGAACAAATATTTGTGGCTAGATTAGCTTAAATTTAAAAATAAAAAGTTTTATGTAGAAGGCCCCAATTCCTGACGTTATTTGAAAAAAACAACATTAAATATCACCTATTAAATATCACCTAAAGCATAATGATAGAATCATGGAATTTGGCACAAATGATCACTTCCCTTGGTACCAAATGTCCTAAGATTATTTGCAAAGGACCCTTACTCCCGAAGTTAATTTTAAAAAATTTACTTTGCCAAAAAACTGCAAACTAACAGATCGTGTTTCAGTAGAACAGAGTGCGCCTATTTTTAAAAGTCAAACAATTTTTGTATTATTGACGGGTTTATTTATTTAACAATAAGTTTTAAAATTGCTAGACATTCTGCTCATCTACATTAATAATTCGAAAACATATATTTAATTTGACTTTGACGAACAAGATTTGGAATTTTCCGCACGCTCATATAAAAAAAGTGACTTTCCGCACTAGAAATAGTCTGTAAAATACGATTTTCCACATGCTCGTAGGAAATAATTCTTTTTCCACGAGCATGCAGAAAAACGCTTTTCACGCACTCATTTCCGTGCGAAAAGTGCAACTTTTCCGCACGCTGTGCGCGAAAAAAGTTTCCGCACTCATTTTCGTGCGGAAAGTGCCACTTTTCCGCACGCAGTGCGTGAAAAAAATTTCCGCATGACGTACGCAAAAAAAATTGTTGTCAAGTAAAAATTAATTTTTTTAAGCTTGTTAAAGTTTAGTTCTGAATAAAACATAAAATTCGTAGTTTTTCCCGAATTAGTTTTGCAGGCAATTTTTCGCCGTTTAAGCAGAAAATGCTGGTTTGGTGTGGGATCTGGTCTCAATTCTAGATTTGTTGCCAAACCCCTGTCATTAGTATGCTTAAAATTAAACTAACATTGTAATAATGAATGTTAGTGCCGCAGACAAAAATTTTTGCAGTACCTACCTATAAGATGTGAATTTTTTCGTAATTATTCTTAAAAATTTGGGTTAAGAGACGCTGAGTTGGGGAGGGGAAAAGCTACTTTTTACACGTTTTGAATGCTGTTGATAAAATCTATTAACTAAAATTGTAACAATTAATGACATTATAGCAAGCGCCAAAAGCAAATTTTGTTGCAACTTTTAGGTTTGGTGAGGTGCAAGAGGGACGATTGTGCAGTCCCCTTCAACTACCTAAACGTCATAAAACCCTTGCTTGCAGACCCTAAGTCTCTGGGAGTGTAACATTTTACAAAAAGTAGTGTGTAATATTGTATATTTAAAATTTAAAAAACCCGTCAAATTTTAATTATTTTATAAAAACATATTTCAATTATTTATAAATCCATAGTAGAATCAATGCCCAATGTAGCAAAGTATTTTTGCAGAGTTAAAAACAAACACAAAATATCCATCCTATTCGGGATTTAAACCCGGGACTTTCCGTGCGGCAGGCAAATACGCTACCCACTGCGTTAGGGAGGCTGGCCAAAAAAGTTATATGTACATTTTATATAGGTACAAAACAATCTCAACCAAGTTAAAAATATCTAAAAAATTCAAGGATTCTTAGCAAATTTCCCGACTTTTTCCCGGATTTCCCGGTTTTCCAGGATTGTGGCAACCCTGCTATTTTTTCTTTGCTAGGTTTAACTAAAATAATGACAAAATATTTTGATATTCTGCACGCTCGTGGGAAAAATGTTGTACCTAACGCGTGCGGAAAGTATTTTCTGCACTTACGGCTTGCCCGAAGTCCGCTGGCTCGTCTTTCGTGCAAACGCCGGTGCGTGCGTAAAATTATAACTTTCCGCAAGAGTTAGGTAAATAACTATTACCTAACAAGTTCGGAAAAGGCATTTTCCGCAAGCATTCTATTTATCAAAAAAAATGGGACACAAGATCGAATAGTTACATACATCATTTAATTAGTCTTAAATATTATTAAATGTAACTTTTCAGGACTAGTGCGGAAAAGTTCAACTTTCAAAACGAAAAATCGTGGGGAAAAGTAACTTTTCCGCACGCTCGTAGGACAATATATTTACCGAGAAAAATGCGTACCGATAATAACTCTCCCAATCAGATACGAGGAGTCTACCGGGCCAGCGCGTCGATTGACAACAATTTGACAACGAAAATTTAGGTTTATGTTTAATATTTTTGTTTACTTTTGGAAAAGAGTTTGGTAGTGTTTCCCGTAATTTTGTATCCATAGGAAATTAGATTCCTCTAAATTTAAACATGGACAAAACAAGATTGGGAAACTAAAAGCAGGATCTTTGAGGCTTAATTCAAACTTCTTTCAAAAATACCTAGACGACTTTAAAATGACAGTATACAGCAAATAATATTTACTTTTCTACTAAAGCACGACCTGTTAGTTTGCCGTTTTTTGACGTTAAAAGTACATTTTCTAAAACTAACTTCGGGAATAAGGGTCCCTTGCAAATGGTCTTAGAACATTTGATACTAAGGGACCCAGTGATCATTTGTGCCAAATTTCATGATTCTATCGTTATGCTTTAAGTTATATTTAATGTTGCTTTTTTTCCAAAAACTTCAAGAATTTAAGCTAATATAGCGAGAAATATTTGTTTTTAATGTGATTCTTGGATGGCTGTTATTATTTTCCTACTTTTTGTTTAACGTCGAAAATTGGGGTCCGAGGCAAGAGACCTTGTGCCTAATTTTATCGCTCCACCATAATTT
The DNA here is from genome assembly GCA_963921995.1 of Oxystoma pomonae. Lineage (NCBI taxonomy): Eukaryota > Metazoa > Arthropoda > Insecta > Coleoptera > Brentidae > Oxystoma > Oxystoma pomonae. The sequence goes on along the minus strand of OY998163.1, from coordinate 56,948,546 downwards.
ATAAACCTTTTTTGTGTTATTTTCGGAAATAGGGGCCCCTTTCAGAAAACTTTATGTTACCAACATTTATCAAAATTATCTAAGGGTCTATTATGCATGCCAAGTTTCACTGCTTAGTTATTATTTTTTCTTAATTAAACTTCTCATTTTTGTACGAACTTTCAACTAGCATGAGTATATAAGAACCTCTCTAGCATAGCCCCACTCCAATTTTTTTGCATATATAATAGCAGCCCTAAAAGAGAATGAATAGAGCTACAAAAAAAATATAGCCTTATCAAAATGTCGCAAAGTATGTAAAAATGCCAGCGAGAGATATTCCGTTGTTAGTTTTTTAGGAAAATTTTCACAATTTTGAATTAGGATTTTTCAAATTTAACTGTTGCTGAGGACGCTACTAAAAAGAAAACTGAACAAACTGTGACAAGATTAAAATGCATATTTAAACGTTATTCGAAAAATATATATAACAACAAAAATGGCAACATATCTATCTATCTAGCAAAAAAAAAAAGTCCGTTATGCTGCATATTTAAAAAAAAAAACCAATTATTTCGGTACCCTTTGTGCTAAAAAGGCCACGGGTAGCGTAATTTGTAACAAAAAATATTTTTAAAAGCATCAAAAGAAAGGTAAGATAATGGGTCAATTTTTAAAGTGAATAAATATAATTTCGGAATTCAAACCTAAAAACCAGAACAAAGGAAAGTAACTTGCAAAGAAGTTGAAAAAGCTAAAATTTTAACATTTTTCCAAAACGAGCCGCTACTGTTTTCGTACCACTTACTTTAAAACTAAAAAGAATACCTTGTTAAATATACCAATGATTTGGCTTTCTGGAAATGAAAAACGTTCTTAAGTGGGTATTTTAAATTTCAGATATTCAGGAAAAACTTGAACAATGCTTAGATTTTCCCCTTTTTTATTAAAAATTCGGTTACCGCCCCCCCAAGGGACGTAGGCCGAAATTGTAACATAGTCATGGTGTCATGTCATAAAAGTTTAAACAATCTTACACATTTTTTGAAAATTTTAAAGAAATAAACGGACTAGTAATTTTAAATATTTGTTTTCTTTAGTAATATAATTGTGTATCTGGTTTCTCACTGTTAGGCTAGACTGTCTTGTATTGTTGATTACTTCATGTATAAATAAACAGGTTTGTTTTTTGTCAATTGTTGATAGACATGGAATTTTAAAAGTAAGGTATAATTCTTTGCTAGGATATCTCATAATTCAGGCAAAATAGACCTGTCCAAGCAACTTTTTTGGTATAGAGTAACTCAACCGTTTCAATATTCCTGCAGGACAGCGTATAGCGTTTCATTTAAGTAAAGGCCAAGATATTTTATTACATTAGAGTAATTTAACTTAAGGTTATCTACCTGAATACTATTCGAATCTATATTTCTAACGCTTTTACCTATAAACATGTAAGAAGATTTTTCTATATTTAGTGTTAATTTGTGTGCGTTTAGCCACTTCCACTTAATATCTTCAGATCATGTTTTATATTTTCAGTTATTTCAGCTTCAGAGTTACCATGTAATGTGTCATCAGCGTAAATCTTAATTTTACCTTTTAGTTCGAGATTCGAAATAAAATTGACGTAAATTAAAAAAGGGTAGGGTCCAGGATAAACCCTTGTGGTACTCCACAGTTAATTATGCTTTTGGTACTCATGACTCCATTAACAACTCTGCAACCTCTTACACGCCAGTTCTGTTGCACCTGTGGTTTTATTGGCCAAATGCAGCGTTTGCGGGTACAAGGACGTGATTGAAATACTACACCGTCGAGTGACATTATTGGTCAATGGCAACTTTATGTCTCGCAACGGCCAGTGTTATCTTCCATGTCCATTCCGCGTTATGTTATGAACCAAGATGCTGTGACTATAAAATTTCACGGCTTTTGTGAATCCATGTTGGCCTATGGTGGAGTTGTGTACCTACGACAAGTTAGTTCACATGGCCACATCTCAGTGGCTTTGTTATGTGTCAAAAGTAGAGGGTCTGGTACTGAAAACTCTGCAGATAGTCTGTCGAGAGGTTTGCTTCCAAAGCAATTGATCAATCATCCTCTTTGGTTCAATGGTAAGTCCTTGCATTTTTCTGCCTCCAAAAATTGGCGTATTCCGCGCAGTCAACTGAAGTTGATATCAATGCAGAAGAAAATAAACTTGTTTTTGTCACCGCTATAGAAACTGAAAATGAGATTCAAACCCTCCTTAATCGTTACCCCCCCTTGCGTATCTTCATGAAGATTTTCAGAAAATTCGTAAAGATGAACCTTGTCTCCGTAGGTTGCCTTCTTTTTTGGATTTAGATGGAGTTTTACGCGTAGGAGTCATACGTTATGTTATAACGAGCTTGCCGATGAAATTAGGCATTCCATCTTGATACCGATCATAGAATTACCTTGATTGTTGAACACTTCCATAGAGATAAGGGTCATACAGGTCCGCGCAAAAGTTTTGGATATTATCTGTGAAGCGATCGATCCATAGTGCAATTTCCAAGTGTTTCATTTGCACCAGAAGCAATCCAAAACCCTTTAGTCCTTTTATGGTGATTCACCAAAGTCCAGATTCTTGGCCTGTTCTGCATTACAAAACATAGAGGTATCAAAAGTCAAAAGGCTTATGGATGTCTATTTGTTTTTTCCAACTAAGGTCGTTCATTTGGAGTCTGTATCGGACCTTTCCGCTGAAGCTTTCTTAGAAGCCCTTCGGAGGTTTGTATGCCGACGTCGTCATTGCGCCGCATTATACATTGTTCAAGTAAGAAACTTCACTGGATCAAATAACATTCTTAACTCTTACTGTCGTGAAGCCACAGTTATTCATCAAAATTCTGGTGCTTTCCACGAATCAGGGGTTAAATCGGTGACATGTATAACAATATAACAGTTCGAGCCGCTATGTAGCTCCAGTCATGACCCCAACGACCTCCAGTGTTTAACCCCAGGACACCTACTCACCCTCGAATTATTTACTGCACCCCCCGATGAAAACCTAACAGATTGCAATAATAACAGTCTTACCAGATGGCAAGTTGTTCAATACGTGCCCCAACATTTTTGGCGGCGTTGGCAACGGGAATATCTCCACTCCTTGCAACAGCGAACCAAGTGGAATAAAGCAGAAAATCCACCTGAACTTGGTACTTTGCGTAATGAAACCTCTTTCTTTTGCGGTTTAAGCTAGGTCGGATTATCAAAATTTACCCCAGTTCTGACAAAATACCACGTATTGTACAAGTACGTACCAAAAAGAGTGTACTTGTACCAATGAATTGGATCCCTCGAGATAAAATAAATTGTTAAAGTAATAAAAAATTGAAAATTACCCCAGTCATTTTACTCCGTTTGAAAGACAAATAAATCGAAGAATTTGAAATAATTACCATAAAAAAGAAAATAGATTGGACAACAATCGATCCACGCTAAAGTCCTCTGCACACCAACGCGTGCCCACCCTGCTTCAAAAAGCACACCATGCAGCGTGGGCAGGCTAGGTGTGGACCGGGTGTATGACTTACCGGATTTTTCTTCAGTCAAACATGTGGTTGGATTCTTGGTGCACCAGTCCAACGGTCGGAGGAGAACGAAAGTTTTTTCTGTTTTCACCTTCAGCCAACCTTTTTCGAAGTGGTCAAAAAACGACATTTTTTTGTCCTTCTTCGCGCGGCTGCGTACTAAAGGCCTAGAGTATTTTGTCGCGAAGGATTCCCCAAGTCATATGACCCAACAACCAATCAAAAATTAAAAAGTGCTATAACAGCGATTTCAAACATAATTGATAAATACAACCCATAAGTATACATATATATTGAGTAATATCTGGTACAAGTGATTTATTATTATATGGGAATATTAAAGAACAACCAAACTTTAGACGATGTTACAAGTCCGAAGCGAGAAGTAACAAAGGTAGGGGTTTGACTGCCAAAAAAATTAAGTATAGTGAGTGATCGAAATAAATTCTAAATTGAACAGTTAATCTTTATTGAAAAATATGAAAAAATATGAAAATGTTGGGGATCCTGCACAAGCGCTTGAAAAGGTCAGCAATGACCAACTTATAACTTTTAATATGATTTTAAGTTTAAAATTATTTGTGATCTAAACATTTGCCATTTTTTTGTTATTATTAACAACACAAAGAAAACGCGAACAGGCCAATTACTGATATTAGCTTGTCACGAAAAAAGAAAAAACAAATACAAAAATAAACTTACGTTTCCTGGGAGGTCCAGATCTCATAAGGGGTCCTGGGCCACCATATTCACCCACATGACCAATTTGCCTCATTTGCTCCTGTCTTATATCATCATTGTTATCGGGAATCAAATATTTACGGACCTAAAGGAATTAATAATGTTTGTAGTTTTGTTATTTTCGGCTAAGATAACCTGATATCACACATAAATGATGCATTCAAAGGGCTTTACCAAAAAAATTTAAGGGAAATTATATCCACGTCCAAAAAATTTCAAAAAAAAACAACATACTGCTTAACTTATTTCAAACGTTTATTAAGACTAAATATTGCTTCGATATGCTTTTTTTAATGTTAGTTGAAGTATTGGCCTACCGCCTACGTTATGCGTCTAAATATTTAAAAAAAATAAACCAAATAAAATGGCAAAAACGCAATAAGATACTTTATATTTTTTAAAAAATCACCTAAAGCATTAAACTGTAACTGACAAACAACTGATTTTTTTGTCTTTGATTACTTTTGGTTAAGGTTTGGTTGTTCCTAAATGTACTTTTAATTTTTATAATTTCATTTTAAATTTGTTTGGAAAAAGTGACTAGCACTATCTGAATCAAGCTTATAGGATCTTTCAGACTGAAAAAGTTAGTGGATTATTTCTCTGTTCTTCACCAATTCATTTTTCTACAAATTTTTAGTGTGAGTTAATTTAGAAATCGAGCCCTGGACATGTTGAATAGTTTTTCACTATCTTTTCTAGAAATTGGACTTGCCGGTATTTAGGCAGGCAATTTCAAATTTAAAAAATAGGTTTTCTTAAAAAACGGCCGCCAAAAATCGGCTGCTAAGTTTACATTTTTGCCTGCTAGAAATGGTTGCTAACCTTACACTTTTGCCGACTAGAAAAACCTGCTAATTTCACACCAGTCGGCGCCATTTTTAAAGCAGGCACTAATAAAGAAACTAAAACTGAACTGATTGAAAATTGTCACGAAAATGACCTGAGATTTTTTAATTACGGATCTAATGGCGTAATTTAAATTTGAGTCATTTTTTAGGTCGATTTGTTGAACTTGAGTTAATTAAAACCTTTAACCTTTTAACATGTCAAGATATCTATCTGCATTGGAGAATTTAGAAAGAAACTGATTTCAAAAAGGTCCTAGGACTAAAAAAGCTTTGTGCCAAAAGCAGTCACGCTCATCAAACAATTAAGGTGTGCAAAATGTGTGCAGCTCAGAATATAAAGTACAGAAAAAAACACACACAAAAAGGTCCCGGTTAAATTTATAACGAAAGACATTAAAATTAATAAAATAAACAAGGAAGGTTTGATTTGTAACTGATTATTAAAGTACCAAAAATAATCTCATTATACCCATCATGACCTCTTCATGTAACAAGATTAATAGTTTTAGGTTATCGTACACAGAAAACATACACTTGCCGGGCGCTACCCTACAGGGACACGTCTAAAATAAAAAGCAAGAAAAATTAATTTTCCGACTTCCTCAAATTCCCTATTACTCACGATTTTATTAAAAACCTACCTCAGCTAAGGCAAAAGCAATTCTAGCATGGGCTTCTGCTGCAGGTCCAAAGGCAACAATTTCTACATGTAAATCATCAGACAAGTGAGCGTGTTTTGGGTCACCTTGGGTCCTCAGTTCGTCTTCCTTATCACGGTCTTTCATGGACCCACGGCCCAAAATAGCCATTTTGCACATGGTTTCATCTTGAAGGCGCTTTAAGGTGTTGCCTTTGGGGCCGAGAAGTTTGCCCACAAAATTAAACTAAAAAAATATATATATTATTCAATCATCAGAAAATTATTAAGTTTAAATTATTTATTACAAATTATTATAGAAGTTTAATAATTTCTGTACCTTGGGATGTTCTTTAATAGGAAACAGGACCTTGATTGAAACTTTTATCGGTCTCTGGTTGTAGACATCTGCAATCCTGTGATCCCTTGGTGAGGGTCTGCCAGAAATTTTTACTTTTTCAATTTCTATGAAACAAAAACCAAATTGAAAATAAGAATCTAAAAATATCCTCTAAATTTTATCTATATTATATATTTGTCATTACAATGTTCAGCTCTCTGCAGCTGCCAGGTTCATAGACATTGATTGATGCCAATTGCTCGATGAATTATGCAGAATACCTTTTTTTTTAATTTCTAGATAAATTTTTACTTTAAGTTTAGGTGTATCTATATTTTATGGTACTATCAAGTTCTACAAGGATCTAAAATTCCAGACATTTGAAAACCGACTAATACTGTAGTAGTAGAAGATTAGCAGCCCATAGGCCTGGCAATTGGCCGCTTTATTGGCCTTATCCCCGTGCAGCCCTAACTGATGCAAATCTCTTTATTGATGGCAGGAATCTTTAGACTGCGTAGCAAGTATACTCAGTGGAACGCCGGCTTTACACCCCCTCCAAAGGCTTGAAGGGTTGTCCTGCTACATAGATTTTTATCTATCTAACATAACTACCATCCCAGCAGAACTTGGTTTAGACAGTAGACTAGTTCTCCCCTGCTACTTGAAGTCGTATGTGTTCAGCCGGTTTTTCCGCGCCCAGAATAGTCCAGCCGGTTAACTTGAAGCGGTCCCACTGCCAGAAAGCGCAGGTGACACACACACTACATATGGCCTGCAGTGTCAGGCCGGACAGATCAGGCCACTGTGGCATGAATCTGTCCGCTATGGGAAGTTGGGCGAACCATACTGCCTACTGTAGCCTGTAGGCGGGGGGATCTGGCGACCCCCGCCCACGATTCGAGTCTAGTGCTCAATCGTGCAATCAGCTGGCCTAATCTCGAGGGATCCAATCGTCGTATTCCTTACGCCATTGGATTGTCACTCGTTATTAGGGACCGTGGGCTTGCTGACAGTGCATCAGCATGTCCACGTTAATAAAAGTTTCGCACAGGCATTCTCTACTCTGAGATCCTATACTTTCTAGGACACATAAGACCATGAAGTCCACGCACACCAAAGTCTTTCGGCGATCGGCAAGTTGCGACGGGAGCAGGACAGTGTAGTCTGGAAGCTCTTAGTGACAAACCGGCACGAAAGCGGCGGAAGTGTGATCGCCGTTTTGCTCAAGGATTGGCTGTAGAGCAACTCGTGTGCTGCATCCGTGACTGAGCAGCCCTATTTAGGACCCACTCTGCTCACCCTGAAAGGGAAGGGGCCATAAAAGGTGCCCTAAACATATCCAGCCAACAACTGCCCGACTGGACAACCGGATCCAGAGGGAACACCACATGCGGTCAAAACAAAAGAAAAAGAAATCCAATGAACTTTGCCACATGGAATATCCGTACACTTATGGATAGACACAACCACAAGACCACAAAGAAGAACGGCAATAGTGGCACGTGAACTAAGGAAATATAACATCGATATCGCTGCTCTCAGTGAAACTAGAAGAGCAGGCGAAGGCCAACTTAAAGAACACGGAGTAGGCTACACATTTTTCTGGAAAGGAAAAGAAGAAGATGAACCACGTATTCAGGGAGTGGGTTTGGCTGTAAAAAATGAGATTGTGGACCACCTAACCGAATTTCCATCCGGAATAAGCGAAAGATTGATGACATTGCGCCTAAACCTTAGCAACCACCAACACGCTACTATAATTAGCGCCTACGCTCCAACTCTTGCAGCTGATGAAAACCAAAAAGATGAATTTTATTCTCAACTTAGTGAAGCCATAACATCTATACCTAAATCTCATAAACTTATCATTTTAGGTGATTTCAATGCTCGAGTTGGTACGAATTCAAACCTATGGAAGGGCGTCATTGGCAAGGAAGGTGTTGGAAACATGAACTCAAACGGACTGCACCTATTAACCTTATGTTCGGAATATGACCTCACAATCTCAAATACAATTTTCCGACAAAAAGACAAATTCAAGACCTCCTGGCAACACCCGAGGTCAAAACACTGGCATCTGATTGATTACATTATTGTACGTTCCAGAGATCAAAAAGACGTAAACATTACAAGAGCAATAACGAGTGCAGACGACTGCTGGACAGACCATCGTCTGATACGAGCCAAAATGAACTTACACATTCCACCAAGAAGCAGCCGTCAAAAAAAGCAAATCAAAAGAAGATTCAATGTAGAACGCCTTAAAGATGATCAAACCAGAACAAAATTCCAAGTTTCTCTGAATCAAAAGTTGGGTACTTTAAAATACCCGGAAAATATTGACGATCACTGGAGAATTTTGAAGACAGCAATAACATTTGCCTCCGAAGAAACGGTCGGCTACACACAAAGAAAACATCAAGACTGGTTTGATGAGCACGACAAAGAAATTCAAGACCTTATTGAGAGGAAGAGAAAAGCCCATAATGCTTGGAAAAGCCACCCTAACTCTAACGAAAAGAAAAGGCAATATCAAGAACCCAAAGCAGAAGTACAAAGGCAAACACGTAGATTAAAAAACCAATGGTGGACAACAAAATCACATGAAATGCAACATCTAGCTGAGTCCAACAACACCAGAGCCTTCTTTCAAGCTACTAAGATGATATATGGTCCCACTACACAAGGTATCAATCCCCTACGATCCAAAGATGAAACAAGGCTGCTTAAAGACAGATCCTCTATCAATTCACGATGGAAAGAACACTTTCAAGAACTACTCAACAGAGAGTCTCAGGTCGATAATGACATCTTCGACAAAATTCCGGAGAAAACTACACAACAACACCTAAGTGAGATTCCGAGATTAGAGGAGGTCGAAAAGGCAATCACCCAGCTAAAGAATAACAAGTCAGCAGGCACAGATGGTATCGCTGCTGAAGTCTACAAACAAGGGGGTCCCGCACTTAATTCCCAAATGCACATTCTAATAAGTAAAATATGGACCACTGAGACCATTCCTGCCGAACTTAGAGACGCCTATATAGTTACCATTTTCAAAAAAGGCGATAAGGCCCAATGTGGAAACTACAGAGGTATATCTCTGCTTTCTGTTGCTGGAAAGATACTTGCACGGATACTATCAAACCGATTAATTCCGATTGCTGAACAAAATCTGCCAGAGACACAGTGTGGATTTAGGCCCAATCGAGGCACATCTGACATGATCTTCAGTGCCAGACAAATGCAAGAGAAATCTAGAGAACAAAATCGCCCTCTCTTCATGGCCTTCATAGATCTAGTCAAAGCATTTGATTCGGTCAACAGAGAAGCTCTTTGGAAAATACTGGCAAAAGCTGGATGCCCTCAAAAATATATTCAAATTCTTAGACTACTACACGACAATATGAATGCAACAGTCCTGAGCAACGATGGACCAGGAGAGTCATTCCAGATTATGACAGGCGTTAAACAAGGATGTGTTATTGCGCCCACCCTATTCTCTATATTTTTAAGTGCCATGCTTCACCTTGTTGAGGAACATCTACCGCCGGGAGTGGAAATTCTATATAGATTCGACGGTGGCCTACTTAACCTAGGCAGACTGCGAGCAAAAACTAAGGTCTCGACAACCTCGGTAATCGAACTGCAGTACGCCGATGACAACGTCGTAATGGCCGATACAGAGGAAGGTCCACAACTGGTAATTAACGCATTTAACCAAGCCTACAAAAGCATTGGCCTAGAGGTCAATCTTGCCAAAACGCAAATTCTTCACCAACCAGAACCAGGTACGAATCCCCAAGCTCCAAATATTTCCATAAATGGCCATCCTCTGCAGAACGTGGAACATTACCCATACCTTGGGAGCCACCTATCATCAAATGCAACTATTAACGCAGAAACACAGCATCGCCTATAATGTGCTAGCGCAGCGCTCGGACGGCTTTCGGAGAGTCTTCAACAATCACGACATCAATGCGGAGACCAAGCTTCGTGTCTACAACACAGTTATAATACCAACTCTAACATACGGATGCGAAACGTGGACCACTTACAGAAGGCATATCAAACGACTAGAAAAATATCACTAAAGTTGTTTAAGACGAATACTGAGAATCAAATGGCAAGACCGACGAACAAACATAAGTGTTTTAGAAGAAGCCAGAACAACTAGTATAGAAGCCCTTATCTTCAAGCACCAGCTTCGTTGGACTGGTCACATTATCCGCATGCCTGAAACACATCTCCCATAGCAGATATTTTATGGACAACTGAAGGAGGGAAAGAGAAATCAAGGTCAACAAAAAAGCTACAAGGACGTTCTCAAAGGCAATATGATGAAGGGTCACATCGATATAAACAACTTCGAGACCACGGCAAACGATAGGGCTACATGGCGCCGAACAGTCCATGAGGGAGCACAAACTTTTGAAAAGCAACGACGTAGACTAGAAACGGAAAAGAGAGAACGTAGAAAGGAGCGACAAAATGGAAGAATGGATGACCAACAACAACCGGCTGCTGCCGGGACTGGGTGTGCCAGGACTGTGGAAGGGTGTGCGGCTCGAGAATTGGCTTACATAGCCATCAAAAAACGCACAACAGATAGCGACGATACAGAATAGAGGAAAATCATACTCGGTATGGAGTGATTGCCTATGATGATGACATATGGCCTCTAAATTGGTCAACGTCTCAGCCATGGCTCTTGGATCAGTCCCGCCCGTTTCCCGAAAATGCAGGTAACACCTTTTGGGTACGTAACTCCATGACAATACTTCCTCTTGGCTGCGCTTTTATTGAGGTACGAGAAAGAAGGCTGAGAACTGCGTAAACCTGACAAAGAGTGCGCCCGACTCCCCGAGCCACATGTGTTCCTTTTTGGGTACGTTTGTAATACTTTAGAAATATTTACTTATTTGTATTTTCAATACTAGAATAGTTACTTTTGTTTACTTTTAATACAGTAAAATTGTCATCTGGGGTGTTCTTCTTGAATCGAGAGAAAATTTGCTCCCAGGGAGTTAAATTCTCTCGCTACTATTCATCTTATTGGTCCAAATCTTCGGTTTAAATCGGCTTCTCTCACTTTTGCCCGATATTGATCAAAAGTAATTCTATTGGTCTTGACTAAGAGAATTACTTTCTTTCAATATCGGGCAAAAGTGAGAGAAACCGATTTTCACCGAAGATTAGGGCCAATGAGATGCATAGTAGCGAGAGAATTCGACTCCCTGGGAGCAAATTTTCTCTCGATTCAAGAATAATCCCACTGAGGTCGAAAAAAATCCGTGTTTGTGTTTCCTCCACTCCTCGGGAACCATCCGCTATTTTGAAAAATTTTTGTAACTGACTTTTCTCCATTTCTATTGGTCGGAGGCAAAAAAGTCGGAAACCAAAATATTTGCAACATTTTTGTCAAGCGCTCAACTTTCTGTAGTCAGTTTCCAAAAAGACAGAGGGCGCCAAAGTTACAAAAAATCAGATTTAACGTATCTTGACCAACAAAAAGTGATTTTTTAAATAAACTTGAAATAAGAAAGTTGTAGATCTCAGAAAAATACTATAAAAAGATGTATATTATTTATAATTAATTAAACAATCTCTGAACTAGCGACTAAACGTGGGTAAAATTCTTTGAGAAGCGGTTTCTGGGAATGCATGAAGTCGCGTTTTATGGATATATCCTGGAGAACAAAAAAAAATGCAACATCATGTATATTGATAATTATTTGAATACAAATTATTTGTGTGTATACCTTATCTCAAAAGAAATATTTGATAAATTTTTTGTCTTCTAATCTTGCCTTTTTTCACAGATTTTTTCTATTCATTTTCAAAAACAACCAACACATAAAAGACCTTTTATGAAAATTTTAAATCATTTTTCTCGTAGTTTTTGGTCTTTTTGGATTGCTTACAGTTTACTTAAAAAATTAAAATGTCAAGAGTTCGCGGTCGCCAACAATTTCATGATTTATACGACTTCGAAAAAGGACGCATCGTGGGCATGAAAGAGGCTGGTTTTGGTTTACGGTAAATTGCAAGAAGGGTTAATGTCAATCCATCAACAGTGTTACGAGTTTGGAGAAGGTGGTCCAATGATGAGACTTATAGACGTCGTGCGGGTATAGATTATTACAAGGTCGTGATTTACGTAATCTCAGACTTCTTACTCTCAGAAATCGACGTGACAGTTTTCAAGGATGATCGAAGATTGCTTGGTATGGGGCTGAGGGCTTACCTTCCGCTTTTGGTGCTATCTTTGACCTCACAACATAATGCTCGCCGCTTGGAGTGGTGCAGAGCTCGGCAAAACTGGAATGACTAATGGAATACCATAAGCTTCAGCGTCGAATCCAGGTTTTGTTTAGGCGGCCATGATGGACGCATGAGGGTTAGACGATTTCGAGGTGAGAGACGAAATGTAGACTTTGCTGTTGAACGTGATACAGCAAGACAGCAAAGTATCATGGTATGGGGTGCTATATGTTTAGGAAGCAGATCACCTCTAGTCCTCATCAACGGCAATCTGTCTGCTCGGCGATATATCGATGAAGTGCTGCAGCCAGTTTTACATCCCTACCTACAAACTATCCCAAATGCGACCTTTCAACAAGATAATGCCAGACCTCATATTGCTCGTGAAACAATAGACTTCTTACATGAACTTGCCATAGAGGCATATGATATATGATAGGGCGCAATCTTAGTCGATTACCACGTCACCCTGAAAACTTAGATGAACTCTGGCATGCCGTAAGGTGGATTTGGATGAGTGTTCCTCAATATGATATAGACCATCTTATTTTGTCAATGTCATGATGATAAAAGAGTTGACTCTTCGAAACCATGGAGGTTTGACAAAAAGTACAAAGTCACAATAGCTGAACGGGATTAGTGGCAGAGATAAGAATTCCAAAACGAATTAAGCAGAGATGCGACGGTCTGCTACACTGACGTATCAAAAATGTCAGCCAGGTAGACAACAGGCACAGGAGTGTATGCGGAAGACTTAGAGGTTCAAGAAAGCTACCCGCTTGGCGAGCATGCTACGGTCTTTCAATCAGAGGTATACGCCATTATCATGGCGGCAACCATACCAGAGGTCAGAAATGGCCGGAGGGACATTTGCATATGTTCCGACAGGGTCAAACCATATCAAGTCAACCAGGCAATAGTTTTGACCATCTCCGATTTTGATGATTTTTGGTACACTTATTTATCTTATCAAAAAACTCAAAAATCCAAAAAATAAAATTTTTTGGATAAGCGGTTTTTGTTTTATTGATTTTTGAAAATCAAGAAATTGACCAATATGTCCTTGACAGACACTTACAAAAATAGTAATATCTCAAAAACTATTGATCCTATAGAAGCGAGTGATAGCTCATTTTGAAGGGTTTTTAAAGACCTTTTTAAAGATGTGTGACACAATATAGTTTGTTTAATTTTTTTTTTCTTAATTAATTTTTTTTTTTTTAAATATCAAAATTTTCAAAAAAATATTTCTTTTTTTTCAATGTTTTTTTAACATTTTTGGAAAATTTTAGGATGGAGAAATAATGGAGTCATACTTTAAAAAAATAATAAGATATATAATACAGGGCTAATTTACCTAATATGGGTATAACAAAAAAATTAAAAGTAAGAATAATAGAAAATTTACAATAAAAAATATTTCTGTTGCTAATTTTTTTTGTAAAATATTTGAGAAATCTTTCATTTCTTCTGCAGTTAGCGTATATGTCCTACCAGTGGCAGTATTTGGGTTGACCCGTCTTAAAAGAGAATTTTGATCTATGACCAATATATCAGCTTTTGGCTTTGGAAAGTAAAAAGACGGAGAGAGACCATGAGGATGTAAAAAACTAACTTTTAATTCCCCGCTTTCAATATTTTTGCCAATGTTACATCCCATCCACCAAAGACAGTCATAGTTTATGGTTACAAAACCGGAGTCGATGTTTTCAATTTCTGTGTTTGACAAACCACAGGTTGCAAAAAGACATTGAATATTTTCCTCTTTACTTAGTGAAAATGGTTTTGTAATAATTTTTTCATTACTGAGGGGGATAATCGAGTGCAATTTTTGAGTCCCAGGTATCGATTGTGCTTCCAGGTATCTTTTTTCCAAAAACTTTTCATGTTGCTGGTAGTCATTTAATGAACAATATTTAAATGTTATACCAGGGATGTTTTCTGTTGCAAATTTAAAAAGATCTTCGGGGGTCATAATCTGTTCATTATATGGTCTCTGCAGACTTGCTTTAGCATCCAACCTTTTTACGGTGCCGCCCAGTCCATCATATGCACTCTTCCCGTGGGAGGTGGCAAAAAAATTCCATTCTGCTTTAATTTTAAATTCCTCGAGATGGTACGCAATAATAACAAATTTTTTTTTATTTTTATACTGTGCAGCACAGCCGTCTGAAAAATAGATAATTTTGTCTAAATTATCAATTTGCCTCTTTAGTTCAGGCATAAGGTGGCTTAAAAAAAGATGAAATGCCACAGTGTTGTGTGCCAAACAGTCTGAAATAAATATATAATTTAAATGACCCAGTTTTCCCTCATGAGTTTTGTAATATATTACAAATTATATATTTATTTCAGACTGTTTGGCACACAACACTGTGGCATTTCATCTTTTTTTAAGCCACCTTATGCCTGAACTAAAGAGGCAAATTGATAATTTAGACAAAATTATCTATTTTTCAGACGGCTGTGCTGCACAGTATAAAAATAAAAAAAATTTTGTTATTATTGCGTACCATCTCGAGGAATTTAAAATTAAAGCAGAATGGAATTTTTTTGCCACCTCCCACGGGAAGAGTGCATATGATGGACTGGGCGGCACCGTAAAAAGGTTGGATGCTAAAGCAAGTCTGCAGAGACCATATAATGAACAGATTATGACCCCCGAAGATCTTTTTAAATTTGCAACAGAAAACATCCCTGGTATAACATTTAAATATTGTTCATTAAATGACTACCAGCAACATGAAGTTTTTGGAAAAAAGATACCTGGAAGCACAATCGATACCTGGGACTCAAAAATTGCACTCGATTATCCCCCTCAGTAATGAAAAAATTATTACAAAACCATTTTCACTAAGTAAAGAGGAAAATATTCAATGTCTTTTTGCAACCTGTGGTTTGTCAAACACAGAAATTGAAAACATCGACTCCGGTTTTGTAACCATAAACTATGACTGTCTTTGGTGGATGGGATGTAACATTGGCAAAAATATTGAAAGCGGGGAATTAAAAGTTAGTTTTTTACATCCTCATGGTCTCTCTCCGTCTTTTTACTTTCCAAAGCCAAAAGCTGATATATTGGTCATAGATCAAAATTCTCTTTTAAGACGGGTCAACCCAAATACTGCCACTGGTAGGACATATACGCTAACTGCAGAAGAAATGAAAGATTTCTCAAATATTTTACAAAAAAAATTAGCAACAGAAATATTTTTTATTGTAAATTTTCTATTATTCTTACTTTTAATTTTTTTGTTATACCCATATTAGGTAAATTAGCCCTGTATTATATATCTTATTATTTTTTTAAAGTATGACTCCATTATTTCTCCATCCTAAAATTTTCCAAAAATGTTAAAAAAACATTGAAAAAAAAGAAATATTTTTTTGAAAATTTTGATATTTAAAAAAAAAAAAATTAATTAAGAAAAAAAAAATTAAACAAACTATATTGTGTCACACATCTTTAAAAAGGTCTTTAAAAACCCTTCAAAATGAGCTATCACTCGCTTCTATAGGATCAATAGTTTTTGAGATATTACTATTTTTGTAAGTGTCTGTCAAGGACATATTGGTCAATTTCTTGATTTTCAAAAATCAATAAAACAAAAACCGCTTATCCAAAAAATTTTATTTTTTGGATTTTTGAGTTTTTTGATAAGATAAATAAGTGTACCAAAAATCATCAAAATCGGAGATGGTCAAAACTATTGCCTGGTTGACTTGATATGGTTTGACCCTGTCAGAACATATGCAAATGTCCCTCCGGCCATTTCTGACCTCTGGTATGGTTGCCGCCATGATAATGGCGTATACCTCTGATTGAAAGACCGTAGCATGCTCGCCAAGCGGGTAGCTTTCTTAAACCTCTAAGTCTTCCGCATACACTCCTGTGCCTGTTGTCTACCTGGCTGACATTTTTGATACGTCAGTGTAGCAGACCGTCGCATCTCTGCTTAATTCGTTTTGGAATTCTTATCTCTGCCACCAATCCCGTTCAGCTATTGTGACTTTGTACTTTTTGTCAAACCTCCATGGTTTCGAAGAGTCAACTCTTTTATCATCATGACATTGACAAAATAAGATGGTCTATATCATATTGAGGAACACTCATCCAAATCCACCTTACGGCATGCCAGAGTTCATCTAAGTTTTCAGGGTGACGTGGTAATCGACTAAGATTGCGCCCTATCATATATCATATGCCTCTATGGCAAGTTCATGTAAGAAGTCTATTGTTTCACGAGCAATATGAGGTCTGGCATTATCTTGTTGAAAGGTCGCATTTGGGATAGTTTGTAGGTAGGGATGTAAAACTGGCTGCAGCACTTCATCGATATATCGCCGAGCAGACAGATTGCCGTTGATGAGGACTAGAGGTGATCTGCTTCCTAAACATATAGCACCCCATACCATGATACTTTGCTGTCTTGCTGTATCACGTTCAACAGCAAAGTCTACATTTCGTCTCTCACCTCGAAATCGTCTAACCCTCATGCGTCCATCATGGCCGCCTAAACAAAACCTGGATTCGACGCTGAAGCTTATGGTATTCCATTAGTCATTCCAGTTTTGCCGAGCTCTGCACCACTCCAAGCGGCGAGCATTATGTTGTGAGGTCAAAGATAGCACCAAAAGCGGAAGGTAAGCCCTCAGCCCCATACCAAGCAATCTTCGATCATCCTTGAAAACTGTCACGTCGATTTCTGAGAGTAAGAAGTCTGAGATTACGTAAATCACGACCTTGTAATAATCTATACCCGCACGACGTCTATAAGTCTCATCATTGGACCACCTTCTGGAGATGGTACGCAATAATAACAAAATTTTTTTTATTTTTATACTGTGCAGCACAGCCGTCTGAAAAATAGATAATTTTGTCTAAATTATCAATTTGCCTCTTTAGTTCAGGCATAAGGTGGCTTAAAAAAAGATGAAATGCCACAGTGTTGTGTGCCAAACAGTCTGAAATAAATATATAATTTAAATGACCCAGTTTTCCCTCATGAGTTTTGTAATATATTACAAAAGGATGTAGGGTTGCGTGGCTATTTGTCCAGTGATAGCACTGCACTTCATCCTGCAAAATAAATGAATAATTTTCAGCGAAGTCGCATGTGATTAGTGCTTCCCCCTTTTTTAAATTGTCTTTTACCTCATTATAGTATTCTTTTTGCATGTGAGTGTAAAAGGAATGAGATTTTAATTTAATCAAGTCGTTTGAAAATTCTTCAATGAAGTCCTCTGCTGGTTTAATTAATGTCTCCATATTGCATCTATCTACAGATATCCACTTCTTAAAAGTCACATTGTCAATCATTGCTTCTTCGAACTTTTCATTCAAAAAGTTTTTTAAATTCTCAGTTCCTGGGCATATCTCACATTTGTCCAAAAAGCAGTGATCTTGGGTGGAGGGGAGGATAATTTGGAAAAACCTTTTATGGATCTTATTTACAAGACTGGGAGCAATTGACAAGTTTTTAGATATAAAGAGTAAATATATAGGTATTTATCAAAAAATGTATGGTTTTTCCTGCAAGGTTTTTTATATTATTTTTTTAAAAATGGAACCAATAACTTCTCCATCCTGAAATTTTCCAAAAATTTTAAAAAAATACTGAAAAAAAATAGTATTTTTTTGAAAAAAATTCAAAATGGTGTTTTCAAGATTTTTCAAAAAAAAAATATTAAAAAAATTAAAAAAACAATAAAAACAAAAAATTACATGGTGATACACATCGTTAAAAAGGTCTTTAAAAAACCTTCAAAATAAGCTATAACTCGCTTCTATAGGACCAATAGTTTTTGAGATATTGCTATTTTTGTAAGTGCCTGTCAAGGGCATATTGGTCAATTTCTTTATTTTCAAAAATCAATAAAACAAAAACCGCTTATCCAAAAAATTTAATTTTTTGGATTTTAAAGTTTTTGGATCAGAAGAATAAGTGTACCAAAAATCATCAAAATCGGAGATGGTCAAAACGAAAAGTGCCTTTTTTTGGTTGATTTGATATGGTTTGACCCGACAGCCAAGCTGCCCTCAAGGCTCTTAGTTCACCAAAAATTGCGTTAATGCGCTACAGACATTGGCTGAAGACAAGAGGATGACACTGATGTGGGTCCCGGGCCACGAGGGAATACCAGGGAATGAGAAGGCGGACGAACTTGCCAGAGCTGGTGCCGAAACCTAATATATTGGACCGGAACCGCTCTTGGGAATCACAAGAAAACAGACAGAGCGAACTCAATAAATAGGCGAGCGATCAACTGAATTCGTCCTGGAGGGAAGAGCGAGAGTGCAGACAGTCCAAACTGTTCGTGAGTGAACCAAATGTAGCCAGAACTAAATGACTCCTGGGAAAAATTTGCAAGGATATTGGATTGTTAGTAGGAATGCTGACAGGGCATAATCAGCTGCGCAAGCACTTGAAATGCATCAGAGTGTTGGACGACTCCGCCTGCCCAGTATGTGGGTGGGCAGAGGAATCAGCGGTGCACCTGATAGGAGAGTGTGACGGGTACGCCAGATTGAGGCAGCAGACGTGGTGTGCCTTCACAAAAGAAGAGGACGAGTTACACTCTCTAAGATGGGCTGACGTGCTGACCTTCGTAAGGAAGACAGGAAAGCCCGGAGAAAGAGAGGCAGGATATGTAGAGGGAGTGGGAGGATAAGGGTGCGAGACGGGATGCCCCTTACTACTACTACCACTACTATTTAATAACATGCAAATAGAACATCAATATAATACAAGAAACAAAACCAATCTAAAAGCGGACATACCAACTTTCACATATCTTCAAAAAAATGTAACGTACACTATAAGTTTTTCAAATTCAAATTCAAAAGTAGCTTTATTGTCAAAGCCATGCTTAAATTAGATTAAAATAAACTATCTATAGCTACTTAATTGTTACAGCTAGTAAAAGCCTAATACCTAATATTATTTATATAAATGATAAGAATAAAAATGATTACCAAATAATAAAAAACTTATTAAAATGTGTTAAATGAAATGTCCACAAATTATAAATAAGACTCATCTAGCAAATAATATGTTTTTGTTATCAAATACTTTTTCGTCAAGCGTCTAAAACTTTTATAGCAATTAACTTCTCTTAAATTTATAGATATGTGATTGAACATTTTTTTTTGCGTTGTACACAAACGAATTTTTAAAGAGAGTTGAGTGAGGAATTGGCAATTGCAACATACGTAGCCGACGAACACATTCCCTTTCTCTGTCTAGCTCAATTTTGTATTTTTTATGAACAAGACACACACTTTCCAAGATAAATATACAACATAAAGTCAGTATTCTATGTTGAGCAAATAAAGGTCTACATGATGTCCGTCTTGTGACTCTACATAAACTCCTAAGTGCTCTTTTTTTGCAAAACAAACACTGCTTTAAAAAGAAAATTCGAACAGGATATCCAGTAGCAGATTCCATAAGACAAATGAGATTCGATCAGCGAAAAATATGCACCCCTGGCCACATCAAGGCCCAGATTTTCCGAAATCACTCTTAACGCATAACATCCTGAAGCAATTTTGTTCATAAGAATTGTTACATGTTCTTCAAATTTCAGATTTTTGTCAATATATATACCTAGAAATATTAGAAATGCTTTCATTTTCGAGAAGAATCCCACCAATCTCACACTTAAAGTTTAATATGTTTGTTTTAGATATATTAAAATATAATGTATTTGCATCGCACCATTCTTTAATTAATGCCATATCATTTTGAACTGTCGCTGACAATCTATCAGTATCGGCGTCATGCCATAGAACTGTCTGATCGTCCGCAAATGCCGTAAACTCTCCACTGATTAATATAAATAATAATATATATTAAAAATAAGGGAGGTCCTAGAATGGACCCCTGAGGTACGCCAAAGTGTATAGCTTCTTCAGAAGAGATACTATCATTAAATATAACTGACTGTGCCGTGTCACATAAGTAAGAACGCGTCCACTCTAGCTCAAAACCTCGTACACCATAGGCATGAAACTTTCTTAACAATATTCTGTGATCTACACAATCGAACGCCTTGGATATATCACTGAATACTGCCGTAGCCCTTTCCCCAGAGAGTTGAGTGTGATATATAGGTGACCCAAAAAGTTAAAAATAGCATCACTAGTACTTTTTTCAGCCTGAAAGCCAAACTGAGAGTTATTAAGAAGGTTATGTTGAGAAAAAAAGGATGTTAGTCTAATTTGTACTAGTTTTTCTATCACTTTGGATAAGGAAGGAAGTAAAGCTATAGGACGAAAGTTGGAAGGACTTTTGTGATCGCCACCTTTATATAAGGGCATAATAAGTGCTTTTTTCAGACACAAAGGAAATATTCCTATACTAAAAGATTTGTTAACAGCTAAAGCAAGTGCATTTAGGGCCACGTCAGGAAGCGCTTCAATTATACGAAGCAAAATTTTATCCCATCCTGAAGAACTTTTGTTTTTTAGTTTTTTAAAAACATTTTTAATTTCAAAAGCTGAGGTGTGAGATAGAGTAAATGTTTCAGTTACATTTATGTGATTTTATTAGACAGATTTAAAGCTATACTGCAGTAAAAGGAATTTAAGTCGTTAGGTGTAAGATTTCATTCAACTGTGGAAGAGTTTTTACCTCTAAGTTTATTCACTATTTTCCATGTTTCTCTGTTTTTGTTATTGGATTTTTCAATTTTATTGTGAAAGTAAAGTCTTTTAGCCACCTTCACTGTTTTTTTTTTAAATTTTTCTATAATTTTTAAAGTGAGCAAGAAAGATATCATTATTTCCAAAAAACTTTTTGATATATTGCAAAAACCTTAAATTTGAGGCTGACTTTTTTTATACCCTTTGCATATACCAGGGTTTTCTTTTTTTACATTTAATATTTAAGATGGGGAAGAATATATTAAATTTATTTGTAATAAGCAAGTGAAATTATTCTAGAGAATCTTCACTCATACAGATGTTGCTCCAGTCCGTCTAACTACACAGTAATTTGAACTTTCTAAAGTTTTTTTGTAAATAATCTACCTCTTTTTACTTTTTTTGTTTTAACTGAATTAATTGGGAAAGTACAGTAAACTGCTTTGATCAGACAGTCCGGCCTAAACCGTCGAACAATGCACTTCGTCTTGACCAAAGGAAGAACAAACATAATCGATTAAAGTAAGAGGTGGTAACGGTTACTCTTGTTGGTTGATTAGTAGTAGTAGAGAAGGGGCTGCGCGAAGCCTGGCAAGTAGGCCTCCCTAGGCTCTTTCTGCCTTACCCCTGTTGGTTGATTAACGTGCATTAAAAGATTACTTGAACAGAACATGTTTTTTAAAAATTCAACGTTTTGGCAGGATTCATTTAAAAAGTTAATATTAAAGTCACCAGTTAAGATAAGGGACGCATTAATAGATAATTGTGACAATATAATCTCCATCCTTTTACACAACTCTTTAACATTAGCACTGGGAGATCTGTAAAAACCTAAAACATACAAATTAAGTAAGCCACAAAATACAATTGAGAATTCACACGTCTTTTCCTCCAGTAAAAAGTCAAACATATCTACTTTTACAAAGTCATTATCTTTTAAAAACTCCTTATAAACTAAAATTAAGGTGCCACAATGAGAACCTACAGTTGTACAAAATTTATTGACTAATAAATAATTAGGAACATAAATTGGTTCTTCTGGTTTTAACCAGTATTTTACGACAACAACAATCCTAGGAAAATCAGTGTGATGTAATAAAAGCAATAGGTTATCTAGTTTTGAAGACAAAGATCTGATATTAATTAGCATTAGGTTGGCAGACTTTGCTCTGTTGACCTAAAAAAGTATGAGAAGCATTGTTCACGCTTGATAAAGGTAAAATGTGAAATTCACTGCAAAAACAATTTCGAAATCAAAATAAAAAATTAATAGAACAAAAATTAAAGCATACTACAAGATGGACGAATTTTTTGAGGGTGACACCAAAGATCAGCTCCTAAACTAAATACTTCGGTTTATTTGCTTCTTCTCTTTGCTTAAATATTTATTACTATTTATTATACATGACATACATTATTATAATTACATTTATCTATATGACATCAAAGACAAGCTCCTAAACTTCTGTTTTTACATTTTTATTTTGAATGCTTGTACATGCCTTGTTTTATTCTTTTCTTTGTCCTGAGTGCAAAACTACAATAGAAGAACAACAAAAAAAGTTTGAACTGAATAACAAGGAGCAAGAGAAATTAAAAGGACACATAAAACAACTTAACAACAAACTACAACAAGTTAACACACAAAATCAATAACTAAATAACTTGAACATATGTTTGAAACAAGAGATTGAAAAATTAAAAAAAGAAATGTCCCCAAATAGGAAAAGAGCAGGAAAATAATACTAAAGAAATAAACCAGATAAGTAATCTAGAACAAAAAATTATTGCCATTTACAAGGAACTTTCACAAATGAAAGAAAACACAAAAGATGCACTCCTAACACGGGAGATAAAAATTAAGGATAACAAAAGTCATCTCCAAACAAATTTAGCAGACCAGGCTGTCATGCCTGCCCTAGTGCCAGGCGTTCAAGAAAAAGAAGTTTTCGTTCGTTCGTTCTAAACAAAGGCCGCAGAGGACACTACACCAAGTTGGCAGTGCTGGAGATTCAGAGATAGAAGAGGACGAGTCATACAAAAATGTAAAAACAGAACAAAAAAAACGTTCGGTAACAGTGAACCTGAAAATTAAGTTCTCAGGTGGAGAGAGAAAAGTGTGGGTTGAAAATAAGCAGAGTAAAAAGAACTGCCAACGAAGAAGTGGTTAAAAACTATATATGCAAGAAAACTAACATAGAAGAGAGCAAAGTAGTAGTAAAAGAGATACCAACTGAAGAAAATGAGTTAAGAAAATTTGCAGTGGTTGTTCCATGGAATGAAAAAGAGCAAATGTATAGTCACACCTTTTGGCCCAATATGGTGGAGATTAATCGGTTTGATATGAGAGCGCATACAGAATTTTGACAAACATCTGGTACTTTTTTTGGTCTAAGAGCAAGAATCCCATCAACGAGGCACCAGCAGCGGTGGTAAGTCAAAAACATCAATGCATAAGCCTTATACATTAGAATATGCAATCGCTAGGTAACAGCATTGATAAATTAGGAAAAGTAGTAGAAGACAACCCAGAGTGCCGAATAATATGCTTAAAGGAACACTGGCAGACAAATTAGCGAGTAGTTTTTGTCGAAATAAAAAAGAATTAGGGGGATCAATCATTTATGTGGAGAAAAACTTAAAGTGTACAGAATTGAAAAAACTCTCTAAGTGGTCAGTCAAGAATCATTTTGAATGTGCGGCGATTGAAATCTCTTTAAATAAACAACCTTGTATAATTTGTAGCATATATAGGCCTTCTAATGGAGATTATTGTTATTAAAAAAATTGTCATTTACATACTAAAATACAGTACTGTCCCTGAGCTATCTAGTAGCTCGTCGAGAGGGTACTTGTCAGGTTACCTCTTTTTTATATATATAAATTTTATAAAAATCTTATAAATTGTTTAGTTTTCAGTTTTTTTTTTAAATATTTTTCAATAAATTTTGTCTTTTACCTTTTTTATATAATTCAAGTGACACAGCAAGGCCTCTTAAAATTCGCGTCCATGGTTTGTTATCTATATTCAAAATTTGATTGGTCAACTGGAATCCTTTAGAGAAGATAACCTCACTTTTGGAGTCAACAGTTGACATTTTTGCCATATTTTGGCATTCGAACGAAAACCGTCGTTTCGGTCGGGCCAGAGCAGAGCCCCAAGATTCCAACCCCTCATTTGTCACGTGATGATGCCGGCACCCTGGTGAAGAAGTCTACAGAACAAGGTAGGATTTTAGGAATCAGGCTTTTTTTGTGCTATTTTTGGCCATTTGCGGGGCTGATATTACGAGGCAAGTTTGGACACTTAAGTTGGGCAAATTCACGTAAGAATGTTCTATCAATTGTGAACATAAATATACATTTCAATTTCATCTTATGAATAAAACTTTATTTTGTGGATTTTATAATCTAATACTTTTGGCTTAATTTGAAACTACTGCTTACCTTAATATAAGTGAATTATATGCTTATATGATTTTGTTTTCTTAAATTAACAGTACTGTAGTTCTTAGGCATGACATTCACACATGTTATAAACATTCACAAACAGGCATTCAACAATCTGTGACTTCCAGAGTACCAGTGCTGGCGGCCGTCCAGGTGACACAGTTGCTCTGATCCTTTGTTATATGACTTTAGTTATATTTTTATAAAATTCTTATATCTTTTTGTTTGCTTATTAAATATATCTCTAAATATATCTTCACATAAAATTTAAGTTAAAAATATAAACAGATGAGTTATTATTTTTTTTTATATAAACATATGAGTACTTTTTTTTTTAATTTTAATAGTGGTATTTTATTGGTAATGAGTTCCAGGTTTCTAGGGATCCATTCTGTGACTTTATCATCAAAACTTTTTTGTTTTTGAATTATTTTTAGGGTACTTGTTAACAAATTGAAAAGTATGGGTCCAACATACGCTATGTCTTTGACATGCAGAGAAATTTGCTCTCTTTAGTGGTAAGTGATTGAGAGTTACTGATCTAGTTATATATAACTTTAAGAATGTATTTTTGTGCTACTATTAGGTTGTTTAATATTGTGCCACAAGTACTGCCTGCAGATTCTGATTCCATAGTTGAGAGTGGATTCTACCAAAGACTGATATACTATTTTCAGGAGTTTCATTGATAGAAATTCTCTTAGTTGATAAAATCTACATATGGTTTTTCTTATTTTTTTTTGTGATATATTCAATATGTGCGTCATATTTCAGGTTTCGATCAATGACTACTCCAAGATACTTTGTTTTTGTAACTTCTTTTATTTTCAGTTCACATTTACAGGAATTATTATTTTGACTGAACCAATCAGTCATGGATTTTTATGTCAACTTCTCTTTAAGCATTTTTGTTGTTCATGCTAAATGCAATATAGAAAGTGTTGTGTGTTTAGCGTTAATAAGTTTTGATCAAGCCAAAATCTAATTATTGTTATGTACTTTTCTGCGAGATTATGAGCCTCTGAATCATCTGCGTAGCATATGACACATCCAACTTTGCTTGGAATTTGTTATATATATAAATTGACAAAAGGATAGGTACCATGTGACAAACCAAACTCTACCTTATTTTTGTTACTAATGCATTCTCCAATTTTTACTTGTTGTGTGCGTTCTTGCTTAAGATATGACTGAAAAAGAGTAAAAAGTGCGCCACAGTGTCGAACGCTCTGGTAAGATCTATAAATATTCCTATTGTTTTGTACCCCTCATTCAAGTTTTTAGAAATATTTTCTGTTACGAGTTGTATTGCATCTTCAGTGCATAATTTGCTGCTAAAGCCGAATTGATATTCCGATAAAGGGGCATTTTTTTCTATATGCTTATTTAACCTAATTTTTAAGCATTTTTCTACTAACTTATTAATCGTACTTGTGACTGCGATTGGCCTAGTTTTCCTTGTTTTGCATGTCACCATTTTTAAAAACTGGTGTAATTATTGAATTTTTAAGTATTTTTGGATAGATACCTTTACTTATGACAGTGTTTATTATGTGTAGTAATGGTTTTAAGAGTCATTTGATTGTCTTTTATTATTTACGCTGAAATATTGTCTTCACCACAGGAGGCTTTATTTTTTAGGTTGTTTATTTGTAGGATTAATTCATTTTCGGTAAATTTAGCAAATTTAGCATTTTTTGTGTTTGTGATTCGTTAAAAATGTACTTGTTTTTTAAAAAAAAATTACAGAAATTTTTTCCCATATTACAATAATACTGGAGAAAAATATAAACTATTTCTTTTGAATCTGTTGTTTCTTTATTATTTTTCACTAATCAATCAACTGTGTTTTTTTTGCCGGTGTCGTTAGACGCTTCTCTTATTATTTGCCAGATTTTTTTGGGTCATTTTTATTGTCATTTAGTTTGTTTTTGTAAAATAAATACTTTGCTTTTTTAATCATTTTGGTTACTGAATTTCTGTAAATTCTAAATTTTAATAATTGATGCTGGTTAAGAGGGTCTTGTAGTGATTATTTTTTTAATATTTCGCGGGTTTTCATTGAGGCTATTATGCCAGAGGTTATCCAGCCTTTTTTTTTATTCATATTATTTACAGTTTTATAGGTAGTCGCATCTTCAATGATTTTTGTAATTTTATTTATGACGAATTCCGTACCTAGACTAGGATCCCAGTTGCAAATTTCTAAAAAGTTTGTTAGTTTTATATGATCAAGTTTTTTTATTTTAGTTATTTTTTTTGTGTTATGAATTATTTGATTTTTAAATTCTAAACCTAAGATTATTGGAAACAACTAAACATAAAGTAGTGTTTTTGGCTGGTGACCTAAATATAGAAACAACTTTAGAAACTGGTCGGGACTTACATATAAAAAGAGAGTTGCTTAACCTACTAGGTAATTTTAATATCAAACCAACAATTTTTAAGTCGACAAGACCTGTAAGTAACAGATGTATAGACAACATTTCCTCTAATTTAAATACAGATGACATTAAAGCAGACATATTAGCGACCCATATATCTGATTATGTAGGCCAAAAAGCACTATCTCAAATACAAAAAGAATATAAAAATAAATTTTTATTTAAACGGTTATATACTGAAGAAAATAAGAGAAATTTTGTACTTAACCTAACTGACCAAAACTGGGAGGATGTGTACAGGATTTCTTCAGAAGATGTAAACTTACAATGGAATGTTTTTATAAAAATATTTCTTAGACTATATGATATCAACTTTCCTTATAAAAAAATATTACTTAATATTTATCCTTTGCTGATGATACTGTTATTATATATAGTGGAAGAACATGGAGAGAAACAAAACTAAAGGCTGAAAAAGATTTAGCTAAGATAAAGGATTGGTTTGATGAGATGTCTCTGACAATTAATTTTGAAAAAATAAAGTATGTACCTTTTAGTTGTAGTAAAGCAAATGTTCCAAATTTTACAGAAATAACCTTATCACAAGAAAATAACTCACCAGTAATTGTAAAAGAAACAGATCATATAAAGTACTTAGAAATGGAAATAGATATATATTTAAAATGGAACATACATATTAACAACCTAATTAAAAAAACTTAAAAAAATTCTTTGCTTTTCACAACTTAGTTATATATTTTGCACTTGTTCAGTCCATAATTCAGTATAGGATTGTAGGCTAAAAAGTTTTCTTAAGAATAATGTTGCATAAAAATCGTCTGTATTCAAGTAATAAAACCTATGAAGAAAGTAAGTTAATGGACATTAATCAATTATATACCTGTAAATTATTAATATATCAACACATCATCACCCACACAATACTTGATTAAAGTCCAAAATGAGAATTACAACAACTATAAAAACCAAAAAGACAATTGCTCAAAGAACAATTTATTTTCTTGGTCCTTATATCTACAGATCCTTGCCAGAAGTTATTAAAAATATTAATATATAAATAAATTTAAAACAAAATTAACCTATTAAGTTTATTTTCTATACATAAATTGATTTTTAAAAAGAAAACAAATTTTAAACATTTTGTGTTAATATAGGTATCTATTTGGATACAACTACTTAAATAGAATATCAACAAAATTCTGCGCACAAGTCCTTTGGGACTTCAGCAGAACAGTCGTTATTTCTATTAAGTTGCTATTTAGAAGTATGTTAACCTGTTATATTACTATAGTTTATATTTGTTATGATTGTACAACATTTTTTTATTATTTATTTATTTATTGGACAAGTATCAACAGCACTAATGCCAATTACAGATACAATACTTATTGAACTAAACATTAAAATATAAAATTAAAAATTGCTACTTGAAAAATAAATACATAAAGTATAATGAGACTAGATGGAAATTCACATTTTTTAATTAACTACAGATTAACAAAATACACAGCAATGTACATAAATATGAAAATAATATAATAGAATGGAATAGAATTTATTAACGGATTTACCATTTTACATTATAAAATAATCTTAAGAAATATTAATATAAAAAACAATTGTTCAAATTTTAATATTATTAAACAATATAAAACAAAAAAAACAGTAGGTACCAAGTATAGAAACAATGTAATCACAGATTGTTCTTTTTAAGCTTATTACTAAATGAACTCAAAGGCATGGAAAAAAGTCTAATTGAATGCTATTTCCAGAATGACACATTCTTTGAATTGGTTTATTCGAGGAATAATTTCTGTTATGAGATTCTAAATAGAAAGTATCTCTATTTCTTGTATTTCTTTGTGGCACCTTAAAATCAATTTTTTCAAGAAGCTGAGATGAGTCAATCGTTCCATCAACAACTTTAAATAAAAAGTACAAATCTAAAATTTCTCTAGTTTTCCAGAGATGGAATGTTCGCTAATTTAAGAATGTCAAAATAAACAATGTCCTCTGAAGGAATTTTAAGTTTAAATGCAATAAAAAATCTCTTTTGCACCCTTTCTAAATTGTCAATATGACACTTATAGAAACGTAACCATACAAATCAGACAAACTTCTCTTAACAAAACCCAATAATTTGAAAGCCTTATTACAAATAAATTCGTAATGAGCTTTGAAATTTAGAGTTGGATCAAAGAAGGCCCCTAGATCTTTAAAAGTTGATAATTGTTCTAGTAAATTATTGTTGATTGAGTAGTTATAAAAAATAGGATGAGAGTTTCTGTAAAAACGCATCACTTTGCACTTATCTATATTCAAAGAAAGTCCATTGTGTGAGCATCACTGTGAAAATTTGTTAAGGCTGTCCTGAATCTTTAGACAATCTCTGACATCCCTGACTATTCTCTAAACCTTTAAGGGTCAGTCCATATCAAGTCAACCAGGGTATTTTACCACACCATCTCCGATGTTGATGATTTTTAGTATACATGTTTTTCCTACCAAAAAACTGGAAAATCCAAAATTTCAGACTTTTTTGACCAGTTGTTTATTTTGAATTAATTTTTGAAAATCGAAAAAGTCACTTATTTGTCCTTAACATGTGCGCACAAAATTAGGAATATCCAAAGAACCACTTATAATAGAAAAGTAGGTGAAGGTTCATTTTAAAGCTCTTATAAAGACCTTCCATATGAGAATATTGCATAACATATATTGAAAAAAAAAATAAAAAAAAAAAAATATTTTTTTTTTGAAAAATTTCAAAAAGGCCATTTTTAATTTTTTTCAAAAAATTATATTATTTTCTTTAAAGTGTTATTAAACTATTCACAAAATTTTGAGATGGACAAATCATGGGTTCAATGTAAAAAAATTTATTAAAAATGTCACATGCATGAAAAATCGCCTATAAATAGACAATGCATTTTGGTAATTAGAAGAATATAATGGGGTTTAAAGCGATATTATAAAAATATTTAACAATATTTTATTTAATAAAAAATTATATCCTACGTTTCATTCTGTATCAGTAATCAGATTAACATTGCCCCCCATTGTAATATTTACTTACAAAACCTCTTTTCCACCGGAGACGTACTATTGGATGTTCCAATTCTTAGGAAAATATGCCTGTATAAACCTGCCAATACTTTTGTGAAATACTGCCTGTTTATTCCTCTTTAACATTAAGGACACACCTCCTTCATTTTATTGGTCTGTTTAGGTACATTGTGGGGATTTGCTGACATGAAAATTCCTGCATAAATTGATTTTAAATTTTTGGCAAGTATCTTCCTGATACATCTCCAAATAATCGATACATAATAGTTCGACTGAAGGTTTATCAGAAGTCATCTCTGTGTAATTTTAAAAGTTTCAACTATGGGTGAGGCAAGTGGATGGACTAAATATAAAGTAAAGTGCTGTGATCCACTAGAGTTAAAAATCAAGCATTTTGGGAAATTAAGAAATGTGACCAAGTGGATGTGCAGTTACAAAAATGTCAAAATGGGAATGAAAATCTGTGATGGTTGTAGACTAAAGCTTTCAAAGGAGTTTAAGGCATCTGAAGAAGATGAGGCAGGGTAAGTAACAAATAGTATTTTTTAATATAAAATTAATAAACTAAACCAATTGCGTCAAGTACGGAGTGGAAAAATCTCATGGCATTATTTTGCATGGCATTTTGAGAATACAGACATTATGTACAAATTTCTTGGCATTATGTACACATTTTGGGTCAGCTGTTACCCCCTTTTTAAGTTCTTATAAAAAACTAACTTTTTAAATTTTTTTAGACCCAGTCAAGTTCCAGAAAATGATTCAGATTTTCAAGATCCTGCTGAATCATTTACTCTTTTAAACAAGTCATTGGAGCTTCTTGGTGTGTCGCCGATTAAAAGAAAAAATGTATACAAAGAAAAAATTGATATTGTACAGCATACAATTGCGAAAGCATTTACAAAGGAATCAGATTCAACGCTAGTAAAGGAATGCCAGAGTGACGAAAGTGAAATGATTAAGCAGTTAAAGGACAAATTTTTAAAAACCGAAAAGAGGAGTGAGAAAATACTAGTTTTATCATGTTTACCTCAAAGTTGGAGTAGAAAGAAGATTGAAGAAGAATTTGGAGTTTCTCAATATTTGGCCAGAGCTGTAAAACAGTTAGTTAAGGACAATGGGATATTATGTTCTCCTAACCCCAAACCGGGAAAGACCCTTAGTGATAGAGTGGCCCAAATAGTGGTAGATTTTTACCAAAGGGATGACATTAGCAGGACCATGATAGGTAAAAAAGATTATGTTGTTATCAGAAAATATGGAGCTGAAAAAGAATATGTACAAAAAAAATTAGTCTTAGCTAATTTAAAAGAAATTTATGCATTGTTTAAAACTGAGTACCCCAATGAAAAAATTGGGTTTTCAAAATTTTGTGAACTGCGACCCAAAAACTGTATACTGGCAGGAAAAAGTGGGACTCATACTGTATGTGTATGTACTATACATCAAAATATAAAACTAATGCTCAATGGCTCCAAATTAAATAAGCTATATGATGAAAATAACAGGCCTCTTGCAATATCTTATCATGATTGCCTTTATAAACTAATGTGTAATCCACCTTCAGTGGACTGTTTTTTAAGCAATAAAAATAAATTTAATAAAATTAAAAATACGTTAATAGAAAAATTTGAGGAAGAATTAATTGATGAGGTCTCATTTAAAAAGTGGGTCTCAGTAGATAGGTGTACTATGGAAACCGTTGTTAAGAAAAGTGATGATTTTGTCCAGGAATTTACTGATGATCTTGTAAAACTTAAATCACATTCTTTTATTGCAAAAATGCAAAAAGATAGATACAATGAAATAAAAATTAACATTAAACCTGGAGAGTCTTTGATCACTTGCGACTTTGCGGAAAATTATTCCTTTGTTATGCAAGATGAAGTCCAGTCTTATCATTGGAATAACAGCCAGGCAACCCTCCACCCTTTTGCCATTTATTTTCTAAGTGATGGTACACTGCACAACCTGAATTATGTGTTTATTTCGGAAAGCTTGACACATAATACAATTGCATTTCATTTATTTTTAAAAAAATTAATGCCTGATTTAAAAATCAAAATACCAGGACTTAACAAAATTTTTTATTTTTCGGATGGATGTGCTGCGCAGTACAAAAACAAAAAGAATTTTCTGAATATATGCCTGCATAAAAAAGATTTTGGTGTTGAAGCAGAGTGGCATTATTTTGCCACCTCGCATGGCAAAAGTGCCTCCGATGGCTTGGGAGGAAATGTTAAAAGACTTGCTGCCAAAGCCAGTTTGCAGAGGCCCTATGACAATCAAATAATGACACCTCTACAATTGTTTACTTGGTGTGAAGAAAACATATCTGGCATTGATTTTAAATATTGCACAGAAGCAGATTATACAAATCATGAAATAATTTTGAATAAAAGATTTGCGGAAGTCTTAACAATACCGGGGACACAAAAAATTCATGCTGTAATTCCTCTTACAGAAAGCACGTTTTTGGCAAAACAGTTTTCTACATGCTTAGAGGTCGAAACACATAATCTTTTTAAAGGTGGAAGCATTATTTTGCAAAATATCGAGTCAGGGTTTGTCACTGTAGAATATGACAGTGCTTGGTGGCTGGCTTGTGTCTTGGGGAAAAATAATGAGAGCGGAGAACTGAAAGTAAGCTTTCTTCATCCACGAGGACCTGCCTCATCATTTTTTTACCCAACACCTCAAGATATTTTAATTATTAAACCAGAAAGTCTTATAAAAAAAAAGTTGAACCCAACACTGCTACTGGCAGAACTTACAATGTCAGCAAAAAAGAAATGTCAGATTCATCAGAAATTCTCAAAAGAAAGTTAAAAAAATAAATTTAAGGTATATAGTTAGTCTTAGTGTTTTCTGTCTAATTTTTATCAACGAAGTAGAAAAGTTTGTTTATTTCTTTTGCGAGTTTAAAATAAAATAATTTGTAGATAAAGCCTCTGGGTATTTTTTAAAACCTGTATCCATCCAACAAATTTATTTATTTTAATATCCAGTGCACTATTGGTGCTCCTAAAATATGTTTATTTTTTTAAATGCATGATTTTTAATGTACTTAATATTTTTGATATTTTTTTTGACATTGAACCCATCATTTCTCCATCATAAAATTTTGTGGATAATTAAGTAACACTTTGACCAAAATTATATATTTTTTTCAAAAAAATTAAAAATGGCCTTTTTGAATTTTTCAATTTTTTTTTCAATTTTTTATTTTCAATTTTTTATTTTCAATTTTTTTTTTGTTAAAATTATGTTGTGATATTTCATAAAAAAGAGCTTCAAAATAACTTTAAAATGAGCCATTTATTACTTTCCTAGTGTAAGTGGTTCTCGAGATATTGCTAGTTTTGTACATTCTTGTTAAGGTCAAAATGCTGACTTTTTTATTTTGAAAAATTAAAAAAAAAAACTACGAATCAAAAAAATCTAAAAATTTGCATTTTCAACTTTTATGGTAAGAAGAAAATATATACCAAAAATCATCAAAATTGGAATTGGTCGCGTAAAATTTTTGTGATTTTTTGGTTGATTTGATATGGAATGACCCTTAAGTCATCTGCATAGAGCAAGATGAAATAATCCACGAAACAGTCAGAAATGTCATTAATAAAACAAATGAATAAAATTGTTGATAAATAAAATACAAGATCCATGGATTCTTAATGCTTTAAGTTTATAAGTTAAAAGTTTTATATTTACATGATCGAAGGCCTTGGAGAAGTCAGTGTAAACTAAATCTACCTGTAGTCCATCCCCAAAAGCATTCAATATATATTCCTCCAGGATCATTAAATTTGTGGCTGTGGACCTACCTGACACAAAACCGTGTTGCTCTGAAATAACAATACTCTTTATTGGAAAATATATTTTATCTGAAATAATTGACTCAAAAATCTTGGAAAATATTGATATTTTAGAAATTGGACGATAGTTATCTATCACTGACCTGTTGCCACTTTTCAGGATCGGTGTTACTAAGCTTTTTTCCATTCCTCAAACAGGAGATAAAACACATCGACAATTTTGCACAAAAAATGACGAAATATCATCTGGACCGCAGCTCAATTTTGTATTCCAATTCTCAATTTTATTAAAAATGTCCATAATACTAATCTCACAGTTATTAATATTAATGGTTTTTGCATAATTTAAATTCAATTTCGAGAGTCACTACCACTATAAGATCTGCAAAAACACTGTCTAAATAAATCTGAAATTATTTCTGTATCATCTGACTCAATAATAAAATAGAAACACAGATTAAAAAATAAAAATAAGTAAAACCAATAACAAGGTTGACATAAAAGTGGAGAAAGAAATTAAATAAAAATAAAAGATTAAAAATTATTAATAAAAATAAAAAAACACAAAATTGGTACAATGTAACAAGATTAAAATTTTCCTTTTATGATTATCCACAGATTGATTGAGCACTAATGTCAAGTAAAGTTGATTCGGTATAATTTTCAAGTTTTAACTGCCACTACCAGCATAAGATCTATAAAAATACTGTCTAAATAAATCTGAAATTATTTCTGTATCATCTGACTTAATAATAAAATAGAAACGCAGATTAAAAAATAAAAATAAGTAAAACCAGTCACAAGGTTGACATAAAAGTGGAGAAAGAAATTAAATAAAAATAAAACATTAAAAAATATTAATAAAAATAAAAAAATTTATGATTATCCACAGATTGATTGAGCACTAAAGTCAAGTAAAGTTGATTCGGTATAATTTTCAAGTTTTAACTGCTAAATGTTTCCATGCAGTTTGTTGGTGATGATTTCTTTAAATTTTTTAAGATTGGTTTTATCTATGTCAATGTCTGAAGCATACAAATTAAAAATTGAACACATTTTATATATTGGCGAGTTCTTATATAAATTAGTTCGCGGGAATGCTAAATAGAATGTGTTTGAATTACGAGAATTAACTCGATTTATCGCGTGGGCGCACCCACCCATTGGTCATTTTCAGGGGCACAATAAATACATATAGCCGCAAGAGTAGTAAGATCGATAGAAATCTGTTTCGTCAGAATTCCCTCTAATATTAGGAAGTAATTTGTTATTTTAAATCTAAAAACTGCAAATTCGCAGCAGCCTTAAGGCTCAAAATTAGATCACCTCTATTATCTATATATGTTTCTATGTTCGGGTAAAAATCTTGCAACTCAATTTTGACTAACTTGTAGTCCGATTGAATTCAAACTTGGCGATTATAGTTCCGGTGACAATACAATAATATGGTAATGTTAGGCATTCCCTGGAGGGAAGAAAACGCCTAATTTAAAAATCTGGTTTTTGTTCTATGGCAAGTGAGGTTATGTTTTGTCTAAATAAAAATGGAATGGACTTATAATTATAGTAAAAGTAATTTTTATCAAGTGTAAAAGACATACACATACATTTACTTACATTTAGATTAAAACTATTACCAGCACCCCAATTAGCTATATCGCAAAAGTCTTTCTGCAAGGTCTTGCAGTCATCGATTGAGTTTATTATATGAAATTTTTTTAAATTATCTGCAAATAATAGGCCTGTGGCATTTTATAGGTTTCCAATTATATTATTTATAGTACTTAAAAAAAGAAGAGGACCGAGATTAGAACGCTGAGGCACTCCTGAAGTACTCTTGTACACCGATGGTTTGCATCCCTTGATTTCAATGTATTGGAATCTATGACTTAAATAAGATTGTATCAACTATCCTAAATATCCAACCCTTAAGGATATATGCCAGTATTCCATCCGGGCCAATGGCTTTATTACCCTTTATCCTTTTGGGTGCCTCTAAAATTTCATCCTTGGCAATTGGGTTATCACAAAAGTGTGACTTTACAGTAAATTTATCGCATCTGCAACATTTTGTGGGCCAGTATATGTTTTATCATTGAACATCATTTCCGGGAGAGCATCGGGATTATCCCTAAGGTCTTTTACATACGACCAGAAGAATTTCATGTTTACTTTTAAGCTAATTTATATGGAATAGGCTAGCTTTACTTTATTTTTGATTAAGCCACGTATGTTATCATATTTAGATCTCCAATAAAATGATCTGAACTTTTTTGAATTTAAGAAGTATTTATGTTTCTTTTTAATGAGCGATATTATATGTTTATTAAACCATACAGGATATTTTTTATCGATTTGTGTAGACTTAGGAACACAAGTTTGAAATACGTTATCGAGAATATTATAGAAAGTACTCAATGCTGCGTTAGTATATGTACAATTATTTAAAATTTCCCAGTTTTGATTTTTAAGGAGGTGGTACATTAACAGAAAATCAGCTTTTTTGCAGTTGTATTTGTTTGAAGGCACAAGTTTACATTCCTGAATAGGGTATTTCGTTTTTAGGCAAATACTTAGTAACAGAGAATCATTGGTCTTATCAAGACAAACATTATCAAATGATGTTATCACAAGATCAAGTAAAACATTATTATTATTTCTAACCAGATTCAGTTGGGACAAGTTATTAAATGCTAAAAACGACTTAAGAACATTAAGGTTAATACAAGAAGACACAGGATTAACATAAGTAGGAATATTAAAATCGCCCAATACAACAAGTTCAGAGTTGGAGTTATTAAGCAAATTTAATTATATTTTCTCAAATAAATGCTCATAAGCAAAACTCGAACTGCTAGGTACAATATAAACTAATACTATATATAAATATGGAAATAAATTTAAAAATTAAAAAGAAAAATAATAAAATTAACTTTTACCAATCCGAGGAGATTGAGCAATGTAAAAAACAATTAGACATTCTACTTACCTTATCACTAAGATATGCCACATACAAACAGCAATATAAGGAAACAAAAAAAAATATGGACAGCTACTCTCAGAAATGCGTAGTAAGACAAATGAAAACAGGTAAAAAAAATCTGATAATAAAATGAAATGTGGTCCATATGCAATGAAATTAGATCTAATCAGTCAAAATCCGATAGTTTCCAAGTACCAGGGGAACCCCAAAAATAGCCAATGATTTCAATAAATATTTAGTCAACATTATCCCAAGTTTACAAGAAAAAACTGAAAACTCATTGTATGAATCAACCCTTCCGGAAAACACAGAGTCAATTTACCTGGGTAAAATGACCCCGGATGGACTGGAAGTTATCAAAACAACTCAAAAATAAACTAAGCTGCGGGGAAGATGACATTCCTGTTTAAATAGTAAAGCTCAGTTTTCCAGCTATCAAACATACACTTAAAATAGCGCTCATCAAGCCTATATTTAAAAAAGGGGATTTTAACGGTGGGATTTACTAAAAGGGTTTGGTCTATTTTAGAACGGTCCTAAGTTTAAGTGAAATTCCTGATTTTAAGCACTTTAAACCAACCATCCTTGAGTTTTGGACATAATTTGATTTATAAAAAGAATTTTAATAAATTTGTTTATTGAATAATCATTTTAACACAATCTTTTGTTGGATTTAAGAAGAAAGTTTCAGTTTAGAAAAAAATAAAATTAAAAAATTTAAACCCACGCGGGGTTTAAATAGTAAACACATTGGGGTTATATGTCACTCTAATTAAAACTTACCCTTGCTAATTAATTTTTCCAATTAATACCTGATGTCACACAAAGATTTAGATAGGTAATAATAAAATAAGGAGTAGATTAATTTTGTATTTATTTAAAAGGTGTTTTTAGTTATGAAATGTATTAAAAAACCTAAATGCAAATTTTGTTCACATTTCTGTCACTGTTGAAATATCAGTTTAAAAATAATAGCGCTGCGTTCAATCGCAAACAGCGAGTTCGGATCTTTTACCTCTGCTTGCACCTTGGCTTGCACCAACCTCTAGTGATGAAAGCTACAGCTTTAAAATGAGTGGGCTTTGAGTAAGGAAAGTTTTCTTGACTAAGTTTTCAATGTTTTAATTTCAGTTTGTAAATGAATTAATATAGTTGTTTTTGGTTTTTTTGTTTGGTATATTTTTCGTGCATAATTAGTGACCTTCACTTATGTTTGTTTTGCCTCGTAGTGCTCTCATAAATATATTTTTTGTGCTGAAAACGAATTCAAAATATGCCGTTTTTCGGGACAAAATTGGAGGTGTTTATTAAATAAGGTAAATTAATCCTTGTAAAAACGGTTACTTAGGGAAATTATGAACGAACTTATTACCAATTGCCACAAAACAATCCTTTCTGGGGGCTATAAATTTAAACCACCCCTCAGAGGTGGTCTAAAAAATCACCAACTTTATAACCTCAAACACAGATAATGAAGCTATTATGCACCAAATTTTTGGCGTATTCACCATTTGCTATTTTGAAACCTGTCAAAAAAAATTAGTTTTAAGGCATTTTCTCCTAAAATATAGTATATTTTGAGAAAAAAAGCACTGGTATTTTGCAATAATAATACAAAATAATCAATAACTTTGTGTCTTTTCTGTATGGTTAAGTGTTTTTTGAAAATTGGTTTTAATATTTAGTACCTCCCACTGGTGTAAATATTTAGACCTGTGGGGGGTACTATTTTAGATCTTAGTAAATCCCACTGCAAGTGTCTCGAAAACATTCTCCCAGGCTTCTCGAAGCTGTTTGAACTAGCTATGAGTCAAGTTATTGCAATTTATGAATAATTGTAATTTTTTCAGTGATACGCAACATGGTAACAGAAAAAACACTTTTCGAATTTGCCCAAGTATAATAAAACATATTGAAGAGAAAGGCATGGCTCTGGGAATGTTTTTGGACCTTACAAATTAGACCATTTCTTGCTGCTTCAAAAACTTAACAAGTATGGAATACGGGGTAACACTTTCAACAGGATCATGTCTTATCTGACAGATAGGCCACAAAAAGTAATGATTACAAAAGAAAGTAAAACTGAGAAATCAAATACAGAAATAAACAGTGTCGGGATCCCACAACGAAGTATCCTGGGCCCGTTACTGTTTATAATCTTCCTAAATGACCTAGCTGGTTTGAACTGCCCCGATTGCCTGGCGGTGAATTTTGTAGATGATACAAGTGTAGTGACACCGGGAAAAAACTTGATAGAACTGTTGCAAAGTGGGTCAATATCCTTTGAGAAAGTTAATAATTGGTTTTCCAACAATAAACTACTTTTAAATAAAGAGAAAACAAATTCTGTCTTTTTCCAAATGAAACAACAAGGAATCACTACCCCAGAAAATATTAATATTGCTCAAACTGACACTCCTCTCATTCATAATGTAAAATTCTTGGGAATTGAAATAGATGAATTGCTGTGCTGGGACCCTCACATTGAGCAATTGTGGTCAAGGCTCAGTAGCATAGGTTTTGGAATAAGAACAGTTAAAAAATACATGAATGCTCAATCTCTAAGAATTGTGTTTTTTGCCAACTTTGAGTCAATAATGAGATACGGAATAGTGGTTTGGAGTTCGAACTCGGATATTCAACAAGTCTTTATACAACACAAAAGAATCTTACGTGTTATTAGCAATATGAAATATAATGACAGCTGTTGAGGTGTCTTCAAAGCCCAAAACCTACTAACAGTTTATGGTATATACATCTATTAATGTCTCATGTTTCTCTGCAAAAATAAGTATACATTTTTTAACCTGAACACTTTTCATGAGTACCCAACTAGAACCCTATTAAAAAGTCCTTATTATATGTGTATAGTTTTATAACAAGTTACCCAATGATGTTCGACAAATAAATGTTTTAAAAATAAAATTAGGAAAATTCTAGTAAACCTAGAACCGTAATATTTAGAAGATTTTTTAAACATGTAAATTAGCTAATTTTTTAAACATGTAAATTAGCTAGAGTGTGACAGATTTCTTTGTTTTTCTTTTATACAAGTTATGTAAAAGGACATATTTTTGAAATAAAAGTTTGTTCTATTCTATTCTTAATTTGTGTAAGTTAACAAGTGTTTGTATACGTTTTGTCAAATTTTAAATGTTATTTTATACTTTTTTAAAAAATAACTATGTATGTGATCAAAATAAACCTGTAAAACACTAAATAAAAACTATCCTAGGTACCAAATTGACAAAGTTATATAATAAAATAAGGTTATATTCTTAAGCGTAGTAATTAAGGAAAAGTTTATGTACTTTAAATTTATAATTAGCTACTGTTGACAAGTTCTACACCCATATGGGTAAAAATTGTAAGTGCAATTGTATAGAACAAATAATAAATACTACTACTACATATATAAATTGATAAAAAGTAGTCAGACTGGTGAAAGTAGAATTTTTAGGAAAGAAAACAAACGATTAAAAATAATTACCTCAAAGACTTTTGACATTGCACACACCAAACTAATGGGACGAAAGTTTTTTATATCCTGTCTGGAACCAGACTTGTAAACTGGAATGACCTTGGTAGTTTTCCATTTATCAGTAAACAGATGTCTTGAAGATAGAGTTAAACAAAAATTCAAGAGGTAACAATAAATATTCACTGCAACCCTTAAGGACATATGCCAGTATTCCTTCCGGGCCAATGGCTCTATTACCCTTCATCTTTCATCCTTGGCAATTGGGTTGGGTTGTGTGTGTTTTACAGTAAATTTATTGCAGGTGATATCAACATCATTGATAAAGACAGATTTAAAAAATTCAGCAAAACCATCTGCAACATTTTGTGGGCCAGTGTATTTTTTGTCATTGAATATCATTCCCTGAAGAACATCGGGATTATCCCTAAGCTAATTTATACATCATCATTTCTACATCATGCAAAATTTTATATATAACCCTTTATTAGATATTATTTAGCTCTTACAATCATTATAATACCTACAAAGAAAACAATATTTATAGCTACATAGTTGAAGTGACATCTATGCTAATGTTTGGAAAGACATAATTTTTACACCTTATTTTAAATGATTTTAAACACTCTGTATTTTTTATTTCTGTTGGCAAATTATTATATAAAATTAATTTTGATTTATCTGGACATTTGTTCTAAATTATCAGGACAGGAAAACTGCTTAGAAAAGAAATAAAACAATAAATATTGATGTTTTTTTAATTTTAATTTACAAGCTAGCTAAGATATTTCAATCAAAACAAAGTAATAGTATATTACTTAACAAGAAAATAAAGTGAGAAATGTCACACGAACGTGAATATTGTGAACAGGCGTTAACCGAGTAAAACAACACGCGAGTGTAAGAAAGTTACTTTCTATTGAGTTGTGTACGCTACTTTTCCTACGAACACTGTTGAATTGCACTAATTTTTGTAAAAATTGGTCTTTGATTTCATACAAATCAAATGAAACTGCTTTTTCGCTCATGTGCGCAAAAAAGTTTTGCACACGGGTGAAATTTAACGCTTTCTAAGGATGCAAATCATGTGAAATCCATTATTTTCATATGTGATCGTAGGAAAAAATAGTTAAACTACACAAAAACCTGTGGCCCAGATGGTTTACCAGTAATTTTCATAAAAAACTGTAAATTTTTCTTGTCCAGTATTTTGGCAAAAACTTTTAATAGATCATTTTCTATAGGAGATTTTGCAACAGCTTGGAAACTAAGTTATGTTACCCCAATATTCAAAACCGGATGTAAGTCAAACATTAAAAACGACAGAGGTATTTCAAAAATTTCTTGAATTCCTAAATTGTTTGAATCAATAGTCACAGATAAAGTTGCACCATATTTTCAAAACATAATTATAAACCAACAACACGGGTTTTCAAAAGGTAAATTATCAATTAGTAATCTTTTGATATATAAAGAAACTTTGATGGAAGCTTTGGGGAGTGATTATCAGGTACATGTCATCTATAACGATTTCTCCAATGCTTTTGTCAGGGTCGATCATAACCTAATACTTGATAAACTTAAAGCCATGGGTATCCATGGATCATCTTTCAACTAGTTTCGGATTAATCTAACTGAAAGACACGAGGCAATAAAAATAGAGAATGCTGTCTCCGCCGGGTTTAACGTTTTGTCAGATGTCTCCCAGGGCGGACATTTGTATCCATTGTTATTTAAAGCACTTATAAATTATATATCTTCCGCTGTAGAAAACTAACTTTGTACTTCTTGCTGATGACCTAAAATTCTTTATAATTATAAGAAGTTTGGAGGATTGCCATATTTTGCAACAATTGAATGGGTTTTAAGCATGGCGTGAATATAATAATTTATCCCCGAATGTTGGCAAATGTAAAACTGTATATTTTTATAGAAAATTAAACCATATAGATTTTACTTATCAGTTGGTTAACTCCAATTTGGAGAAACCTTGCAATTATCATGCATGACTTGGCTGTCTTTTTTAGTAGAAAACTCAGTTTTGTTGAACACAGATATTATTGCAAATAAAGCTAAACAACATTTTTACATTGAGAAATCCTTACTTTGCAATTGCAATGTCAATTCTAGAATATGTTTATACTATTTGGTCTCCATAAAAATACAAAGAAAGTTTTTGCGCTTTATATGCCATAAATTACACATACCTAATGAGTCAATTGATTATGACCAGCTAATGAGTCTGTTGAACTTAACAAATCTAGATAATCGTAGAAAGTACTATGATCTTGTCACTTTGTTGAAAATACTAAATAATGAAATTGACTGTAGAGTTACTATCAATATTTAAGTTTCATGTGCCATCACGGAGCACAAGAAATCATAAATTATTTGAAACTCAACATCATCGCACTAACCATGGTTGTAACTCCCTGATCAACAGACTCAGTAGGCTCGGTAATGAACTGATTGAACAAACTGATGTCGATTTTTTTAATTGGAAACTTCTAGTGCCGATTTCGCTGAAAACTTTTCATCGGGACATTTGGCGTACTGACAAGGGTCTTGTCAGTACGCAGGACATTTTGCTCCAAATCGGGATAGTCCCGACAAACCGGAACGGGTGGCAACCCTATTTGTAAATCACTTATATAAAAATCATTGTTTCTGCGAGCCCTTGTGTTATATGAGTGAACATTTTGAGTATAGCTTACTTCCTCACTTAAATACCTAGGAAACAAATTATATTTTGATTTAAACACAAATAGTAGCACATTGTTAGTCCTTGATCAACAAGGGCAAGTCTATCTAACATACTTCTAATTGATGTTCGTTTTTTACACATTAAAACTACCCTGAGTGCTCTTTTTTGAACTTTTTGGAGAGCTTTTATCTCGTTAACATTTGACAAATAGAGCAGTGTCGAACAGTAATCAAACTGTGGTGCTATAATAGACTTGTATAAAACCTACTTTGCAAAATAAGAAATTTTCCGTTTAGCCTATATAAAAAATACACTTTTTTCTTTAGGTATGTGCAATGTTGTTTCAAATTCAGCTCCTTGTCTATGACTACTCCTAGATATTTATAACTATTTACTTCCTCAAGTGATGTGCCGTCTACCCTTACAT
This sequence comes from Oxystoma pomonae, assembly GCA_963921995.1. NCBI lineage: Eukaryota > Metazoa > Arthropoda > Insecta > Coleoptera > Brentidae > Oxystoma > Oxystoma pomonae. The sequence goes on along the minus strand of OY998163.1, from coordinate 56,905,193 downwards.
TGACTTTTATATTTTCACTTTTTATTTTAGCTAGTTGATGCTTTGAGGCAATGATCATAAATTTCGTTTTTCTGGCATTTAATGCTAAACCATTATCTAAAAGCCATTTAAATGCATTGTTTAAATCTTCATTGAGATATTTTTCAATGTCCTTTGGGTCACCACAAAAGTATAATAGCCCATCGTTTACAAAAAGTTTAATTCTACAATACTTTATGTGGAAAACTATGTCATTAATATATAATAGAAACAAGAAACAGCCTAAAACCGAGCCCTCCGGTACACCATGCTCTACTGGTAACTCCTTAGAAAATTCTCCATCATATTTAGTGCGCTGTTTTCTATATTTAAGGTAATTATTTATTAATTTTCCAGCCTTCTCCACCAATCCATACTTAGCCAACTTTCCGGTCAATAACTTTACATTAACGCACTCAAATGCCCTTTTTATATCTAAAAACACAGCCCCAATAACTTTCCCTTTGTGTATTTCAGTTTTTCATGTAGTAAGAACAAGTTGCAGAGCAGATTCACAAGAGTGCATTGCTCGAAAACTCGATTGTTGTGGGACAAGTATTTTTTCTTGCTCTATGAACTCTAACAGCTGTTGTTTAATGACCAGCTCAAGAACCTTTTCATAAATTGGCAATGTATTTATGAGTCCGAATTCCGAGCAGAGCATGGTATTAGGAACTTTTTCTATTGGCATTACTGTTGATTTGATGTGAAATGACCCAATACCAAAACCTACTAAATAACAAATTAATACCTAAAATTGCTTCAAAATAAACAACCAAATACTTGGTGTGTTGTAAAAAAAATTTATGAGCGCAAGGCATAACCACCTCTTTCTAATGCACTTTGTCGCTTACTGGCGATGCGAAATATTTATTTTGAGCAAGGGTAATTATGCAGTATACGGTTTTCTGCCATTTTTTTTTGTAAAAAATTCTGGTAATTAAGCAGTATACAGTTTTCTGCCATTTTTGTTTTTTTTGTTTTTTTTTAAGAGAGAAAAAGGGTGCCGGGGTGGGGGGGTTGTAATGTGTTTTTTTGATTGTTTTGGGTTGGGTTGGAATAGATTGGATTGGACTGTGTTGGATTGGTTTGTTTTTAGTGCAGCTTTTGTAGTGGGGTAGGTAGCTTAATATTAACCTAGCGACCCCACCCTAAAATGCGGTTCAAAAATTTTAAAAAGTATATAAGCACATAATTCTGATGTGCTAATTACGTGCTCCACGAATATATAAGAAAAAAATCAAATTTTTCATTTTAAATTATGTTTTTACAAAGAAAGCGTGGGGTAGCTAGGTTAATATTAACTTAGCGACCCCACTTGTTTAGGTATCACGGAATTTAAAAATTTGAAAAAACCAGTATTATCTGCATATTATGTGCTAATTTCGTCCATGACCAGAAAATTTTGTACTCGTCTGGTTCCTGAGAAAATCAATAAAAAGGATATAACCTACCATTCGAATTCTGAAATACGATTCTAAAGTGAAAATGTATTATTACAAAATTATGTGCTCCATGAATATGTGTAAGAAAAATTTGAACTTTTCGTTTTTAGTCACCACCATAAAATGCAGTGTTAAAATTTTAAAAAGTATTCGATTGAATTGATCACGCATGCACGCTCTTATTTTTGTTCGATAAAATTCGATTAAATACCGGCTAATTAACATATAAAAATTTGATTTTTGGACTAAGTATATTTCAAATAAACGTCGTTCGTTGTGTGCTATTAGTTTTTTTTGTGTAATTGATAAAAAACAGTGAAAGTGAACCCGAGATTGCTTATCTATATACAAATTTATTGTGTTTTTTTTCTTCCTTTCATTAATTTTATGACTAAGAATAATAAATAAAGGTAGTGACAGTAAAATGGAAAAGTGTTTTAAATGCATTAACATTTGTGTTTTTAAAGGGAGGACAAAAGAAAATGAGTTATTTGGAGCCAATTGTGACTTTTGCGCAAAAACCTTCTGTAAGAATTGTTCTAACCTAGCGTTGACTGAGACCGACGCTTTAGTTTTAACTCAAAAGGAACTTTTATTTTATTGTACTGGCTGTAAAACTGAAATCAGCAACTGTAATACAAATTTCGAACAATTAAATAAGGCGTACGAACAATCACTTAAAAGGATAAAAGAAAATGAAACGCGCATTGAAGATATCCAAGACAGATATGAAATTATTCAACAAGAGTCAAATAAACTAAAAACCGACTTGGCCGAAAAGAATAGATTTATTTTATGGATTCCAAGAGGATAAAAAAACTTTGAAAACATGGCGCTAGACTTTGAGGATGAATACCAGAAAAAGATGGATTTCCAAATTAAGATAGTCGAAGGGGTAAATTGCGAAATAAAAAAACTTAAAGATGAAAAGTTAATGAAACAACATGGCGTGGAAAATAATACCTTAAAACTTGATAACATGAAAATGGAATTTACAGAATTGGAAAATAAAAATCAGAAACTGCTACTATGGGTTAAAAACTTGGAAATTGAGGCATCCACATTGGCATTCGACCTAAAAGCTAAAAATTTGGAAAATCTTGATTTGAAAGAATCCTTGGTTTTAAAAGAAAATCTTCCAGCAGAATCGAAAAATGAATTGCAAATTTTGACAAAAAAAATGAAAGAACAGTACACGGATTCTTTAACGAGTATCCAAGCTGCAATTAATAGAACAACATCAGAATTAAATGAAGTATTCTCAAACCAGTACAACCTGGACAGTTTAGAGGACTTTCAAAGTAAGCTTGAGCGACAGAAAACTGAATGGGAGGAAGTCAAGCAAAATATGATGACTACCATAGAAACACTAACTGTGGAAAATGAGTCACTATGGATTAAAATAAACAACTCAAATTTGATATAGAACAGTTTAGGTTAAATGAAAGTTTAAATAGTAGTTACTTAAGTGGCTCAACCGATGGGGAATCAATCATGGAATATAATGAAGCCAACCCAGTTCAATCTCAGGAACCAAACCTTAAAAACAAACTTTTGATAATTGGAGATCAGCATAGTTTTAAATTAGGTGAAATTTTGCAAAGTAAACTGGAAAACTTTTTTGTACAGTCAATAATAAAGCCAGGTGCCAAATACATTGACATAATTTCAAATATTCAAGGCCTTTCTAAAAATTTAACAAAAAATTATGTTGTTTTAATTGTGGCTGGGTCAAATGACCTCGAAAATAGTAAGTACCCTTCATTTAAACTTATAAATCCGAAACTTAAAGTTTGCACTCACACTAACGTTATTGTATCTTCTGTTCCCTTTTTTACGAATCATTTAAATAGAGTTAACCAGAATATTTTTAAATTTAATGAAAAACAGAAACAGTTGTATCGTACATTGAAATCAATGGCACAAAAGTTAAGTAACACATCTTTTACGGATGAAATGTAATCTGTAATTTTAAACATCAGTAGCAGAATATTAAGCAAACATTTAAAAGTTGTTCAATTGCAAGAAAATATTTTTTCAGGCAACTGTCAGCCTAAAAATTTTTTAGATCCAATTCCACAAATAAACCCACTAGTGTAACAAATAAAGAGAGTAGGTTTAATTTTAATATTTTACACTATAATATACAAGGCCTAGAAAATAAGGAGAATCAATTAGAGGTATTTTTAAGTGATTATAAAATAGATTTTCTTTGTTTGAATGAACATTGGTTGCGTGGTTTCAAATAGTTAATAGCATAATTGGGGGCTATGTTCTCGTTTCAGACTTCTGTCAAAAAGATCACGGGCATTTTTGTTTCTAATGAGATCATAGGCGAACATTTTTGGAGATTTTGTCACAACTGCTGTGCTTACTTAGTAAGAAAAATAAAAAAACCATTATAACACACTGGAGAAAATCGAGAAGTTTTGCTTAATACATTGTTCAGTTCTTTTGGTTATAGGTTTCTCAATAATTCTAGAACTAGAAAAATGAATTGTCTTGATAATATTTTTGTAAACTTTGACCCGTCTGTCTCTAAATGTTTTGTAGTTCATCCTGATATGTCAGACCACGATGCAATACAGCTTAAAATGTCTTATCATAAACCAAAATCTTCTAAAAGAATTTTTTATAGACCTATTACGCGAGTTGGACTATATAACCTTAATGTAACGTTAAGAGAAATTAACTTTGATTTAATAAGAGCATTGAATTTAAATACACAATTGGAAGTGGAATATTATTAATCAAAATAAAAAACCAAAAGAACATCCAGAAACTACTATCGAACCAAATATATTTAATTCTTTCTTTACAAACATCGCTTCAGAAGTAATTAACGATTTAGAAAATACATCCACTAGCCCTGAATTTTACCTTAACCAAATTGTAAGACCAGTTTTATCATTTGGTTTCCGATTAGTTAATAGATTGGTTGATTTGATTAATGCGGGCTTTGCGAATGGTGAGTATGTTTCCGCACAGTTTCTTGACCTGAGTAAGGCTTTTGATTGCGTGTCTCATGATATACTGTTAGGAAAATTGCTTTTTTATGGTTTTGATATTGGACGCCGAAATCTGATGAAATCGTATCTGTCAGAAAGAATGCAATACGTTACAATGGCGGGAGTTAATTCCCGGAGGTTGCCAGTACACTGCGGCGTTCCTCAGGGATCTGTGTTAGGTCCTCTTTTATTTTTAATATTTGTCAACGATTTTAATAAAGCCTTTCCTACTACTGACTTTGTAAGATTTGCAGATGACAACACTTCATTACATTTTGCGCTTCACCTGGATGAAATCAATAACATCTCATCAAGAGCCTTTTCATTGATCAAAGAGTGGTTTTTGTCTAATAGGTTAAGTTTGAATGACCAGAAAATAGGAAAAATGACCTTCACTCTAAAAAAATTACATATATCTGATGATATCGATCCTGAGAAGCATGTGCGTTTCTTGGGAGTATATTTGGACTCTAATTTAACATGGGAGTTTCATGTTCAACATCTTGCTGAATTGCTGTCAAGAAATACATACCTACTGAGATCTCTCTCGCAATCTGTTTCGCAAAAAACTTTGCTCACATGTTACTATGGATTAATCCATTCCTTGTTGTGTTATGCATTATTAGCCTAGTGTCATTCTCCTTACGCAGAACAGTCCTTTAGATTGCAAAGACGTGCTGTAAGAGTAATCGCAGAATTAAGGTATCGGGAGGACTGCATTGATTCTTTTAGATCCTTGAACATTCTTACACTTCCTTCAAAATATTTCGGATTTTGTAACACACAGTCAAAATCACAAAAACAACATCATTTGTCCATATCAGAGATTAACAAGAACCAGAAACGGGACAAATTACTACTGTATAAAATTTTATAATGTTCTTCACGAAAATGTTAGGAATTTGGATATAAAAAGTTTTAAAAAAATCTTGAAAAGTTTTTTGATAAAAAAAGCCTTTTGTACATTGGAGCAATTTCTAGATGCAGATTTTCCAAATATAACTACCTCCTAATAATTTGATAATATTATTTATTTTTATTTATTTTAATAACATATATATTTATCTCTCTTTACATCAAAATGAAATACCAAAATGACATACCACCGGCACCGGGCTGGGCACACTTATAAATATTTTATATTTTTATTGTTTTACTAATTAAGTATTTTAATACTATAAACTGACCTTATTCTATATTAGCTTAACGCTATGCACTATTTTAATAATCTTTTAATTACTTGTCTGTTTGTATGTGTAAATAACTATAATCTATGTTCATATTTTGTTTAGTATTTTTAGTTTTTTACTTTTTTAAGATGACTTTTTTATTATTTTCCTTAAACAGTATGTCTCCAATATTTTGTTATTATTACCATTACCGATTTGTCTGCTTGAAGCTGTAGACATTATGTATTTTATTTTTTTATTTATTTATTTACTATAATTTTGCATTGTGAAATCATTTTTTTTTAAAGTAGTATTGTCGAGATTATTTAACATAACTTAAGCCAGTAAATTTGATTTAAGAACACTTACTTACTTTCTTTTTTATTTTTTTTATATGTATTGTTTATTTTTATTGACCTGTGTAAGTGCGCAAGCATATTTAGCACCAATAAAGGAATCTTAAATCTTAAATAACAGAATTATGTGCTAATTACGTGCTCCACGAATATATAAGAAAAAAATCGAATTCATTTTAAATTATGTTTTTTAAAAAGAAAGGGTGGGGTAGCTATGTTAATATTAACTTAGCGACACCACTTGTTTAGGTATCACGGAATTTAATAATTTCAAAAACCAGTATTATCTGCATTTTATGTGCTAATTTCGTCCATGATCAGAAAATTTTGTACTCGTCTGGTTACCGAGAAAATCAATAAAAAGGATATAACCTAGAATTCGCAATCTGAAATGCGATTCTAAAGTGAAAATGTATTATTACAAAATTATGTGCTCCATGAATATGTGTAAGAAAAATCCGAACTTTTCGTTTTTAGTGCAGCTTTTTTAGTGGGGTAGGTAGCTTAATATTATCCTATCGACACCACCATAAAATGCGTTTTTAAAATTTATAGTATATAACAGAATTATGTGCTAATTACGTGCTCCATAAATTTTTATTTTTATTAAAGTAACAGGGAATTTAAAAAAAAAATTTAGTTTGGCTCAATTTTTTCTGGTCGGGTTTACGTAATCAGCACACAATTCTGTTATACTTTTTAAAATTTTAAAACCGCATTTTAGGGTGGCGTCCCTAGGTTAATATTAACCTACCTACACCACTAAAAAAGCTGGACTAAAAACGAAATGTTCGGATTTTTCTTAGACATATTCATGGAGCACATAATTTTGTGATAATATATTTTCACTTGGAAATCGCACTTTAGATTGCGAATGCTAGGTTTTTATTGATTTTCTCGGAAGCCAGACGCGCACAAAATTTTCTGATCATGGACGAAATTAGCACATAATATGCAAATAATGGTTTTTGAAATTTTTAAATTCCGTGATACCTAAACAAGTGGGGTCGCTAAGTTAATATTCACGTAGCTATCCCACCCTTTCTTTTTTAAAAAACATAATTTCAAATGAAAAATTCGATTTTTTTATATATTCTTGGAGCACGTAATTAGCACATAATTCTATTATATACTTTTTAAAATTTTAGAACCGCATTTTAGAGTGGGGTTGCTAGGTTAATATTAAGCTACCTACCCCACTAAAAAAGCTGCTAAAAACGAAAAGTTTGGACTTTACTTACACATATTCATGGAGCACATAATTTTGTAATAATACATTTTTACTTTAGAATCGCATTTCAGATTGTGAATGTTAGGTTATTACACATGATGTAATGTAATATCATTTTTATTGAGTTTCTCGGAAAACAGGTGGGTACAAAATTTTCTGATCATGGACGAAATTAGCATATAATATGCAGATAATACTGGTTTTTGAAATTTTTAAATTCCGTGATACCTAAACAAGTGGGGTCGCTAAGTTAATATTAACCTAGCTACCTCACCATTTATTTTTAGAAAACATAATTTAAAATAAAAAAATCGATTTTTTTCTTATATATTTTTTAAAAATTTTTAGTTTGGCACCGTATTTCCTGGTGGGGTTGCTAAGTTAATATTAACCTAGCTACCCCATTTTCTTTTTTGATTTTCTCAGAAACCAGAGGAGCATAAAATTATGGTGTGACTAAATTTTGATTTTCTTGAGGTGGGGTCGTTAGGTTAATGGAGGTCCCTAGTAGGTGCCCCCATAAAGTATTTTTCATAAAAAATTAAAAAAGGCAGAAAACCCTGCACTGCATAATTACCAAAACTCTTTATGGGGGTACATACTAGGGTTCATAGGACCCCAAATCCGCCTGCGCCAGATTTTTTGTTTAAGAGAAAAAAGGGTGCCCAGTGTTGGATTAGGTTGAGTTGATATGTGTTGGATTGGGTTGTTTTAGTGAAAAAAAATTGAAAAAGAAAACAAAAAAAAAATTGGTTGGAATCGAATTTTGTGTTAAAACAACGCTTTTCTATAGCTCTCGCAAAACCGTAAATTTATATTGTAAAAGTTAATGGAAAATAGGCTAATTAGTACCAAAATAAAAAGTGTTTGGTGTTCTACAAAACTATTTTAAAATTGTGTCGTAAAAATGATTGCGTGTGATGTAAACTGTCTGTTATTCGTGTTTTTTTGTTGGATTAATTTTATTAATTTATAAATATTAAATATAAATTTATCTCTTATCTTCATAAAGCGCCAAAAATGTAGATAAGAAAATAAATAGTTAATGAAGAATCAATGGCACACAAAAAACTGTGATGGGTTTAGAGTGCAAGTATATTGATTTTGTGAAAGTATAGTTAGTCTTAATAGTAAAGTGGAAGTACAGAAACAATGAGCGGCGATAAGATGAACTTGTGTATGGGATGCAATGAAAAAGCGTTTTAAAGAGGGGGATCAAGGCAGGGGAGGATGAAATATTTGGAGTGCCATGTGATTTTTGTAAGAACATGGTTTGCAAAAATTGTTCATCAACTACAGAATGTGACTGTCTGGTCTTGAGTCAGAAAAAGCTTTTTTGTTGCGCAGAATGTAAACAGCAAATTGTTAACTATAAAGGAGAATTAAATCATTTAAAGAAAGCATACGAGATGCGATTTGAAAGTAATAGTAAAAAAGATGATTGCATTGAAGATATCCAAAATAATTATAATTATGTTAAGGAGGAAATAAAAAAAAACTAAAAATCGATTTAAATAGCAAGGATAACTATATTTTGAGACTGCAGAGGGGTTCTAGAAGCTTTGAGGATATGGCATGCGATAGGGATGAACAGCTACAGCAAAAAATAGACTATCAAGTTAAAGTTATTGAAAAACTAAACCAAGACATGAAAAAACTTAGAGAATCAGATTTACTTAAACAGCTGGAAATGGATAATATAGCAGATCAAGCAAAAAGACTTGGAATTTAATGAGGCCAAAGCAAACAACGTTAGATTAGGATCTTGGGTGAATAATTTAGAGGCTGAGGTGGCTGCACTTACAGCAGAACTAAAATCTAGTGGTTTAGAAAACTTTAATAAAAATGAGACAATACAAGCAAAAGAAATTAAAATAGAAGAACTAAAAAATGAAATTCTTGCACTTTCTGAAAGAATAGAGGCACAATACACAAACCATAGTCTTCTTGAGGAAATTTTAGATATCCCTAGAGACAATGAACCAACAAAATATGAAGACTCAAAGAAAAGATTTGAACTTGAAATAGATGAGCTTAAAGCATTGAACATGAAGTTATTAGCATGCATAGAAACATTAAACAGAAAGAATGAATGGTATGAGCAGGAAATAAAGAATCTGAAGAAAACTATGGACGATGCACCAGTGAAAGTAAATAATAAAAATAAATTGATAAACAAAGACACAAATACAATTATTAAAAAACATAAACATAATATATACGGTGTTCCAAAAAAACGGACTTTTTTTTTAATTAAATTTAAAGTTTATTTAAAAAAGGAAACTTCAAAATTTATGCGCTCAATGTCAAAACTGACATTTCTTTAAAATTCAAGATGGCGGACAGATTTAAAAAATGGGTATTTTTGACTCCCCCCTGCAAACAAATTGTGTGCGCCACTGTAATAAACTTAAGATACGCTGTAAATAGCCTTATCATTTAAAGGTGTATAGCCGTTTTTGTTTGTTTGTTTGTAATGATTTTATTGTCGCATATACAAAATTAAAAATACAATTCATTTATATATAACTATAACTAAACTAAAAGTGAAAAAAAAAATGCGACAAAAGGCATAGTTCACACTCTCCTATTAAGAAATAGGGAGCAGTGTTCTTCCACTCAACCTTTTGTAAAAATAACATTTGGAACGTCATTATGTAAGGTCTAACCCACACTTATCCTGGAATTTCTTTTAAGATGATTCTTTATTTGTTTTTTAAAGAGCCAGGGAGTTAAGTTTTTGTATTTGTCTGGTATTTTATTATAAAGTACAGAAACGTAATAACTAAAAGCCCCACGATAGGCCGTAGTTTTATATTTAGGGATACATAGCTTGCTCTTTTGTCTCGTATTTAAGCTGTGAATCTCATGCCTAAATTTAATTTTTTTAAATAAATAAGATGGTTTCCTTGTTTTAATCACTTTATGGAAAAAGGAAGCCGTATGCAGTAATTTCCTCTGCTCCATATTAAGCCAGCCCAATGATTTAAGTGCCCCTGAAACATGGTCCCTTCTTTTAAGGCCAGATATTATCCTGACACAAGCATATTGTAATAGTTGAAGTCTTCTTTGTTCTATTTTTCTAATGCATTGGCCATAAATAATATCACAGTAATTTAAGTGAGAAAGAACCAATGAGTCACACTGTCGCATAAAGACTTTTTAACGCGAACTGTAATTATATGATTTAAAATATTTTGAGAAAAAAAATGTATTTAAATCCCTTCGATTTATGAATTAGTTAATTAGTTTGAGAACTACGAAACGCACATTATAATGTAAAATGGGCCTACCTTGGTTCTACGTGATGCCGATCTTGGTAGCGCTACCATGTCTATAGTGTGCCTTCCATGATGTCCATAAATTGTTGCTCAGTATAAATCACTCGCGTAAATTATTGTGAACAATATTTTTGATATTTTTTAAAACGTGTGGCTTCGTTGACAACGTTCTGTCGAAGAGAGACAACAACGTCCCTTTTTTGGAGCTGCTCTCGCAGGCTATGCGCATGTGCCAGCTTGTGGCAGGAGGTAAATTGCCCGCAGAATAATGTGCATTATGATTGCGCGACTATAATTAATCATAGAATTTTAATTAACTTAAATATACTTCAATATGACTTGTAAATCATATAATTTGTCCCAAATAGTAAAGAAAAATTATTAAAAAAGCCAAGAATAACCGCTTGAGTTTCCAACACACAACGAACAGTTTTAGTGTACTTATTTAACAAGTGCCTATTGCTATAAATTAATTTCAAATTACTAAACCCTCTTTTAATTACTAGAGATACGTGTTTATCAAAATTCAATGATGAATCCATAATAAGTCCTAGGTTTTTGGCTTTGCCAGTTAATTCAAGTTGATCGTCGTCAATTTTAATACAATTATTTACATTTTTTATAAATCACTCGCGTAAATTATTGTGAACAATATTTTTGATATTTTTTAAAACGTGTGGCTTCGTTGACAACGTTCTGTCGAAGAGAGACAACAACGTCCCTTTTTTGGAGCTGCTCTCGCAGGCTATGCGCATGTGCCAGCTTGTGGCAGGAGGTAAATTGCCCGCAAAATAATGTGCATTATGATTGCGCGACTATAATTAATCATAGAATTTTAATTAACTTAAATATACTTCAATATGACTTGTAAATCATATAATTTGTCCCAAATAGTAAAGAAAAATTATTAAAAAAAGCCAAGAATAACCGCTTGAGTTTCCAACACACAACGAACAGTTTTAGTGTACTTATTTAACAAGTGCCTATTGCTATAAATTAATTTCAAATTACTAAACCCTCTTTTAATTACTAGAGATACGTGTTTATCAAAATTCAATGATGAATCCATAATAAGTCCTAGGTTTTTGGCTTTGCCAGTTAATTCAAGTTGATTGTCGTCAATTTTAATACAATTATTTACATTTTTTACATTTTCAAGACATCGCGTACGTGCTGGCTTTCTCCCAAACACCATTACCTGTGACTTACCTGAATTTAAAGAGAGGCAATATTTGGCTGAAATTTGTTTGATTACACTGAGATCTTCATTCACCTTTTGACATGCATCATCTACTTTTTTTTCAGGAAAAATATAATAAATTTGTTCACAGTAATATCACATTACAGTAATAGTGTGAATTGCAGTGCTTTAAACTTTTATGAAATTGAGAAGTGTAAATCGTAAAAAGTAAAGGACCCAATACTGAGCCTTGAGGAACGCCAGAAGAGTTAACTTTAAAACTAGACAGTTTATTATTATCCAGTTTTACTGCCTGCATGCAACCACCCAAATAGCCACTTGACAGCTGTACCGCGTCACTTGAAAATCCAATATAGTTTAGTAACGCTAGTAAAAGTGAATGGTCCAGTCTGTCAAAAGCTTTTGAGTAGTCTAGCAGCACTAAAATGTCATCTATAACCCTGGTCAAAGCAGTTGTACAGCTATATCCCTTTCTAAACCCAAACTGATGCTCTGGTAAAATTTAGCCTGATCAATATAATTGCGTATTTGCACTTCAAATATTTTTTTCCACCAGTTTGGATAGGGTACACAAAATGCTAACTGGTCTAAGATCCTCAACCCTTTCAGCACAACTCACTTTTGGAAAGGAATACAGAAATCCAGAATGTGTTTAAGGATTTTTAATATGATACGGCAGCAGCGCAAAAGCATATTAAATAAAGTAAAGTTTTAAATATTTCCCCCTCTGAAACCCTAGAGAACTCAAATTTAGGAAAATCCAAATCCAAGGATTGATTTAAGAAAGTACGTAATAAGTATGCATCTGGCGGATTTGGTGCCTTTGCTGAATCTAAAAAGTATTTATTTATTTACTCTGGATATCCTAAATTAGGAGCAATTGCAGACTTATTTTTGGGGTTGAGAATGTCCAACCTTTTTAAATCCTTCCATAGAGATTTTTTGTTTGACGTACGTAATTTAAATTCCAAGTAAGCCTTTTTTCCCTCTTAATTGCATAGTGTGTCTCATTACGTAACATTTTGTAATACTCCCAAGTAGCGGGGTTTTGATTTTTTTTATATCTTAAAAAAGCTTTATCTCTGCGCACACTCAACATCTTAACAAAATCAGTCTCTCACTGTTCTGATTGGAGCATATCTGTCAAAAAGTTGTATTAAAATCGAATTGAAGATCATAATTTTTTTATTTATGTCAGTCTCTAGAAAAGTCAATGATTTCCAAACTGCGCTGAAAAATATCTTGATCCAAGTATTTGAAATCCCTATATGAGTGACTCATTGGCTCAATTTTATTTTTTATTTTTCCTAATGTACAAGACATTAAACAATGATTCGCGATACTGGGACAGTTTTTTACAAGCGAAGAAGCAATTTTCAGCTCTTTGGAACATAATATAATATCAATCAAGGTCGCACTAGTCTTGCCATATCTAGTGGGTTCATCAATAACTTGCTCCAAATCAAAATTTTCAAAGATATTATTCATTCTTTTAGTGGCCCCTTGACTGAAATTTAACAGATTAATACTTACATCACCCGCACAAATCATTGAAGAGCATCTTGTTCCCACAGCATTTAGAGTTTCTTCAAACCTATCAAGAAAGAACGCGACGCCCTGATTTGGCGGACGGTACCATGTACCAATTGCGATATATTTCATATCTAATTTAATTAACAGCCACAGTTGCTCCGTGTCTCGCATCTCAGGTAAACTGAGCCTAGCAGCAGAAATGTTGGACTTCACATACATCGCTACTCCCCCGCCCCACGTTTCTGTGATTCGGTCCCGTCGATGTAAATAATAACCCGGTAGTTGTACTACACTCGAATTTATATCGGGACTAATCCATGTTTCAGAGACAGTTATTATGTCATATTTGTTAAAAACCTCAGATTTAAAATTGACAAAATGTGGAATGAGAGACACAACATTAATATGACAAATTGAAATTGACATTATAATAAAAAATCTAAAAATATTACACAAAATAACTACAGCAGAATTAAATTAAAATTAAAAAGCAAAGAAAACAATTTTTTTTTCATACATTAGAAAATTAAGTACAAGCCACGACTATATTTAGTTCTTTGTCTTTTTCTTAAGAATATTCTCTAAAGCCGATGCTATACTGGTGTCAAGCCCGGCAGCCGTCGTGTTGCTTCTCAGTTTGCGTTTTTTAGTTTTCTGTGCAGGACTTTGGATTAAATTGACTGAAGAAGATGAAGCAGTTGAGTTTAAGGTTCCAGAAACCACTTCCTCCGACTCAATATCTGTATCAGTGCTGCTGGCAAGTTCTTGTAGTTCATGGACCGAGTACAGCCTCTCTTCAATTTCAATCTTGAAACCTTTTATTTTAGCACTGAGTCCTTTAGCTTTGGCTTCTTTGAGGTGCTTTTTATGATTTTTCCTGTCCTCAAGGCATATATCGTTAGCTATAGAGATGCCCGTATTTTTCAGCTTCGAGACGTTTTTATAGACCAAAGACTTTTTTAAAAAGCTTAGAAATTCTACAAGAATGGGGGCTTGATCAGAGTTTCCCAGTTTCTTGATGTTATTAATGTCACTATCCTGCAAATCTATGCTCAGGAGGCTTTTTAATTTCTGGATAGTTTCTGCAACAATACCATTTATCGTTGGAACAAAACCAAAAATAATAATGTTGTTCCTGCGATTTCTTCGTTCTAGATCCAGCGTTTTCAACGATATTTGTTTAATGGCCGTTTGGTTTTCTTCCAATTTAGCGTTGGTGCTACTAATTGCCAGACCCAGTTTAGCAGATAAAGTTTCAGTTTGAACCCTATTTGCTTCAATCAACTTTGAATAAAGCTCATCCAGTGTCATCTGATCGGGCATTTTACCTGGGGTATAATTAAAGAGCTGAGCACCTGGAGTGCCAAAATAAATGGTGTGGGCGGTACTAATTTTAACGATAAATCAAGCGAATTTAATCTTTAACAACTTGATACTTTAACAACTGATAACAGATTCTTCGCTTGATTGTGTAACAGTTAGGTAAAATTCTTAACTCTTCACCAAAAGTTCACCACTTGTTCTTCAATTTGATACCAAAATTTTAATTTTTGGTTAGCAATAACTACCAAAATTTTACAGTTAAACTTTGATTCTAAAACCAAGGGACGTTCTATAGTCAGTCAGTTTTTTTTTTTTTAAATCGGTTAAGAAATAAGAAATTTCTGCAGTGTTAACTTTGATGGTGTTTGTGTGGTAGAAAACTTTCTTACTATAAGTCATCTTTTTATTCAATGTTATACAATTTGATTAAAATTTATTAGAATTTTTTGGTTTGTCAAAAGCTAAAAGTCTAAATTTTACCCTCCCAGTATTAAAACTGACATTTCTTTAAAATTCAAGATGGCGGACAGATTTTAAAAAAAATTCCCTCCTGAAAAAAAAGTGTGCGCCACTAAAACAAAATTGAGTTATGTGCTAAATATCCTTATTCTTTTAACGTCAACAAACGTTACGTTTATTTAAATCGCCTAAGAAATAAGAAAGTTATGCAGTTTTCTTACTGTAAGTCATCTTTTTATTCGACGGTGTACAGTCCAGTTAAAAATGATCAGAATCTAAAGATTTTAAGCTTTATGAATAGCTAAAGTACAAACTTTATGCGCCTAATGTCAAAATTGACATTTCTTTAACATTCAAGATGGCGGACAGATTTGAAAAATGGGTATTTTTTATCCCGTCTGGAAAAAGAATGTGTGCGCCAGTGTAATAAAATGAAAATGTGCATTTAATAGCCCTAATTTTTAACGTATATTCACATAACAATTACTCAAGTTGGTTAAGAAATAAGAAAGTTTTGCAGTTCTACATTATATCTTCTTTACTTGATGGGATAGATTTTATAAGGCAACGGGAAAAGAGACAAAATTATCTTTTTAAAAAATTAGGTAAAAAAAAAGCACTTTTCAGATTTGTCCACCAACTTAATTTTAAAGAAATGGCAGTTTTGACATAAAGTACATAAAATTTGGACTTTTAGCTTTTAGGACAGCTTAAAATCTTTAAATTCTGATTATTTTTGCCCAAACCATATTACGTCGAAAAGATGATAACTTTTAGTGAAACAGTCTTTTACCACACAAACAGCATTAAACGTAACACTGCAGAACTTTCTTATTTCTTAACCGATTTAAAAAATCAAAACGCGTATATACCTTTAAAGGATAAGGCTATTTAGAGCATATCATAATTTTGTTACAGTGGCGCACACAATTTTTTTGCAGGGAAGGTCAAAAATACCCATTTTTTAAATCTATCCGCCATCTTGAATTTTAAAGAAATGTCAGTTTCGAAATTAAGCGCATAAATTTTAAAGCTTCCTTTTTTAAATAAACTTTAAATTTTGGATAATTATTGTGGAAGTTGTAGGCAATCCAAAAAGTCCGTTTTTTTTTGGAACACCCTATACTTTTGCTTACTGATGGCTACGGAAAATTTATGTACGGATACCTTGAACAGCATTTTGACAGAAGTAAGTACTCAGTTCAAATAGTCTGCAAACCTGGAGCTAATTTTACAAATACAGACGATCACTAAAGGCATAAGAATAGCATAAAAAAACTTGAGGTCACTGTGTTACATTAGAAAATTTACCACTGATAGATTTCTTATAGAGTACAAAAAATACAAAAGCATTTATCAAAAGATTATTAAACTGGCAAAATACAACTTTTATGAGAACCGTTTGAAGAACGCAAAAAATAAAACAAGGGAGGCTTGGTCCATCATAAATGATTTTAGGGGTAAAACCAGTTCACAACATGTCTCAGAGTTGGATCCCAATATCTTGAGTGACCACTATTGTTCAATAGCAAATAAATTAACTGTCGATTTGCATTCGGATCTTGACCCACTCGCTAATTTGCAGGATCTGTTTGTCAATGATGAGTTCTTAATACAGCCTACAAGTGTTTTGGAGTTAAAACAAGTATTTACAGAGATAAAAAATTAAAACACTTCAGGAACAGATGAAATATCTGTAAAACTATTTCAAAACCTAAATGAAAGTATTCTTGATGTTTTGGCTTGTGCAATTAATGAGAGTTTTTTGTCTGTAATTTTCCCCAGTTCTCTACAAACAGCAGTTGTGATACCATTACACAAATCAGGTTCCTATGATGATCCTGTCAATTTTCGACCCATATCTCTGTTACCTACTTTGCCCAAAATCATTGAAGATATTGAAAAGAATAATACTAATATTTATTAAAAAACATCAAATTATAAACAAATCTCAATTTGGGTTTCAAGAATCTCATTGCACTAATGATGCAATTTTTTCATTTTTGGAAAGCTTATATCTAAGCCTTAATGATAAGGAACTTGCAGTGGTCATCTTTTGCGATTTTTCTAAGGCCTTTGATTGTGTCAATCACGAAATCCTAACCAAAAAATTATATCTCTATGGCTTTAGAGGATTGTCCTCATCATATTTGGAATCTTTCGTCACTGGCAGAAATCAGTTGAGATCAGAACTGAGGGCCATTAACCATGGTGTTCCGCAGAGCTCAGTCCTTGGACCAATTCTCTTTATTTTATACATCAATGACCTCTCAAGAGTTCCAATCTGAGCAAAGCTAACTAATTTTGCTGATGATGCAACACTTAAATGGAGTGACAAAAATGCAGAAACCCTAAAAGTGATGGTTGCTCAGGATATTGTCAAAAAAAAAGAGTCGTGTAACTCTAATTATTTGTGTTGTAATATTGAAAAAACCAAAATTTTAGGATTTAGATTTGCTATTTCTGACAGATTTACAGAACGGCAGCATAAGAGCAAATCAGGATATAAAGTTTTTGGGGATACACATTGATGATAGGTTGAAATTTGATAAACACATTATTAGTCTCAATGGGTTTTGTCTGGTGTGCAAAAAGATAGTACACCGTAGTTGCTGGTAAAGGAGAAAGGGTTATGAAACTATTGTGGATAACTTGATCTGGTGTTCTCGTGAATGCGCAGAAAAAGCAAATGCAGAAGAAATCACGCAGGAAATGTCGATTACGGATGAGTTGACACTCGTTATTCAGACATTAAAGAAGGACAACATAGAAAAAGATAACCGTATTCTACAGTTAAAAAGAAGTTCTTTCTCATTATTTAAAGAAGTAGAACGTACAGAACTTAGCAATGTAGAACAAATTCAAGCCCTGGAAATTCATAATCAAGAGTTGCAAGTGAAGCTGCAAAAGGTCAAAAAAACAGTTAAACAAAAAGAAAGCACCTTCAACAACAGTTCATGAGAAGGACAAACAAGGTAGTAGACTGAGCAAATGATTCAAAGATGATATAGAGAGAATCAAAAGTTTTAAAGGAGACAGAAGGAGTGGTTGATGAATTAAAGGAAAAAGTTGCTGCAAGGAACGAAGATATTCAAGAACTAAATCATGAAGTACACAGAATGTTAAAAATTAACAGTGATCTAACCGACGACTTGGTGCAATATGTCAAGACTATTTATAAACTTAAATTGGAAGCAAATAAAGAAACAGTGAGAGCATATGATCTAGACCAGCAGCATGGTACTTTGAATCCTAGTGGTGATACTCAATTAAAGTCAAGTAACAAGAATGCCGTTGAACAGGATAGAGCGATAATTATTGGAAATAAAAGGAGAATTCTAGTTCTCTGTGATGAAAATGGACTCAAGGTAGGAAAACTCTTATCAAATAAGTTTAGTAGTAAGTATAATGTGCAAATTATTTATAAACCGGGGCTCCTTTAGATTTTGTTATAAATGATATATTATATCATTATATCAGCAGGTTCCAACAACTTTAAAGCTTCAAAATATCACTCATTCAAATTAATTAACAGTAAATAAGAAATGTGCACAAACAAACATAATATTATCATCGGTGCCATATCAAAAATCATTTCATGTTAATGAATTTATATAAAACTTCAATAACAAACTCCGCAGTTACACATTTTCAAGAGGAAACATTAATTTCTTAGATAATAATAAAGCAAATGGGCATCCTAAATCGAAAGAGGAAGTTTTACAAAGTATTATCGGGGTTTTGGGGCAAACAGTATGTAAAAACTTAATTCATGTAAACATAAATGATTTTTTAGATCTGCAACAGTCAATAATAAATATAGGTTAAAAAATAGGCATAAGTTCATACATCTGAACTCAGGCAGTGCAATTTATTATCACGATCAAATTCGCAGTTTAATTATAGATAAAGATCCTCTTATAGCCTGTTTAACAGAATCCCACGTGACTGAGGAAATTAATGATAGTGAGATAGAAATAGAGGGATACTCAATAGCCAGGGTGAATAGTTGTAGTAGGAAGACAGGTGTGCTTATCTATCTTAAACAAATGTTAACTGTATTAGAAATTAAGCAAGTAGCACATGACTAAGATTACTGGTTGTTGTTTATTCAATATACATTTTGTAATAAAAAAATTTTGTTTGTTGGTGTGTACAACTCTCTCAACTGCAGTAATGCTAAATTCTTAGAATTTTTCAAAAAAAAATGACAATGCATGTGATCGTAAAATCCCTATAATAGTTGGAGATTTTAATCTGGACTGGGGAAAAGGTAAAGATACGTACGTGAATAGATTGAGAAGATATGTTGCTGATAACGGCCTGGAACAAAAAGTTAACGAAATAACCCGCCACACTGAAACCTCCGAATCTATCATAGACTTAGTTATCACAAATGTAAAAAATCTTAAATCCAATGTACTAATTACTCCCAAAATTGGAGATCACTATATTTTAGAGTTTGAGAATTTAGGTACTAAATATAACTATGCTATTTTACTAGAGAGTAGAGGAAAACTGTTAGATTATAATTTAATTAAAGACAAACTATCTCTCTGTAATTGGGATTATAGGTCTTGTGATGTGAATTTAAAATTTGATAGGTTATATAGTAACATCATAAAAGTTTTGGATGCAGTTGCCCCAAAAAAAAACAAATCAAAATATTACCAAAATACAAATCATGCAAACAAAAAAAGCTGTGGAAAAACGTGATATTATGTTGGACAAAAGTCAAATTTATTGGGAAGAGTACAAAATTAACAGAAACAACACTGTCAAAGTGCTTAGAAATGAAAAAAGAAATTACTTTGAAGAAATGGTAGATAGCTGTAGCGGAAATAGTAGTAAAATGTGGGAAACCTTAAAAAAAAATAATGCCAAAGCAAAACAAAAAATCCCTCATATCAGAAATAGTTTTTGAGAATGAAGGTAAAATAGGTGATCTAGATCTTTTGCCAAATAAATTAAATAATTACTATATTGAAAGTATTAACAAAGTAATTAAAAATATAGAGTTGGGTAATGAAGGATTGTGCGCTGATACAAATGAAATTGCACATAATAGAGTATTTTCTAATTTTACGTTGTTAGATAAAGAACAATTCAAGAAGGTGGTGTTCTCCTTCTCTACAAAAAAAGGAAGTCCTGATGATGTAAACATTGCATTTATACAGAATAGATATGGTGCTGTAGAAAATCCTTTACTTAATTTAGTAAATACTTGTTTAGAGGTTGGTTCAGTTCCTTCAAGGTTAAAGGTATCCACAGTGGTGCCAGTTCCCAAAAAACCTAACGCTAGTGATGCATCTGATTATCTTCCGATTAATATGTTGACTAGTATTGAAAAAATTATCGAAAAGTGTGTCTATAATCAAATCATAGATTTTATAAATACCAACAATATAATTTCAAAGAAACAGTCAGGTTTTAGGGGAATACACAGTTGCGAAACAGCATTGCAATGTGTTTTGAGTGAGTGGAAGAGAGGAGTAGATGAAGGTATGGTTACAATTAGTGTATTTTTGGATTATCAGAGAGCTTCTGAGGCAATTGATAGAAAGCTTAGAAAGTTGGGTTTTGAAGGGATTGCTATGAAGTTTTTTAAGTGATACTTAAGCGGTAGAAAGCAAAAACTAAAAATTAATAGCAAGATATCAGATGAGATTGTTAATGACCATGGCATTTCACAGGTAAGTATTCTAGGTCCATTGATGTTCATCATGTACATAAACGATGTAGTTAGTGTTAATGACCACACAAAAATGAATATACATTTGTTTGCAGATGATTTGGTGGGATTTAGATCAGCAAGACCTAAAACAGCTTGTTGTTACTATAAATAAGGAGTTGAACAAAATACACAATTATTCCTGTTGCAATAAGTTGAAAATCAATTACAATAAATCAAAAGTAATGATAATCGGAAATGATAGTTGACTTACCGAGTTTAATAATGGAAATTATAGCATTTCTATTGGTAAAAATACTATAGACGTAATAAAAAAAATTAAATACTAGGAGTCATCGTACATAGAAAACTGGAATTTAAAGATCATGCAAATCAAGTTATTTCTAAAGTTAGTTTTGGTATTAATTACTTGGGAAGATGTTCTAATTATTTGAGTATGTGCTTCTGCATATTAACTATTGTGCTTCTTTACTATTTTTTCTTAATCAAAATAAAATGGAAAGAATGCAAAAGTTACAAAATAGGGCAATGTGCATAATTTTGGGATGCCCTAGATACACTCCTATTAAGTTCATGTTGTCTTGTCTGGAATCGCTGCCAGTTAGAGAGTATTTAAAATTATATACACTTTTGCTAATTTATAAAATTAAGGCAGGCCAAGCACCTGAATATTTTACTTCAAATATTACATATTGAAAAGAAACCAAGTTTCTGGATCCTTTTTAGTGGATCGCGGGTAAAACAATTAATGTTTATAACAAAATATAAGAATAAAAGCAATAGAAAAAGAACACTAAAATCGGAGATGAGCCCCCAAATTAATAGCAAAATGGCCTACCTTATTTGGCGTCAGAAATGGTAAGGGAGTCGGCACCTCGAGCGCTCAGCTGCCTACTCTCTCCGTCGCTTATGGAGAGTGGGGGTTTACTATCGCACGATTTATAGCGATCGCGCGCGGGATTGACCAAAAACTAAAACCCAAGGGCTCAACTTTCATGTATCATACTTAATAATAACACGTAAATTAATAATTAACATTATCCAGTTGATTATTGGTAAAAATATGACAAAAAATATTATTTATGTCGGAATAAAAAAAAAATAAATAAAAATAAATAATTCTATATGGAAAGGTTCCAAAAATTTACTTAAAAGTGAACATACCGCCCACCAAATACAGCGGTATTTACAAGAAAATAAAAATAAAATATTCTAACATTGATATAATAGTATTGATTCTGCTTAATTTAGTGGCAGAGGACATACCTTAACCACTGGCCTTTTAAGTAGACCAGTTTTAGTTTTTACCGTGACCACTCGGATAATACCATCAGCACCAGGATGTACAGAATCAACTCTACCAAGTCTCCATTGGAGAGGGGGAAGGTTATCTTCTTTCAGGACAACGAGAGTACCAGGGGTAATAAGATTAGAATTCTGATGCCACTTAGCTCTCTGTTGCAAAGAATGAAGATATTCAAGATGCCACCTTTTCCAAAAGGTTTGTTGCATTTGTGTGAGTAACTGCCACCTGTCAAGCCTATTAATTTTAACAGTTAAGTCAGGATCTGGAACCGCGGATAAGGGAGCCAGTGAAAGGAAATGTCCTGGAGTTAGACAAGAGAGGTCGTTTGGATCACTGCTCATTGCACACAAGGGCCGTGAGTTAAGAACAGCTTCCACTTGGGTAAATACCGTGTACAACTCCTCGTAGGTAAGGACTTGCTCGCCTATAATTTTTACGAGGTGGGATTTGACACTTTTAATCCCCGCCTCATGTAGCCCTCCAAAATGGGGGGCCGAGGGAGGCAAAAACTGCCACTCAATAAGTTCCTCGGCGGTTGCGTTAGCCATGCAATGCAACATAGTTTGTCTCGTTGTCGCTATGAAGCATAGAGCATCGGCCGCGTCGGCTAATAAATCGGCGCAATGCAGCAAGAAAAGCTGGTGTTGTTAAGTCAGAGACTAACTCTAGGTGCAAACATTTTGTACTACAACAGTAAAATAGTGACAAATATGCCTTCTGTGTTCGACATCCTCTATACAGAGACATTAAAATCTGATAAGGTCCACCAAAATCTAAAGAGGTACACTGAAAAGGTTTGCACTGTGTAATACGGTAACTAGGTAGATTGCCCATTTTTGGTTCAATAACCTTGGGATTAACTCTAAAACAGCGGATACAACTATGAACAATGCGGCGAATAGCCCTTTTGGGATTTATTATCCAAAATTGCTGAGCAATAAAGTGATGAAGGGCTTGTTGTCCACAATGAAGGTACCGCTTATGAAAAGATTCAATGATAAGATCAGTGAGTCTATGTTGGCTGGGAAGCAAGGCAGGATGCATTGCTTGAAACTGTAGCTGAGAATGGACTAATCTACCGCCTACCCTGAGAACACCTCCTGTGTCAACAAAAGGGTCTAGCTTTCTTAAAGGTTTTGAGCAAGGGCGTTTATTTAAAATATTCGATATATCATCATGAAACGCTTCAGCCTGAACCTTTTTTACAATACACAAGAGAGTTTGAGATAATTCATATTCTGAGAAAGGCCCCTTTTTGAATTCAGGAATTAACTTAAAACGGAAGTGTAAGAAGCGTAGACAATAGGTCAATATCCTAAGAATTTTTTGCAAGCATGAAAACCTATTTAAAATGTAACTGATGGGATCATAACCCTTAGAGACCATAAGTGCTACAGGTCTTTCCTCCGGTAAAGGTTCTTCTAGATCAATGGGCTTATTTGTAGGCCATCGCTCAGTAGGAAGGGACAACCATGAGGGTACCGCCCACCAAAGAGCACAATTGACTAATTGCGAGGGAAGAATAGGACGACTAGCATAATCAGCCGGGTTATCTTCTGATTTTATATGAAACCAGCAGTCTGGGGCTACATTTTCTTGGATCTGACTCACCCTGTTTGCGACAAAAGTGCGCCATCGATGGGGCGCTGACTTAATCCAACCTAGAGCAATAGTTGAGTCAGACCAAGCATATATTTTGTGTACATTAGGAATATGATAGGTATTTAGGACAAATTTAAGCAATTTTGAGGCCATTAGGGCCGCACTAAGTTCCAATTTAGGGAGACTTAGTTTCTTTAGAGGTGCTACTTTACTTTTAGCGTAAAGTAAGTAGGTATAAATTTTACCGTGTGAGGATTCTAGGCGAGAGTAAACGGAACTACCAAAGCCTAGTTCTGAGGCATCCCCAAACGTATGGAATTCCAAACTGACATACTGTGAAATAAAACAATAGCGAGGTATTTCCAATGAAGATAAACTCGAAAGATCCTCTTTATAGTCTGTCCACTTTTGAGCGATATCTACGGGCACTTCTGCGTCCCAATCGATACCTCTAGCCCACAACGATTGCATAAGTTGCTTGACTAAGAGAGTTATAGGACATAAGAGACCAATAGGGTCGAATATTCTGGAAATTTCTGAGAGTATAGACCTTTTTGTACAGGTCGAGTTAAGCAGTTGTATGTCATATGAAAATATATCTTTCTCAGGTGACCATCGCAGACCCAGAACCTTCATACAAGGATCAGATTTACTGTCTAAAGCGAGAGGTTTTTGCAGAATATCCGAAGGTATAGAGGTTAGAAAATCTGTGCTGTTGCTAGACCATTTACGAAGGAAAAATCCTCCTTCCTTTAACAAACTGATCAGCTGATTTTTTGTCTCTACTGCTTCCTCTAGTGACTCACACGATATACAGGTATCATCAATATAGATTTTAGACTCTAGAATTGCCGCCGCTTTAGGATATTTATTTTTTCCTGTATGGGCTAACTGTAGAAGACATCTTAAAGCCAAAAAGGGTGCGGAGCTAACTCCATAGGTTACAGTTTTAAGTTTAAAATCCTTTACAGGTTCTCGGGGAGAAAATCTCCAGAGAATACGTTGATAATCCTGATGATTTTTGTGAATGAGTATTTGCCGATACATCATTTTAACATCGGCTGTAAAAGCAATAGGAAATCGGCGAAAGCTCAAGAGAATACTAGAAATATCATTCTGGAGCTTAGGCCCAATTGACAAGGTGTCATTTAATGACTGACCTTGAGAGCGACAAGAGGCGTCAAAGACTACGCGCAAGGTGGTAGTCGTACTATTTAAATTGGTCACCCCATGATGAGGGATATAAAAATGACGCTGTAAATAGTCAGAGGCGGGAGCGGACACGGGTTCCATATGCTCAAGTTCTAGATACTCCTTAATGAATTTAGAATAGACCTCATACAAAGAGGGATCTTTTAGTAAACGTCGCTCTAAACTATAAAACCTTTTTAAGGCTATTGATCGAGAATCTGAAAATAATGGCTCACCATTAATAAATGGTAGCGTAACAATAAAATGTCCTTCAGAAGTGCGAGAATGCGTTTCTAGGAAGGAATTTTCCGCAGGATCATCCAACGGTATCAAGGATCTAGGGCGAGGAATTTCCTCAATTTCCCAAAACAATTGCAAAGTTTTGTTTATATCCTGGTTTTCCGCTAAAGAGGTGCAAAAAGAATGAGATTTGTAGGAATTTTGTTTTATACAGTTAATTTTACCCATTATTACCCAGCCAAACAATGTATTAAAGGCGATGGGTTCAAACTCCTGCCCGCACACCTTTTCGGGCAACAATACAATGGGAAACAAGTCACAGCCTATTAAGGCATCTATGGGCCCTGGGATATTGTAACTGTCATCCGAAAGTGACAGCTGTTCCAAATAAGACCAGTTTTTATCTGGAAAGGCAGTGGTTGGCATGGATTGGCAAACTTGAGGTAGAATTATGCATTCGATGGTAAAAGAGGGATTAAGTTGCCCTACCGGACAGATCGTACAGGTAGTTACTCCATTGGATGCTACGGAAGTCATTTCACCTAAACCATTGATAGGAACATTTAATCGAGACCGATTTAACCCTAATTTTTTAAAGCAGCGTTCAGACAAAAAGTTGCCCTGGCTCGCACTATCTAGTAGTACCCGAAGGGTATGCAGATTGCCCTGGCTATCCCAAAAATCAACTTTTGCAGTTGCAAGAAGGGTTAAAGAACCATTGGAGGGGGTAAGATTAACAGAAGCGGTGGCACAAAGTTTGGGATTATTTTCAGATAGTGTGCTTTGAGAAGCGGGGTTGGTATTATTACATGGTGCTGTAGGATTAGAATTATTAAGTGGTACCTCAAAATGTAATAAACTATGATGGCGGTTTGTGCAAGAGGTACAGGTCCTATTAGAATGGCATTTTGAGAATTTATGTGTACTACTTAAACAGTTCACGCAGAGGCGGTTTTGCTTAACAAGTAAATAGCGCTCATGGGGGGTTTTACTAAGAAAAACAGAGCAATTATAAATGGAATGTGCGGTTTTACATACGCCACAATTTTGTGTATTACCTGTATTAGTATTATTATTAGAGGTATTAGTAAAAAAAGAGTTGGTATAATTACCATTTGTACGAGAATTTGCCTTATTTCTAGTAAAATTCTTGTTATTATTATTACTAGAACTCAATCCAACATTTTTTGACTTATCTTCTTGGGAAAAATTTAATGTATCCAATACTTTGCATCTGTTATTTAAAAACACTTTTAACTGAGTATAATTGGGCATATCGAATTTTGCATGTTCCATCTCAAACCTCTGAAGGGTATCAGAATCAATTTTTAAAAGAAGTAGGTTAAAAAGCAAAAAATCCCATTCTGTGGTAGGAAAATTCAATAATTTTAACGCTTCAACATTCTCACTAAATTTGTCCACTAAACCACGCAATGCTCGATTTGAAAGGGTAGAGATTTTAGGCAAATTCATAATCTCAATAAAATAAGTCGTGGCTAATAGCCTCTTATTATCATACCTCTTTATCAACGTGTCATAAGCAATAGCGTAGTTATCGTCCGTGATGGGGATATTTTTTAATAAGCTAAGCGGTTCCTCACTTACAAAAGTAAGAAGCAGCTGGAATTTTTGTGAAGAAGAAAAATGATTTACATTATGTATCGAACTTTTAAATAAGTCAAAGAATGTTGGCCACGCTTTTAAATTTCCCGAAAAAACAGGTATATCAAGTCTAGGAATATTAAAATTAATTTGCGGGGGTTGATTAAATTGATTGTGAGCCACTGGTGATGGTGGATATGACATAGACATGTCTGATTTTACGCACAATTCGTTATAAATGCATTTAATTGAAAAATACTGATCATCCACCTCAGTCCGAATTTTGTCATGCTCTTCTAATTGGGTCTCAGTGACCTTTTTTTCAGAAATTAATTCTAAATGAATCTTATCAAAATCGGCATAAGTCGATTCCAAAGAAGTATATCGAATTTTGAAATCCTTTATTTTGTCAGGGTCAGCTGTGGCCTTATAGGCCACATCATAAAGTTCCTTAATCCTTTTAATAAAAACACTTCGTTTATTTGTTCTTGCCATAGTACCTTCAGCCATTATCACAAAGTATCTTTTATTAAAATATTAAAAACGAGGAAAAAAAAACAATAATTTTAATCCGCAAAATAAATTATCTAATAAAATATGTCCTCTATAAGCCACCAAATACCACAATCAATACCTATAAAACCAAAAAACAGTTTAAAAATAAATTTGGAATGTATCAAAAAAAAGTTTAACAGGTAAATTCCTTATCTATTTTCTTTTAAATCTCGTTTTATTTTATGCAAGGATATTCCTACATACATTCTGCATTTAATTAAATGAAATTCTAAATTCTATTTTTACCAATTTTCAAAAACCTTTAAGGTAATTTAAAAATAATTATTTTAATATTTGGTTCAAAAATTTAAAACCGGTTCGAAGACCAATGAAAAGAAACCAAGTTTCTGGATCCTTTTTAGTGGATCGCGGGTAAAACAATTAATGTTTATAACAAAATATAAGAATAAAAGCAATAGAAAAAGAACACTAAAGTCGGAGATGAGCCCCCAAATTAATAGTAAAATGGCCTACCTTATTTGGCGTCAGAAATGGTAAGGGAGTCGGCACCTCGAGCGCTCAGCTGCCTACTCTCTCCGTCGCTTATGGAGAGTGGGGGTTTACCATCGCACGATTTATAGCGATCGCGCGCGGGATTGACCAAAAACTAAAACCCAAGGGCTCAACTTTCATGTATCATACTTAATAATAACACGTAAATTAATAATTAACATTATCCAGTTGATTATTGGTAAAAATATGACAAAAAATATTATTTATGTCGGAATAAAAAAAAAATAAATAAAAATAAATAATTCTATATGGAAAGGTTCCAAAAATTTACTTAAAAGTGAACACATATAATAGAGACATACATAATTATAACACCAGAACACAAAATAATTTTTATGTGGGTCGGAAAAATCTGAGGTCAGGGGAAAAATCCATTTTTCATAATGGACTTATGGAATTTAACAATCTACCTTTATTTATAAAAAATTCTCCATCTCAAGCCTCTTTCAAAACGAAATTAAAAAAGTACCTGTTTAATAAATGTGTGGATTTTTAATTTGTTTTGTATATTGTACTTTTTTATATTTTTTAATTGTATTATTAATGTTCTTGTTTGTTTTTGTTTTTTCTACACACATTTTGAATTCTGTTAATTGTTTTATGCACCTTTATCATTTTATCATTTTATGTGTATGTTATTATGTGTCTAAGAGTCAACTATTTTAATGACAATATAATAGTAGGCTCTGCTTGTTTGTTTTTATTTTTTATACACACATGTTAAATTCTGTTAACTGTTTCATACAACTTTGTCATTTTAACCATTTATTCTATAGAATTAGTATATTTCATTGTCCATAAACTTTTTAACATTTGTCTTAATGTATATTTAGTTGTCGTTACTTTTAAGAAATTTATTAATTATTTGTTTTTGTTTTTTTTTTCTTTCAACACATTTTAAATTATATTAAATTGTTTCATACACCTTTGTCATTTTAACCTCTTAGTCTATACAAGTAGTATTTTTTATTGTTCATATACATTTTAACATTTGTCTTCATTGTCTGTCCCTACTTGTAAGAAATTATTTCCGTTTTATTGTAATAATGATCTCAATCTCAATGAGCTTTATTGTCTCAAAATAAATATATTTCATTGACAAAGCAATTGTTATTATAAATAGGTAAGTAATTAAACTCTAAATCATGCAATACTCTTATTCAGAATTTACATTGTGCCTAAAACTTTAAAGAAAAGTATAAAACAAAAAATACACATTTAAACATAATAATATGTGCAGTAAAAGACAATTAAATAAACACACCACAATTAGAGTTATTAGTTAAAGTTTAAAAGAAGCAAGACCTTCAGTTAAGATAATATTCAGTCAAGTTATAGATAATATTGAGTCAAGTTATAGAATGCTTTTGTTGCTAGAAATTTTTTAACTGTAGTGCGAAATAATTTGTAATTGTTAATGATTTTAATATCTTGCGGCAAGTGATTAAATATTTTGATGTTTTCATAAATTAATGATTTTTTTGTGAGTGTAGTTTTTGGAATTGACAATGGCAAGTTATTGTTTCTAAAATTATAATTTCTTTCATATGAATAACCAAGGAATTTTTTGTATACTAAGCAGACTGACTCTAAATAAATGTTCTTCTTTAACTCTTCATTTTCTTGTAATTTAATTCTTAGGTCTTTAAATTCCAACTCTAGTTTATTATTTTCTTGCTCTGTATTCAACTGTTCATCTGTGTTACTTTATTTTAGATATTATATTAATTATCATAATTATTGTAAGCATGAGATAATGTATTAGCTGATTTTTTTGCTAAATAAAGAATTTAATAATAATAATAATAATTAAAAATTGTCGTTCGGCTGCTTTGCAGTGAGACAGACTTTCAACGAGCTTGGTCCTCAAATAGCAAAATCAACCTATTATGCTTTAATTGAGTCATATCTGAGGTAAGGGATCACATTCTGGGGCTATTGTAACAGTCATTTGTTTGGTTCAGTTTTTGTTCTTCAAAAGAGAGCTGTTAGATATATCTGTGGATCAAGTTTAAGGGAACACTGCAAACCTTTATTTTTGAAAGAAAGAATTCTTACAGTAACATGCCTGTTTTTTTTGGAAACAGTTTGTTTGGTTTTCAAAAAATATAAAGGTTCAACTTGCCGCCATTCTTATAACACCCGAAACCGAAACAATATTCCTCTCCCAATACCAAGATATACCTTTACCAAACAGTCTGTGATATATAAGAGCCTTAAAATGTTTAACAAGATCCCAGAATACTGCAAAACCGAAAATTCATTCAAAAAGTTTCGTGAATCAGTTAAAAAACTGTTGGTTGCTAAGGCATACTATGATATTCAAGAGTTTTATAGTGACACATTCTAATAGGAGAGTAAAATATTGTTTGCTTTGTCTCTTTCTTTTATTTTCTGTTTCTTTTTTGTACCCGATAGGACAATTGATAATTGATGTTAGGGTTAATGTTTTACAATTTTAAAATCCCTTGGTATTATTATTTTGGATTGATATGACATTATTGTTAAACTGTATTTTAGTTATTAGTGACGCATATTATTATATAATTACATTAAAATGTTTTTAAGTGACCTAAATACTTGCAAGTTTTGTTGTTTTTACCTTTAAAATTTTTATTAGTATTTTAGATGAAGGTAATTATGCAGTATACAGTGTTCTGCCCCAAATCTGCCTGCGCCCAATTTTTTTTTTTTTTTCAAAGAGAAAAAAGGGTGCCCGGGGGGGGTTGTAATGTGTTTTTTTGATTGGGTTGGGTTGGATTAGGTTGGGTTGGACTGTGTTGGATTGGGTTGTATTAGTGAAAAAAAATTTAAAAAAAAACAAAAAAAAATTCAAAAAACCAACAGGCGCAGGCAGATTTGGGATCATAGGGACCCTAGTAGGTGTCCGCATAAAGAATTTTTCATAAAAAATCAAAAATGGCAGAAAACTGTATAATGCATAATTACCTAGATGAATTTTATTATGACATTTAGTTGTTGACATTTTTTAATTGTTTGCTTTATTTTCTATACTTACTTATTAGTCGTTTTGTCTATAAAAATCTTTGGTAATTATGCAGAATACAGTTTTCTGCCATTTTTTAAGATTTTCAAAAAATTCCTTTACAGATCGTTAATATGCCTTGCCAGAAGTACGAAACCGTTTGCGCGTCCAAAAAATTCTTTTTTTTTCAAAAGTTACAGGCATAAAAAGTTACAAAAACAACAAACTTATGGGACAGCAGAGTGAATAGGGGTGCTGGGCGGGGCACCCCCTTCATCTAAAACACTGTAAAATATGTCAAAATGTAGGCAAAGGATCAACCTTTATGCATCACTTTTTTGTTTTTTCTTTAACCTCAATTTTCCAAAAAATCATCGAAAGAAAACAACACAATATTTTTGGATTTTCCAACAAAACACGACATTTAACGTCATTTCAGTGTTGCCAACCACAAAACTGCATCATTTGCAAAGAATCATGTGTTTTGTTGGTAGGTCATCCATAGGGGCGGGGTTTGGATTGTTTTTGGTTTTGAGAAAAAAAGGTTGGGTTGTTTTGATTTCTTTTGTGTTGGGTTTCATAAAAGAAGGGTTGGGAGCCATTTGAAAAGTATCACATGTTTGGTTGGTCCGTCATCCGCACGGGCGGGGTTTGGATTGTTTTTGGTTTTGGGAAAGAAGGGTTTGGTTGGGTTGGGTTGTTTTGATTTATTTTGGGTTGGGTTTCATAAAAGAAGGGTTGAGAGCCATTTGCAAAGAATCACATGTTTGGTTGGTCGGTCATCCGCAGGGGCGGGGATTGGATTGTTTTTGATTTTGGGAAAGAATGGTTTGGTTGGGTAGGGTTGTTTTGATTTATTTTGGGTTGGGTTTCATTAAAGAAGTGTTGGGAGCCATTTGCAAAGAATCATATGTTATGTTGGTCGGTCATCCGCACGGGCGGGGTTTATATTGTTTTTGGTTTTGGGAAAGAAGGGTTGGGTTAGTCCGTAGGCGGTCTTCTAGAGGCTGAATCGGGCATGCTCGGAAGACCATTTTGGCTGGCATCTTTTCAAGATTTTCCTTCGCTATAAAAAAAACAAAAAAAGTCTGGGCTACAGACTATCCAAACCCTCTTTTCAAAAACTTAACCCAAGCGAACCCAACCCTTCTTTTATGAAATCAAACCCAACCCAACCAAACTAACCCAACTAATCCAACCCAACCCTTCTTTTATGAAACCAGACCCAACAAAACGCAACCCGACCCTGCCTTTCCAAATCCGAACTCCTAAATTTTGTTTAAATTGAAGAATGAAATCAAACCCAAACCAACCAATCCAAACCAACCCTTCTTTTATGAAATTGGACCCAACCCAACGCAACCCGACCCTGCCTTTCCAAATCCAAAAGCCTAAATTTTGTTTAAATTGAAGAAAATTTTAAAATTTAAGTTACGTGTCTAAAGTGGCAAGATGATGCCTGTGCGGATGACCTACTAAAACTTTTCTGATTCTTTGCAAATGACGCAGTTTTGTGGTTGGCAACACTGAAATGATGTTAAATGTCGTGTTTTGTTGGAAAATCCAAAAATATTGTGTTGTTTTCTTTCGATGATTTTTCGGAAAATTGAGGTTAAAAAAAAACAAAAAAGTGATTCATAAAGGTTGATCCTTTGCCTACATTTTGACATATTTTACAGTGTTTTAGATAAACGGGGTGCCCCACCCAGCACCCCTATTCACTCCTCTGTCTCGTAAGTTTGTTGTTTTTGTAACTTTTTATGCCTGTAACTTTTGAAAAAAAAGAATTTTTTTGATGAGCAAATGGTTTCGTACTTCTGGCGAGGCATATTAACCATCTGTAAAGGAATTTTTCGAAAATCTTAAAAAATGGCACAAAACCGTATACTGCATAATTTGAATATGAATAATAATAATCTTTGAATTTTTCGACAATAAAGCATACTGAATCTTGAATCTAAAAAATAACAACCGGCGCAGGGGGATTTGGGTTCCTAGGGACCCTAGTATATAAATGCCCCTATAAAGAATTTTTCATAAAAAATCAAAAATGGCAAAAAACCATATACTGCATAATTACCTGAGCAAGATGTGGGTTAGAGACTCGAATATGAAAACCTCATTTTTCGATTTTTACTGGTAAAGACACTCATGAACCAACACCGTTCTTAAAGCCTGTTAACTCCTACCACCTCAGTGCTCTTTAGCCTAATGTGGCTGCCATTTTTATAACCAAATTGACAAGTAAAACATGGATTGGTAATTATGCAGTATACACCTTCTAGGGTCCCTAGGACCCCAAATCCGCCTGCGCCCGATTTATTTTTTTTTTTTTTTAATGAGAAAAAAGGGTGCCCAGGGGGGGTTGTAAAGTGTTTTTTTAATTGTTTTGGGTTGGTTTGGATTAGGTTGGGTTGGACTGTGTTGGTTTGGTTTTAGTGAAAAAAAATTAAAAAAAACCGAAAAAAAAATAAAAAAAAAACAACGGGCGCAGACGGATTTGGGGTCCTAGGGACCCTAGAAGGTGCCCCCATAAAGAATTTTTCAAAAAAAATCAAAAATGGCAGAAATCCGGGTAATTATGCAGTATATGGGCACCCTTTTTTCTCATTAAAAAAAAAAAAAAAAAATCGGGCGCAGGCGGATTTGGGGTCCTAGGGACCCTAGAAGGTGCCCCCATAAAGAATTTTTCAAAAAAAATCAAAAATGGCAGAAAACCGTATACTGCATAATTACCGAAAACCATATACTGCATAATTACCCATGGATTTTCTGTCAGTTTGGGTGTCAATATGGCACCGATCATAGGCCAAAGGAGGCTCTGGTGCACTATCCGGACACAAAAACGGGACGTTTTTTCAAGACGATTCTTTTTGAAAACAGTAATTTAGAGGTTTTTAAATTTATTTAGGAGCGGAAAAACGAAAAAAACAGCTGTTTATTAATTAAAAAGACGTTTTTCATGTAAAATCCAGGCATAACCAACAAAACAAGGCTATTGGGCCATTTTTCAGAAATGCGATGATGCCAAATCTCAGGTACCAGCAGGATTTTTTTTGGGGAAGAAATCAGGTTAGGCTCTGGGTTGGGTTGGGCCGGGTTGGTTGGGTAGGGTTAGTTTTGTTTGGTTGGGTTGGTTATTATTTGTTTTTTTATAAATTTGTATGGGAGCCAAAAGAAATCAGGTTAGGCTCTGGGTTGGGTTGGGCCAGGTTAGTTGGGTAGGGTTAGTTATGGTTGGTTGGCTTGATTATTATTTGTTTTTTTATAAATTTGTAGAGGAGTCAAAAAGTTAATATTTTTGTTCCTTTTCCTTAATTTGTATTATTTTCTAGAAATGTGGCAACATTGTAAAAATATCAGGGTATGGATATTTGCTATGTTTTCATGGGTATTGAGTTCGTTTTCAAAACATTCTATCTTTTTCTTTTATATAGCGTGTTCTTGGTCTTGATAAAGAACACGCTATATAAAAGAAAAAGATACAATGAGTTTTGAAAACGAACTCAATACCCATGAAAACATAGCAATTGGCAGGTATGGTTTTGATCAAGTAAGAAGAAGAAGAAGGAGCCAAAAATTAAGAAATTAAGTAAAGAGTGAGGTTAGGGCGCTCTTTTTTATGGTTTTTTTTATTTATTTTCTCAAAAAATACTGGATAACCCGCAAATTTTTTTTTTGAAAAACACTATTTAGGAGGCCTATTTTACGCACAAAGTTTTTGTTTTTGAAAAATCGTGTGTCCGGATAGTGCACCGGCCCCCCAAAGGATACTAAAACAAAAATGAGTTAACTGGTTTTTAGTTGAGAAGTTTCAAATATATGAAAACCTCATGTTTTGATTTTTGCCGCTTACGCCTTTCTGTTCTCACTATATGCAACTTTTCCATGCATCAAATTTTCTGATAAGGTTAAAAGAAGACACAGTCTGCTTGTTTCTTCTTTTAACCTGTTATTAAAAACTTTGATGCATGGAAAAGTTGCATAGTGAGAACAGGGCATAAGAAATACCTTGATCAAGCAGTCTCAAAGCATGAGGGTGTTTCTCTCTGTCTATAAGGTTTTTCTCGCCAAGGAGTTCCTTGATCTGCTTTTCAGCCTTCTCAGAGTACTTGGAATTTTCCTCATGGTCCCCATTATGTTCTTTCGCGTCTTCATCGGCCATTTTTGATCCAAGTTAGCTAAAGCCGTTCCACACAAATTTAATTTTTATGAAAAATTCAGACTTGAGTACGAAATTTAAAAGGCCTGATCTCTCTCACTCTCCCACGCAAAAAATTCAGAACCTACAAAAGAACGTTGATTCTTAGAAAAGAATCAAAATTCAACCGCACAAATTAAACCCTCTTGACACTAACGCCCAACTGATCCCAGCATAGGTTCCATCTATGATCCACTCACCCACAGTTTCACTTCTAACTTGGGCGAGTTTGTAAATTCACCGATGAGCTCACCGATGAAAACAATCAAGTTTGTAAATTCATCTGTGATTCTTGATGCAGTACGCTCTCCAAATAGGCCGATCAACTCATACCGATTTAGTGTCCTTTTCTCCACCTTCGCCGCCATTTTGACAGAAAACTAATGATTTATCTGTCACTTTTGAGTAAAAATAGCGGCGAAGGTGGAGAAAACGACACTAAATCGGTATGAGTTGATCGGCCTATGTGGAGAGGGTATTGCTTGATGATATTCATCGGGTTCTTAAATTACCCGATTGATTCCACCAATTCACCAATTGATGCCATCGATGCTCACCGACCCTAGGGGCCGTGAGCCTTCCCGATAAATGTCGTTAACGTAATTTAATCAGCTGTTTTTTTGTTGTTATTATTTTCTTTTCAAATTTTTTGATGTTTTTTTAATAAAAATTGCCGACTTGATACGAAGTCGCGTTAAAACTATTTGAAAGACAGTTTTCAAGGACTAATGCTGGGTTTATAGAGCAAAATAAAATAATATAATAATAAGAACACCCAATAAAAAACCATATTTGTGATCACATGATCGCCCAGCATAAGGAGATTAATAAATCTTATTTGGGCTGGTATAAGATGGACATAAGTATAAGTTTTATCCTCGCCATATCCTTCTGAAGCCCTACGGGGATTTTTCGTTGGTCTATTGTAATACATAGGATTTTTTCGAAAAATAACAAATTCCTCGATTGGAAAAAAAATCTAGGCTATAGCTAAATTTTGACTGATTTTTATCGCGTTTTTTTAATTTTCGGCTCATCGAACTCAACGACATGGAATGTCAGATTAACGTCATTTCATATGTCAAAAAACCGATGACATCGGTGAAAAAAATCTGATGAATTTACAAACTCGCCCCTTCTATTTCTCTCTTTATCGAAAAAAGTGAGATAGCAATAGAAAATATATTTCCCTCTTTCTCTAAACGCCGAAGAGTAAAATAGAGGCGCGTTTCTGCGAGCTTAACATGGTTACTATTATTTTCTCTTTCTAAATGCATTCGTCTAAGCCTTGTGCCCACCAACGCGTGCCCACCCTGCTTCAAAAAACGCAACATGTGACTGGACATATATTTCCAATGCTTTTAAATGCAGAGTCACGTGATGCCATGTGTGGGCATGCCATGTGTGGGCATGCAAGGACACGCGTTGGTGTGCATCGGGTATAAGAGAGATCCAGCATACTACACCATCACAAAAAATACCCGCCTTTGCACCCTTCGACCACGCATAACTGTCAGAGGATAACTAGGGATATTTTAGAACACTTAAGATTTTGACAACTTAGACAGCCGCTGTGGTAGTATTTAACAACCACTACCACTACCACTCATAGATTTTACCAGAGTTTTTGGGACACATTAAAAACTGTCACTTGTAAAAAAATTTAGAGATGAGAAAAAATAAAATATTTGGCTTAATTTTACAAAATAAGTGTTTTATATGTTGCAACCTGATATTTTATTATTTTTAAAATTATTTACGCCAAAATTGTCTAAAACTAACCAGAAAAATAACCACAACTACAACGAAATGGATTCGTAGCTTACGGCAGTGGTAGTGGTTAATTACCACAACGGAATGACGTTTAGCTATTGCGCAGGCGCAGTAATTACCACAACCACTAGGAAGTGTCGAATAAGCGTTCCAAAATATCCCTACTTTCTCAAAAAGGTAGTTAGACAGCGGGGTCGAAGGGTGTACAGGCGGTATGTTCCTGATATGTTGGGTCTCTCTCAGACGAATGCATTTAGAAAGAAAAAATAATAGTAACGATGTTAGGCTCGCAGAAACGCCCCTGACGTGTACTCAAAGAGGCGCGTTTCTGCGAGCGTAACATAAGCTAAGTTCGGTATATAGATCGCAGATCAGACGGATTTTTGATCAGCTGATCGTCGATTAATCCGAGCAAGTCGCATTACCGAACGGGTTCAGATTTAAACTTTCTAACCTAATTTTTTTTTGTTTAAATGTTTATTTTTTTGTCGGTTGCTGGGTTTTTGAATCTGAAAGGTACCATGAATAATATGGTTTTAGAGGCTATTTGTGCTGTAGTGCACGGACAACAAATAATGTTTGAAGATTACCCAATAAACCAAATCCCCATGGGCCTAAATCGGCAAACTGAAGACTGCGAAGTGACGGATTCGGGCCGAGGGTACCCGCCGAAGCGTCGCGCTGGGGCGGGGGCGTGCTGCCTTCATTCCAAACATCAGCCACAGGGGATTACCGCTTTCGGCCAGTCAGATGTTACCACTTTTGTATCATAGGCTAGCCATAAGCTGCCATGTGGATTAAATGTAGTGATTTATACAAATATTGATTGCATATTGCACCGCAATGTTAAACCTAGTTTAAATTTAATTGATGTTTAGAATGTGATACCGTAGTTTATTATGAAAGCACATTCTAAACTACAATTAAATTGAAAGTTTAGTTTAGTTTCTTTATTGGTAAGTATTACACAAGTGCTTTGACAAGTTGCGGTCCAATTTGCAATAATAAGGAACAGAAATTTATATAATTTTTTTATTGTTTAAAATTAGTACAGGCACTTTGATTTGGTGTAGAAAAAATATCATTTAACAAACACCCTAGAAAAGTCCATTGCAGTTTTCCAGAACTCATCACCCTGCTGCAGGCTGAATCGTGATCAAGCTAATCTGAAACAATGCAAAAAAAAAGAATTTTACAAATTACATTTTTTATTAAGAATCAGTTTCACAAAATATGTCACATATTTTTTATTGTTCTTAGTTATGATGGACATTATTCTGATAAAACTATAGAGACTCAAGAATTTATTTTACATAAAAAGGCCTAGAAAGAACCCCTTCCAATTTCCTATGGAGCGTGTGCACCTATTCAATTTTTTCAAATAGGAGGAGAGGGGCAGACAATTTTTTCTATCTATATACTATACTATACTAGGTTCATAAGTATAGGTAGTTAAAGATACAAACTTTACGTTTACTGCATAGTCATTTTTTCAGAAAATGTTACTAGGTCTGTGGAACGGAAATCTTTGTGTGACTTTGGTGGGTTTTTTTTAATTAACTTTCATTTAATTAAGCTGTAGCTCTAGTGTCCAAATATGTTTAGACTTAACTTTTTTAATGCTGTGGGCTATCCTTTGCAATTTTATTTTTAATGTTGTAGGCTAGCTCTTGCAATTTTAATTGTAAGTTCTGTATTTAAAAAAAAAATAAGTGTATGTATTGTATAATGTCAAATTTTACTGAGTTATGTAATATCTGTTTTATTCATTAAACTTAATATTAATTATACCTATTTATTTATTAATTAAAATTCTCAGTTATAAAAAGTGAATTGAAAAAATCAATTAAGCCACTAGTTTTAGGATTATTTCTACTACAAAATAAACACAACTTGTATTTTTACAGAAGACTTTGAGTAATGAAAAATATATTATTCACCTCCAATTAATAAACCAACTTGTAGAAATCCCGATGCATTTCAAGCTATTCTTTGGTCCCGTGTAGCTACACTGTGGTGGCAATATGCAAGTTGTTCCTTGAATACCTTGCCTATCATTTTTCTTATGACTTTTTGGGAAATTTTTTTGTTTGAAACTGTAAAAAAAGTATAATACAATCGTAAGAAAACAATAGTACTTGTTTGGTTGGGTGTAGAGTTAGTGAAACAACAATTTAACCAAAAGAACTGTATTTTAGCAAGAGAAAATTACAACTTTCTTCTTGTCTTAAATTTTACCTTGACTGACTTTTTAGGTTAAGCTGCAGTCTAGAGTTGCTGCACTATAAAAAGTAAGCCATAAGACGCAAGGAAAATGAACTATGGCTTATCAATGTTGATGATTATAGTTCACAGAAGTAAGCAAAAAATTAATGCTTTTTAGTTCTTACTGCTTATGTCTTATGGCTTAAGGCCTATTTACTCAAGTTTTAATGGCTAAAGCCCAACGCACAATTTTTTCTTCTCTCTCTACTTTTTAAAGAAAAATAGAAATCAAAAAAGCATTAGGCATTATGCATTAAAACTTTAATATAACTGGACTTTTTACGTTGCAGCAACTCTAGACTGCATGTAGCTTTTATACCAAAAAAGCTCTCAAAGTAATAAACACAAAAATGGTAATCCAAAAATTATAAACAATACTTACATATTTTCATTCTCCTCCTGTTGACTCATTTTTTGTGTTTGTATAGCAATGATGACAAGGTTAACTGTTCAGAAGACTGTAATAGCTCTTTGACTTTGCTGGAGAGAAAGCTCTACGATTAAGAGACAGGCAATTTAAAGAACATTTCAGAATGTGCCACTCAACTCAACTCCAGTTTATAAATCACACCTCAGCTTTCGATTCAAAAAGCTCGCGCCAGTCGTTGCCGATGGCGCAATCGTCTTCAATCTATATTATGTCTGACTGAAGCTTACATAAAAACGTACTTAAATGGTTTTGATTTTCCACTACTTTTTCTTAAAATCCAAAAAAGTTCCAAGACAAAACTAAAAATAAATAAAAACATAACCCTAAAAGTTTAGATTAATCTGGAAAATCCATCTAAAATTCAGAGCAGGGCGATCTAGCTCCGATTGATCTGGATTCATTAAACAAACGCGCCAGATTTACCTCCCCTACCTCCGCTACGAATTGCCGAACGATTTGGAGCAGTCTGATTGATCGGATCTATATACCGAACGTAGCTATAGTTACTATTATTTTCTCTTTCTAAATGCATTCGTCTAATCCCCGTGTGCACGGGTTTGGCTTGACATGTAAGCCGAGCTTAAGCTTTAGTTTTGGTGTGCAATGGTGTGGAATATCATGTAAGTGTCACTTAAGCTGCAGTTAAGGGACCGCTTTCTCACTTCGGCTTAAATTTAAAACTAAGTTAAGTTAAAACTTAAGTATACGTTCAACTTATCCTTATTTCTCTTGTAGAGGTGCAACCTTGGATAAGTGGAACCAGAGAATATAAAATTGGGTTGATGCTATAAATTAAAATTGCCAGCGTCTCATTTTTTGGATGCAGCCTTGAATTTCAGTGTCAATTGTCAAATTTTTTGTTTATTTTTTCGTGGTTTCCAAAAATTGAAATTTAAAAAACGGACGATTTGGAAAAAAGCGAGAGCCCAAATTTTTATTTACTGTCAATTACTGTTGGAAGCAGAGGAGATTCACCAAGGGTTCCCGATTCACCATACCCAAGACCTGCAGAAAGACAGGAGATAGGTGATTTGAATTCTGTCCTTTGGTAAGTTTCTATAAAGCCTGTAGTTAGATAATAACTTTCTGTTTTATTAATGGGTTGGCCCCAAGAGGTGAACCCATCTAGCAGGAGGTAATAAGTTGGTCGTGGAAAGTCAGAGATTTTTGAGAAATGCTGTGGATACCATGGTGTTGTAGGTACCTACTTTTGTTTTAATTAAAACTGGGTGTCCAACTAATTTTTAATTCTTTTTAAAACTGTTATGTCATAATTCTTTGGAAAACAGAGAAATGTTTAAAAATATTATTTTCCTTTGTTTTATATTGCAGATAAAGAGGCAAGATGATAATCTTCATAGAAACGGTACACTATCGGCATCATAAAAGTGGTACACAATACGTTTTGTTGTAATACCTTGGTCTATTTTTACAAACAAAGTCACCCATTATTGTATTTTTCTTAAACTGTCAATGTATGTCATTCTGTATTTCAGTCTGACAAATAAATAAAAAATGCCTCCACAAATTTCTTTATTTGATAAAGCCCATCTCCTGGCAAAACTAAAACTAGGATGGTCAATTAAGGACGTGGCTAGACATTATGTACGCAGTAAAACCACGATTATAAAAATTAAAAAACGATGGGAAGAAGATCAGACAATAGAGAGAAAACAAGGGACTGGTTTATTGAAAGTTTCAACTAATGAACAAGATTATGACCTTATCGCTTTTATTTAAGAAAACCCTTTTCCAGGATGTGTAAGAGTGGCACAAAATCGCGTAAGGAAAGGCCGTAATTTAAGATATCGTGTAGCTGCTAAAAAAATAAGCTTACGAATGAAAAAAAAAACAAGCGAGGTTACTTTTTGCCCTTAATTACTCTCTAAAGGAACCAGAGTTTTGGCGAAAGGTAATATTTTCCGATGAAAAAGTTTTCCAGTCCTATAGTGATAGAAAACAAATTCGGGTGTATCGTCCACAAAGAACGCGCTATGAGATCGCGCTGGAAGATTTTCGGTAAATATGTGGGGTTGGATTTCTGCTAGAGGTCATGGTGCTCTATTTCGAATCAATGAAAGGCTCACAGCACAGCTTTACGAGGACATTTTAGAGAACACCATGCTTCCAGCCGTCACAGAACTTTATCAAGACCATTTTATTTTTCAACAAGACATTTGCCCTACTCATACGGCCAGAATTTGCCAAACTTGGTTTCGGGAGCAAAATATTGAAGTTCTTCCTTGGCCTGCGATAACCCCAGACGGTAATCCTATGGAAAATATCTGGGGTTTAATTTCAAAAATGCTGGAAAGCTTTAATATTGTGCCGGGAAATCAACATCACTTGGTCAAGTTAATAGTGAATGCTTATGAAGAAGTGATTGGTGAAAATGAAAACCTTTTTGAAATTTTGGCTGATTCTCTACCAAGAAGGTTAAACGGTATAATTGAGGTGAATGGCGCAATGACTAGATATTAAAATTTATATACCTAATAATTTGTTATTGTTTTATAATTTTCGTTACAGTTGTGTTTTTTAATTTTTTTCATAGTTGTTTTGTGCGTTAGCGTATTATTGTAATATAAAAATTATTTTTGAAAGCAATCTTTGATGTCAATATTTTCACATTTTAGTACCAGTCTGTCACAAAATATAATCCGGTAGTTAACCATACAATTTAAAAAATACCTATGTTTATCACGTACCACTTTTATGATGCCGATAGTATACATACTATACAGGGTTCCTAAGCAAATCCTTAGGGGGCCAAGCAGCCGTGTATAAGACGCAGACAAACGGAAAAGCACATAAGGCAGAAAAGGATGGGCATGGGGCGATGTTGTCACTACATCTTACACGTAGTAAATCCATTCCAGGTTGTTGTTTTCTAATGTTTTCCATTTTCATACCTTTAGGACTGGAATAAAAATTGTTTTGCTCGACTTTAATACCAAACTGACAAAAGATATCGTAAAAAAAAATATTTTTCGGCTTTTCATTTTGTAACCATTGTCCTTACGCACTGTTTACAGGCTGGGGACTGAGATACATGCAAATGCCTAACCTAAAGGGTTCATACACGGCCGGAGAAATCGACTGAGATATTTCCGTACAAACTTTATCAAGCAAATAGGGCGGGTTGGCGCCTTCGAACGTCCAACCCGGGTTTTGCACTTTGATTCGAAATCAAAAAGGAGGAACAGTCAGATGTGGGGCCGTGCACAAATTACGTAACGGTGATTTTACCAATTTTTGACCCCCTCCCTATGTAATGTTTTGTAACGGTTTGGCACGCCACTCCCCTATATTACGTAACGATTTCAAGACCACTACCCCCCCCCCCAAAAAAAAACTTTTCACTTATTTTCATTCCAAATTTTCTTTCACACAAATGCAAACGCTGTCGAAAACCACCCTCCCCCCTACGTAACGTTTTGTAACCCCCCCTCCCCCCTATGACCATTACGTAATTTGTGCACGGCCCCTGTAGTCCCAATGGAGGAGGGCGAGAAAATTGATATTTTTTCTTAAAAATTATACTCTTTAGACCTATTTCTTTCGTTCCCCAAATTACGTAATTTTTGAAAAAAAATTGTAAGCGGCGCCATTTTTATTTCGTGCTTTGTTTTTCTAACATTTTTGCGTTCGGCTAATTTAATTTAATTTTTGCCTGCGGCGCCCTTTATCTTCTCACTCGAAACCAAGATCCCCCGTTTTACGAAAACTGATCCCGTCTCTGTTTCTAAATTTTTTCGAATAAAAGTAGAGTATGACCATGGGGGAAATAATTTTTTTCTACGGTATGACGAAAATTTCGAGAAAGTTGAAGAAAAAAATAAAAAAGGTGGCAGAACTCAAGTTTTTCGTAAAAAAAACGTTTTTTGTAGAGAAACAGAGCAAAAGAAATCTTTTCACCCCTTTTTGGGTGTTACAAATATTGGCAGCCCCTTATTTTTCGCTTTTACCCTCCCGCTAGAAATGTAGTGTAGGGCCAGCTTTATTTAAAATCAATAATATCGCAAGCAAAAAGCTCTGCAGGAAAAACAGAGCGGTTTATTGATTTCTTTGGCTGCTAGTGCTAGCTGCATGGTTTGGCCGTTTTCGGATAGATGTCACTAGTAGAACAGAATGGAAAGAAATTTAATTAAAAGCGAAGATATTTCTTTCTAATGTTAACAACCTCACGAGTTTATCGCTCAGTATCGTAAATAATGGACCCTGCCGCCTCCTTTAAGTAAGAAAAAGCTGTGGTTTGGACCTGAAAAAATCTAATTTTTTCCTCGATCATCTCATGGTGTGGCCGCCATCTAGCGGAATTTGGAGACATCTTGTCAACGGTTATTATTGCAACTATGATTTATGCTCACAATGAAAGAGTGGCGACAATTTTTTCTCATGAAAGCAGTCCGGAGATAATAACAAACTGGCACCGTTGCTCAATATACCTGTTTCTTTTGTGCGCGCAGAACTTTCTATGCAATTTCTGTTTGATTTATTGAAATCCTATCCCTAAGGAAAATCTTAGGAACTCTGTATAAGAATATCTTATGGTAAATCTAAATCATCTGGAACTACAAAAAAGTTACTAACACATTTTTTGCATTATGAATTCACGTCCTTTATATAACATTTTTAATAGATCAATCAATCCTGATTCATCATTTAAAGAGCAATTTTTAAAAAAAAATTCCAAGAACTCTTTGCATTATTTATTTGCCTTTTTATTTTTTAGAAAGTTCTTTCAAACGACTTCCCTATCTACTAAAAAAAATGCAAAGACCAGGACTGGCAGGAGAAATCCCACAAAAGAAAAAAAAATTACAAAAAGTGATAGAAAATCCATTAATTTTATGTCAATATGGCAGAGAAAAGTCAGGAGAAGGCCACTAAAATGGTAGGAGTTCATCGACCTATGTGGAGAGGGTATTGCTTTGCTTTATCCCCAAGTTATTCAGTCAACTTTTATTATGTTTTAAATATTTTATAATTTAGAAGAAAGAATTACCTACCTTTTAAGATTTTATAAATAGGTACAGTTGTCAGTAATAAATTCTGCCCCCTTTGACAGATAAGAAAAATCTTGATATTTTATGGGGGCAGAA
Source organism: Oxystoma pomonae (assembly GCA_963921995.1). Taxonomy (NCBI): domain Eukaryota; kingdom Metazoa; phylum Arthropoda; class Insecta; order Coleoptera; family Brentidae; genus Oxystoma; species Oxystoma pomonae. The sequence goes on along the minus strand of OY998163.1, from coordinate 56,860,708 downwards.
TTTATTAGTTTTTAAGATGTTCTGGTAGGCAATAAAAAATAAATAAAACATGATAAAAAAAATAAAATTAAAATTAATTTGTTTTAAGAAAATTTTTATTTCAGGGTAGCTTTAAGACGTATCTGTAATTGGCATTCAGTGCTGTTGATACTTGTGTAATAAATAAATAAATAAATAAATAAATAAATAAATAAATAAATAAATAAATAAATAAATAAATAAATAAATAAATAAATAAATAAATAAATAAATAAATAAATAAATAAATAAATAAATAAATAAAATCTTTGAATATATCTTATTTGTTTTTTAGTTTTAAAACAAAGTATTTTATATACAAAACCTAAATAACTAGGTAACCACTAAATAACAGTGAAAATAGGAAGTTTTTGATCTGCATACAAAAATAACAACCTTTGTCGTTATTGTGATTTGAAAACCTGTCAAGAATAAAGTCATTTCGGTTTATATTTGTAACTAATTCTACGCTTACCCATAAAACAATATATTATGCATCTTCCTTAATCAAAAATCAATTTTAAACTTTTTTGCAAAATTCGCCAGAAGACAAACATTTTGATGTGGATTGACAGCAGTAAATATAAACAAAATAAAGATATCCACAAAAATAATCTACCTTTATTTTGCTTATGTATACCTCTGTCAATCCACGTCAAAATGTTTGTGTTTTTGGATAATTTTGCGAAAAGAAAGCTTAAAATTGTTATTTTTTTATAAAGGAAGATGCAAAATACATTGCTTTATATGTAAAAGCTTAGAAAGAGTTGGGAAAATAAACCGAAATCACTCTCTTCTTGAGAGCTTGTCAAACAATGACAACCACAAAGGTTCTTATTTTGGTATGCTGACCAAAAGCTCCTTAATATAGCAACCAAAAATTAGACTTCTTGAATTGTCATAACTTTAAAACAAATTTTCTGATAAAAAAAATACACAACTGAACATATATTATACTTTACAGTTTTCAGAACAAGTGTCAATAATGGCATTTCTTTAAAATTCAAGATGATAGAAAATTAAAAAAAATATGACACTTTTTTCAGTGTCCCGGCAACACCGGCTCTTTAGTCATTAGTTTGAGGTCCCGGCCTATAATTTGGGTCCTGTTGAGTTCTGACAGGAATATGGACCAACACCGTTCTCAACTAAAAATGGTGTTGTTTGGACCCTGTTTGCAGGAGGTGTACAAAATTTGAGGATTTGTTCACCCTTTGGGTTTTCACTATATTTTGTTATAATAATAATACAACAAAAACAAGTTCTTGTTTTAAATATCATTTTAAAAAACTATCTGCACCGATTAATATAAATAGAGGTATTTGCTGATTCTTATTTTGATAAATCTTGTAAAACAAATTGTGAGGTTAGAAATTTTTAAAATTATTTTTACTCCTAAAAAAACACAAAAATCGCTTAAAAACACTGTCAAAAGCCGAAAAATATGTTTTAAGATAATAGTAAAAGCAAAAAGGTCTCAAAAACTTGAAAAAATTTAGCCAAGTTTAACTTAAGTCTCAAAATTCTTCCACTTAGCTTTACGCCAACAATGTTTCCCTTAATGGACACTTTGACAACACCTGCAAGCTACTTATCTTAGTTAAGTTGAACTTAGAACTTAAGCCGAAGTGAGAAAGTGGCCCAAGATAAGCCGTAGAATTACTTCGGCTTAAGCGCATTTTGAGGTTATGTGAGGTATTTTTTTGATTATGTTTTTAAACAAAAGCCACTAATTTAATCAGATTATAAAACTGTTCTGTTGCCTTCAAATATTTCTGTGATTATAATAGTGGTCTATGCTTAAAATGGAACTTCTTTGGGATGACGAAGAAGATGAAGAATTAGACTTTGTAATTAATGGAATACCTACCAAGAAGGATTTTTCAAAGAATGAGATGAAGATACCTTTTACAAAAGGTTTAGAATGTCCAAAAAAAATCATGTTTTTTTCGCTAAGCGAATAATTCACCTTTTTTTGCAAATTCGTTTTAAAGAAACTGAAAAATGGCTTGGGTTGGTCTGGTGGTGTAATAATTAGTATGTTTTCACATGTCACACTCTTTGTCGGAACAGAGAACATGCTCTATGAAAGAAAAAGAATACAATCTTTTCAATACGTATTGATTACGATGTAAAAACATATACTAAATAAATAGTCAGGTTTTATAGTTAACCAATTATAGTAGTTTTATTTGCCTTTTCCTCCATACAATCATAAATCATCAAATAAAATTTGTTTTTTTAAAACAACCTCAAATTTTACGTGGTTTTTTGACAGCTGACAGGTAATAATCATGATCACCACACAAAAAACATAAAAAAATGCAGATAACTGCCACGTTGCCAATAATTTCCTTACTTTTTCCAAGTGGACATATTCGGAATTTTTGCAAAGCAAGTAAATCTTAAAGGTCACCCTCAGATCAAGCGGCACTTGAACAAGTGGAAGAAGTAAGGGGAAGTGGTGCACATGGGCATAAGAGAGATCCAGCCATAGAAATATAATGGGTTAAGAATGGGCAAAGACGACTGCGCATCCTAAAATCGGAGGACCCCATGGGGCCATCCATTTTGAATCACAGCACAGATCGGGCGACTGGAAGTTGCCGCATCCGCAACCAACCAATGTCATTTTCTTTGATTTTGACAGAGGACGGATTGTTGTCTGTCGTTTAGTGTTTGTTTTCATATTTTTCTCTTCGATTTTTAATTAAGCAGTTAGTGGATATTTACGTCGATTTAAAAAAAAATTCATAAAAAATCAAAAAAAGGCAGAAAATCATATACTTACTAAATAATTACCTTATTTTTAAGCTGGAAAGTTTCTGTTTTTTTTTATTTGAAATTTTTTAAATTATTTATAAACACATAGCTACAGGTTGGTTAACGTAAAATTTCTAAAATCACATGGAAAGGCAATCACACACAAAATTGCATAAGGTACATAACACATAGCATAAAATCTCTACAGTTCAGTGTTTGAGATGCTACACTAGGCATTATGTGACCCCATGCAAGTTTATGTGAGACAGCCTTAACTTCTCTTTTTTTTTTTAATTTGAAAAATACATTTTTGCAACTCATACCTCTTATATATATTGAGTTTTTGTTATTTATAAGGATATTTATTCACTTTTAAGATTCCAAAATGAATGAAACAACAACCCAGCATCGCTTCAATTCAAATATGCTCTTAGATGATTACTGCATACAAGAGTAGTAGAGTAGCTGGTGAGGGAGGAAACTGCAGGGTGATCATATTGTCAGTTCCGAAGAGGCTGTTGATATTTCTCTTGTGCGGAAATAAGGACTTGAAATGACTACTTTTTGGAAACTCCACCTCTGGAACTCAATCACTCATTTATTCTAATTAAAAATATTGTTGCCTGTTATGTTAGAATAAGGTTTTTTAATTTAAGCAAAAAAATTCACGTGCAAGGTAAAAATATAAGAAAGAAATTGAATAAGTTGATATTATTCAATCATCCGTAATTGTGACTGTCACATTGAATAAATCATTTTACTTTGAATTTTGTCATTTCTCCATCCATAGTGTATGTATTGAAACCTCATTTTTTCAATATTTTTTCAAAACAAAGGTGTTGTACCATAGTGTCAAAAAATGTTGTATTGTAAATAAATGTATCTGTTCTGATGCAGTTTTTCATATTTCTACCTCCCCCCCCTTTTAACTCCTAAGCCATCACATACTTTAAATTTGTCAAGCCATCAATTTGTCATATATACAGATGGTTTAAAAAAAAATAGGACATGTCATGATTTTACTTTGAGATTTAACAGCACAAACATCAATGTTGTCCTTTTTCTTTCAACCGGCTATACATATGACAACACATCAAATATTTTTTTAAATGATTGATTATGATTTGGGTGTTAACACTCCAACCCTATAGAAATATTAAAAAATTGGAGAAAATTCTGAAACACATCAATTTTGTTTGTAAGCAGGAGACTTTTTGGCTATATCTCAAAAACTAATTGATAGATTTTCAAAATTTTTACATGATTGTCAAGACATTTAGGAGACCTTCACAAGGTATCACTCGACCCACTTTCCCTATTCAAAATATAAGTTTACCCCTGGAAGGGGATGCATGCTATAAAAATCTTAAGATAGGTAGCCCAAAAGTGTCCTGTTTACAAACAAAATTGATGTGTTTCTTCCAATTCTGAACAAATTTTGAAAAAATCCAGGTTATCCCTTTTAAATGGGCAACCCTGTATGTATATATATATATACAGGGTGTACTAAAAATTCGAGTCCACCCTAATATCTCCAGAACCAAAAGAGACAGTAAAGTAAAATTTCACGCAATTAGATGGTTTACAAAAAAGTATCTTTTTGTATGCTAATTGTGCCGCCCTTCATTAAGTGGTGGAGCTAGAGCGGAGACAATACTTTTTATAATTGATATATCCTGCATATTTTCGAAAGTTTGAATAGAGCTTTTTATTCTGTTTCCAAAAATACCTAATATGTTACCTTTTCCTCTAACTGTTTTTAAATAAAATGACTAAAACTTTTAAATAAGAGCAATGATTTAGAGAAAGACTCCCCGAATATCTGTTTTCTTGGGATAGTTCTAAAATATTGACCGGTCAATTGACCACTGACCAGACCTTTCTGGTGGTCCGATTTTAACCAAATTTGGCAGAGACAATTCAACTGCATAAACAAACACATCCAGTAACATTTTACCCCCCTCACCCCTTAAGTAAGGGTGTTAGAGTGAAAAAACACGATTGACCAGCGAAAAAGTTGTTGACCGGACCCTTATCTTTATCCGATTATGATCAAATTTGGCGGAAATGTAAACGTACCTAAAGTACATTTGCTGTAAAAATTTAACACCCCTCACACCCCAGATAAGGGTGATAGATTGAATCAAATTTCGCAGAAATGTAAACGTACCTGCAGTACACTTGCTGTAAAAGTTTTGCCCCCCTCACCCCCTAGATAAGGGTGGTAGATCGAAAAAACACGATTGACCAGCGAAAAAGTTGTTGACCGGGCCTTTATCTTTATCCGATTTTGATCAAATTTGGCAGAAATGTATGTATGAAAGTACACAGGCTGTAAACGTTTTACCTCTTTCGCCCTTTAAGTAAGGATGTTAGAGCAAAAAAACACGGTTGACCAGCGAAAAAGTTGTTGACCGGGCTCTTATTTTTATTCGATTTTGATCAAATTTCGCATAAATGTAAACGTACCTGCAGTAAACTTGCTGTAAAAGTTTTGCCCCCCTCACCCCCTAGATAAGGGTGGTAGATCGAAAAAACACGATTGACCAGCGAAAAAGTTGTTGACTGGGCCTTTATCTTTATCCGATTTTGATCAAATTTGGCATAAATGTAAACGTACCTAAAGTACACTGGCTGTAAAAGTTTTACTTCCCTCAACCTTTAAATAAGGGTGTTAGAGCGAAAAAACACGATTGACCAGCAAAAAAGTTGTTGACCGGGCCTTTATCTTTATCCGATTTAGATTAAACTTGGCAGTAATGTAAACGTACCTACGGTACACGTGCTGTAAAAGTTTTACCTCCCTCACCCCTTAAATAAGGGTAAGAAAGCAAAAAAACACGATTGACCAGCGAAAAAGATGTTGACCGATCCTTTATCTTTATGTGATTTTGATAAAATTTGGCGGAAATGTAAACGTACCTAAAATACACATGCCAGAAAAGATATACTTCCCTCACCCCTTAGATAAGGGTGTTACAGCGAAAAAACACGATTGACCAGCGAAAAAGTTGTTGACCGGGCCTTTATCTTTATCTAATTTAGATTAAACTTGGTAGTAAGGTAAACGTACCCAAGTTTCACGTGCTGTAAAAGTTTTACCTCCCTCACCCCTTAAATAGAGGTAAGAAAGCGAAAAAACACGATTGACCGGCGAAAAAAATGTTGACCAAGCCTTTATCTTTATCTGATTTTGATAAAATTTGGCGGAAATGTAAACGTACCTAAAATACACATGCCAGAAAAGTTTTACCTCCCTCACCCTTTAAATAAGGGTGTTAGATCGAAAAAACACGATTGAGCAGCGAAAAAGTTGTTGACCGGGCCTTTATCTTTATCCGATTTTGATCCAATTCGGCAGAAATATAAACGCACCTAAAGTACACTTTCTGTAAAAGTTTTACCGCCCTTACCCCTTAAATAAGGGTGTTAGAGCGAAAAAACACGATTGACCAGCGAAAAAGTTGTTGACCGGGCCTTTATCTTTATCTGATTTTGATAAAATTTGGCAGAAATGTAAACGTACCTAAAATACACTGGCTGTAAAAGTTTTACCTCCCTCACCCCTTAAATAAGGGTGTTAGAGCAAAAAAACACGATTGACCAGCGAAAATGTTGTTGACTTGATCAAATTTGGCATAAATGTAAACGTACCTAAATTACACGTGCTGTAAAAATGTTACCCCCCCTCACCTTTTAAATAAGGGTGTTAGATCGAAAAAACACGATTGACCAGCGAAAAAGCTGTTGACCGGACGCTTATCTTTATCCGATTTTGATCAAATTTGGCAGTAATGTAAACGTACCTAAAGTACACTTGCTGTAAAAGTTTTGCCCTCCTCACCCCTTAAATAAGGCTGGTAGAACGAAAAAACACGATTTATCAGCGAAAATGTTGTTGACCGGGCCCTTATCTTCATCCAATTTGCACCAAAGTTGACAGTACACGTGCTGTAAACATTTTACCTACCTTACCCCCCAAATAAGGAAGGTAGAGCGAAAAAACGCAATTAACCAGCTAAAAAGTTGTTGAGCGGGTAAAACAAAAGATTTTAAATTTGAAAATATTAATTTATTAAATGGTAATAAAACATATATTTAATCTTAAAATAATAGATATTAAACGGAAAACATATTTTTTTTAATTAAAAAAAAAAATATTTTTTATTTTTTAATGAAATAGATTTTCAACTTTAAAATACGATGGATTTTTATATGTAATATGCTCAATTTTAATAGTTAATATCTTATTGTAATAAATGTTTATAATACTTCTTAAAATCTTGGATTTTTGTAATATATATTAATAAATATTTTATTAAATTTTAATATATTTATACTTATTTTTAAAATACTCTTTTTTCCGTGTAGTACTACAGAGTACGTACTCTATTTGCTTAAATAGAGTACATATACATTAATGAGTTTGGGTCTCATGTACACTCTGTATATTAGAATTTAAAATGTATGCAATTTAAAAGGAGCCGAAAGGAATTTCTGAGCGTATTGTTTTATTGTTTATAAATATATTTTATTCTTTTTTTTTGCTTTTCTTAAGGCAAGGAGGCTAGGAGGCCCCCCTTGCGGGGCCGACAGGGGCGTTTGACACGACCCTGTTTGAAAAATAATTTTTCATTTGTGAGGCCGGATGTAACGACCCAACGCTCACCCCGCACTGGAACAGAAGACAGAGAATTACCTGTCTGTGTCGATCTAATGAATGTTCTTTTTTTACATTTTATTTAATGCTTCTAGACGTAACCGTTTCATTGAGAGGAAAGTGGAATCGATTTATTTCAACACTCGTTCCACAAAACCAACAAAGATTACAGATTTTTTACTAAAATAAGTTAAATTTGTTAGATACTTATGTAATTCGTGTAGGATAGAGAATACATATTTTTATTTTAAATCTTTTATATATTTTCAGGGTAAATAATAAAAGGGTTTCGTAAAATTGCAAAATATATTGAAAAGAAAAAATGTATGTATGTAGGTCTTTTAATAACGACAACTGGCTATAACTATATATCTTATTGTTTATTACTGAGTAAAGTGACTAACAGTCATATCAATATGTAAGTATATCAAATATCTTCAAATGTACAAAAAAACTGCCGATTCTGCGACTATACTTTAATAATGACCCAGGGCGCTGCTTTAAAAATTATATCGCTGGTAGTAACAGTGGTGACCATCTAAGTAACCGATAAAAGTCAGAATAGTGCTGTAGAAATATAATTAATAAAATAAGAAAACTAATTTGGTTGAGTTTTTGAGTATCTATCTGAAAGTTATTCCGATTGCAGAACGTGCTGTGTTCTTAAAATGGGCGGTAAGTATGTACCATTACCTATAGTTAATAGGGGCGGATCTAGGAATTTTATTTGGGGGGGGGTCTATTGATGGCATGTCTTAAAAATAATTTTTATCTCAGAAACCCAGTGAAAAAACCCAAAAGAACTAACTGAAACTATAGCCCCTTCGACAAATAACTTTAATCTTTATATTTATAATTATTAAGGCACTTATATAACAAACAAAAAAATTGGTGCTAGAAAGCACCATACAATCAATTATATAATATTAAAAGGAAACTGCTTTACTTCTAAAGTTATGATTTTTAGTCCACCATACCAATATGGTATGAAGGACTAGGTATCAAAATCGTGAAATTTTGACTTTTCTTAATCGACGCCTTAATCGACGAAAAAAAAGTTGTCTGTTGTCTGTCTGTATACACGATAACTCAAGAACGCCTTAATCGATTTTAACGAAATTTAGTAAAAAAATACTCTATCGACTGACCATGGACCGATTTATTTTTGGGTAGGGTGATGGGGGGGGGGGGGTTAAAGGGGGGAAGAAGGGGATAAAATATTTTAAAAAAATTGTAACTTTGGAACAAAAGCAAGTAGCGATATACGGTTTTCAGATTTAAGTTTTCATGAATATTAACTAAAAATTTTGTTATATATAAAGTCCAAATTCGTGGGAGCTTCAGTTTCTGAGTTACTTGAAAAACCGTTAAAATATATTAAAAAAATCATAACTTTAGAAGTAAAGCAGCTATTGGTATGCGGCTTTAAGATTTTGGTTTTCGTAAATATGTACTACCCAAAAATTTTGTTATAAGGTTCAAATCTTTCAGAGCTTCAGTTTTCGAGACATTTTCATTTCCTTTCAACATAAAATAATTGATTGTATGGTGGACTATCCGTACTTTCTAGCACCAATTTTTTTAATATATTTTAAGGTTTTTTCAAATAACTCGGAAACTGAGGCTCCCAGAAATTTGGACTTTATGACAAAATTTGTAGGCCATATTCATGGAAACTTAAATCTGAAAACTGTATATCGCTACTTGCTTTTTTTCCAAAGTTACAATTTTTTTAAATATTTTACCCCCGTTTTCGCCCCTTCAACCCCTACCACCCTACCCACAAGTTAATCAGTTCATGGCCAGCCAATAGAGGATTTTTGTACCAAATTTCGTTAAAATCGATTAAGGCGTTATTGAGTTATCGTGTATACAAACAGACAACAGACCGATTAAGGTGTTTTGGAACATTCGTAACTCATTTTTAATCTCAGATTAATAAAAAAAATATTAGTCTTAATTTTTGAATCTCAGATTATAGTTATTAGTCTGAGTTTTTAATCAAATTAAGAAAAGTAAAAATTTGCGATTTTAATAGTCCCCCATATTATATTGTTATGGTGGACTAAAAAAATGGGTTTGCCACCTGAGTTCGCATTGACAAGTAATTGACCGCAATTTTAAATTAGCCTTGTAAAACATCATAAACGCCACTCTCTCTATACTATAAATAAAAGGACAATAAATCTTTTTTGGCTCGATTGCTACTTTCTTTCTACCTAAAAATGTCTTTCACGTTCAGTTTAAAAAGCTACATTTGAGCACTGAAATATTTAAAAAACACATTTGTTAATGAAAAAAAAAAAATAAAATAAATGCCTTATTTTTAAAAATCAAATGTTGTAAAAAAAATCTCATCATTATGAGAAAATTAACCAGTTTAAAGTGATTTGAAAATAAGTTTATATGTTTTTGATAAGTTACGAGGTTTTAAAGATATGACACAAAAATAATTACCCAAATTGGCAGGAAGCGTTCCTCATAAGTATAATATATGCAGCGTTTACGTCTTATAGTCCAATAGGTATAAAGAAAAATAAAATAAATGCCTTATTTTTGAAAATCAATTGTTCTAAAAAAAATCTCATCATTATGACAAAATTAACCAGTTTAAAGTGATTTGAAAATAAGTTTATATGTTTTTGATAAGTCACGCGGTTTTAAAGATATGACACAAAAATAATTACCCAAATTGGCAGGAAGCGTTCCTCATAAGTATAATATATGCAGCGTTTACGTCTTATAGTCCAACAGGTCTCAAAAATGTCAAAAATACAGTGACGTGCTCAGAAATTCTGGAGGGGGGAGCATGAGTCAATACATGGTCTCAAAAAACCATTTTATTCTTATTTTTTGGGGAAAGTTCAATCTTTAACGAGTGCATACTCAATGGCTCTTGGGAAGGGAGAAGACGAGGTGTGGGCTTGAGCGCCGCTCTATCTACACCACTGAAAAAAACATTGCACTTTTCCCAAAAAAAAAATTGGAATAAAATGGTTATTTGAGACCATATTATGCCCGCCCTCCTTTTGAGACCCCAGGAACAATTTCTGAGCACGTCACTATATTTTTCACAGTTTTTTAGACTACTTATACCTGCTGGACTATAAGAGGTAAACGATCCACATATTATACAGCTCAATTGTCTGGCACTTATGAGCAACGTTTCTTGCCAATTTGTTTATTTTTGTGTCATAGCTTGAAACCCGCGTGACTTATCAAAAACAATTAAACTTATCTTCAAATCACCTTAAACCGGTTAATTTTCTCATAATGATAAGATTTTTTTTTTACATCAATTGATTTTTAAAAACAAGACTTTTATGTTTTTTAAAAAATTGTTTAATGAAATTTTCAGTGCTAGCAAATGTAATTTTTTAAATTGAACGTGAAAGACATTTTTATGTAGAAAAAAATAGCAATCGAACAAAAAAAGATTTAATTAAGACATTTATAGTGGCGTTTATGATTTTTTTACAAAGCTAATTTAAAATGGCCGTCAACCCCATTGTTTTTGTTTGTTATAAGTCCCTTAGTAATTATAAGTATAAAAATAATAGTGTTTTAAACAACAAGGTTTGAAAACGACTTTTTGCACACGATCGAGACAGTTTGGTGGACCGAGCCGAAGGCGAGATCCATAAGTCGAGGGAAAGGTTTTCAAACGAGTTTTTTATGATACTTTTTATACGACTGAAAATAAACAGAGACCAGAAAAATCAAATTTCAACTTAACTCCTTTTTATTAATAAAATGTATGAAGGATCGTTTATACAAGGCATAAGCTTAGTCACTTGATTAGTATTTGGTTTTGTTATAGTCTTAGTTATAGTTTTAGTCTTAAAAATTGCTCACAGTTCATACTTGTCTCTGTTATAGTCATAACAATCACTAAGCAAGTGCATTTAACATCACTTTTTTGATGTTTTGTTTTATTTACTTTTATTTTTGGTAGTTTTTTTTAAAGAAAATAAGGTTCAATAGAATCAATTGTTTATTTTGGAACCTAAAAAACCCTTAGCAACCTGTTTTTTGCTTTTAATTTGTCTGTATAAAATTTTTGAAATTATTGATTTCATTCCTTTCAAAATAGTTGGACGCCATACTTAAAATTTGGACACGCGCATGCGCACTTATATTTGTTATAGTAATAGTCGTAATTTTAGTTATAAAAGTTGAAAGTTGCCGACTTTTCCTTAGGACTGTGACTAAACCTATGACAAAGCATAATCAAAAGCATTGCATGAACACTTTCATAAAAAACAGTGGTTTTAACTTTTTTATGATTGACCCCCAGATGCAACGTAAAAATATTCGGATTAGTTTAGCTAATCCATGCTTTCTCTTTGTTCATTTATGTGGGATCAAGAGAGAAAAAGAATGGATTAGATAGCCAATCGCGATTAAATGCCTACGGTGGATTTAGGGATGAGACTATTACAAAATTAAACCAAAGACTAAGACTATATTCTATTCAAAGTATCTAATCAACAAAACAAAGGAGCCGTGACGGTTGCTATGGAATTTAGCCAACTTATATTGTTGGGTGACAACAACAAAAATCACAATAACGGGAGACGCGTGTGCAAAAATGACGTAGCGTATGCAAAACGTTTTTCACACAGCGGCGTGCGCTTAATACCGTTTTAAGATCGTGTTCTTTATGCGCAAAACCCTCTTTTTCAAGTCGTAAAAAAAAGTTATTTCAGTTGTTGTCCTTTGTGGGTCCATTCAAAAATCACAAAAAAAATGGTCTTTCGAGTTTTTTGGATCACATATTTTGATTGTTTTTAGGTGACATGACATTTTAACTTTAGGTGACATGACATTTTAACAAAAGTTTTTTAAGGGCCCAAATATTACTTAAATACCAAAGTAAACTTTTTCAAATAGGACTCACAGATTTTGAAATATAGCTTTTTAAAGTTCTAACCTTAACCTAAAAATGAGTTATTAGCAACTAGAGCAGCCATCGAAACGCGGTTTTGTAATTTAAAGAATTTTAATTTGAATTAAATTTCTCTTTACTTGGGAGGTTTAAGGGGGGGGGTTCATTTAAAAAACTTAACTCGTGTACCAAAGCAGCTGACGAAGCTCCATTGAGCATTAGGCCAAAATTTAAGGATTTGCGGACAAAACCGCGTCGCAAGAACAGCGCCAACAAAAACCACGCCACCAAAACTGCGCAAAGCCTTTATCACGCTAACCACGTCTACTGACGGAGGTTGCAGGTTGGTAAGGTTTGGTTTGGTGGATTGGGTTGGATTGAGTCATGTTGTCGTTTTTGTTGGCGCGGCTCTTGCGGCGCGGTTTTGTATGCAAATCGAGAAGTTAAGTTTATTTAGTATGGTGCCTCCTGGCGCGAATTTTTTAATTTATGTTTTTAGAGGTATATATGCAGAGTGCAGCAGCCTTGTCTCTTGAAGACTATTACAATATTTTAAATCACTTTGATGAAAAAAAAGTTTTGACAGAGCCGCCAGTTAAGCCAAAACCGTCAGATATTTACATATATAGGGCTAAAACGCCGGATAGTATTCAAGACTGGAAAGCAGACCAAAAAAGGTGGAGATCTATTGGACGCAAATATTTGCCAAAACAAGATCCTAAACTTATTTGTCATTACTTCAGAAGCTTACAAAATCCACAGTTTTTAAAAAGAGCTTATGTGTTATACGAATCAAATAAAAAAGGTTACCAGAACACAACTTTAATACATTATATTGGAAGCGTACATGTGGAGGTTCCATTGCCACATGGAAATACAAAAAAATTTAAAGACATAAATTTTATTCCAACGGCTAAATCGCAAATAAAAAAACAAAAAGAACACCTCACTGATATGCCACAAAATGTGTATAAATCTCTTGTGGGGGAAGATGTTGAACCCAAACTAATTCCCGTTCTGCATCCAAGAGATGCCAAGCAAATTCGTAACACAGTTTACAAGGAACGGGAAAGAAAATTACTTTCTTCAGATGATATCGTGGGAACATACTTGCTTGGCGGCGAGTTAAATGATTTTGTCCAAAAAATTGAACTATTGCCAGACTTTTATATTATTATTTCAAGTACAGAAATGCGCAGCTATTTTGGGCAAATTGAAGACAAAATTGAAATCTATTACGACACCACCTTTAACTTAGGTGATTTTAATGTGAGTCCATTGACATTTAAGGATCTCCAATTTGAAAAAGATCCCGTTATTCCTTTGACGTATCTTATACACCATAAAAAGAATACTTCTATGCATAAAAACTTTTTCTTTTTTTTTAAACAAATTTGTTCGAATATTAGCAAACAGTATATTATAACAGATCGGGAGCAGGCAATAGTCACCGCCATACAGGATACCTTACCAGAATGCAGTCACTTTTTCTGCTGGAATCATATTCAGCAGGATATTATAAACTGGGTAAAAAAACAAAAAGAATGCAGTCAGACAGACAGAAGTTTATACGCCAAATATATAAAAAATCTCCTGGATAGTAGTTCGTTAAAGGAATATAACAAAAAATATCATCTAATGAGCACCCAATGGACGGAAGCATTTAAATCGTACTATGACACTAATATTGCCGAGGCGGTTATTACAAGCGGCAAATGGAACTTAGAACGCTTCGGTCTATATAAACCTGGAAGCGGAATCACTATTAATCCTACGGAAAGCATGAACGCCGTTCTTAAAAGATACCTCGACCGCAGGAAGATTAAGGCTTAAGTTTTAGTTTTGTGTTTATACCAGTTAGATCTTTTTTATCAAAAAGAAATGATTAGAGGCTTTTGTAACTTAGGAAACTACCATCTGAAACAAACGCATTTAACTTTAGCCAAAAAACCGGAAGAAGTTTCATATCCTAAAAGCCATTTGGATTTAAAAAAGCTACCATACATATTTGAAAATAAAGATTTCATGGGAAAAGAATTATCTACCGAAAATGACAAAATGTTATTATACACAAAAAATGCTATGGCCAAAATGCTAGTTTTGCAAGGGGCTGTTAAACTCATTCCAGAAGAACAGGTTTTTGTAGTTACCTCCCACAACAACGGAAAATATTTGGTTTCCTTATTTCCCAAAGAATCTTGTACATGCATGGCAAAAAAATATTGCCATCACATTGACGCCGCCAATATATCTATCGGAAAAGATAGGGAAAAGGCAAAACAAGTTAAACTTTCAACAATAATGAAGAGAAGAAGGGGTTATAGGTAGGTAATTATAATTATAACCCACGTTTATTATGTTTCTTCTAGTTTTTCTATACTTTTGTTATATATAGATATTTTAATTAATTTATACTTCATTTCTCTATAGAGCTGGTAGAAAGGGTGGTCCGGGAAATATCATGGTAGTCGACGCAGCAGATGATTCTGTAGCAAAGAAAAGGAAACAAGACCATGCAGGTACTACATTAATGGTGCCAACTTTACACAGCGATAAAAGAGAGGATAAGGGCCGCAGTGGAGCAGAAGAGTATTTTTAGGTTTTCTGACAGAAAATCATTCGAGATTATGTTTATCTTTCAAAAATATGTTATCGAAAACATTGTTCTAAAACGAATATGAAACAACTCCGCGTGTGCGGTCGCCCGCCGAAAATGGGCTAGCGCTGCGCGGGCATTAACCCGAGTTTATCAAAGAACCAAGAGCACCTTAGTGGGTCGCTGTTTTTATTTTGATCCAATAATTTTTTTTATTGTAAATTATTGCGGCATAGTTATCTGCAAGTTTACTAGTGAAATCTCGGACGGCAAAGGATAGATTTTAGATCCCAACCTCAGTTTCAAAAACACACGGATACTTGAGTATTAACAAAACAGTTCAGTAAAGCTCCAGTTAGAGGTTGGAGAGACTCTTGCTCGTCGTTGACGCTCCTGTTTAAAATAGAATATGATTATTTCGTCTAGCGTCAGCAGCCGATTTTTAAATCTGGAGGCTTTCTAAGTTAACCTGTTGTCCTAAAACCAGTGGTAGCAAATGCACTTGTAAAGGCAACCTTAAACAGTACACCTAGTTACTTTAATATTATGTAGTTGGGTAGCGTTGTTTTAGCAAATAATTCTGCAGTAAATGGTTTTCTTTTATTTTAGTATTATTAGTATTAGTATTTAGTATTAGTGAATATATTGATATCCATTGCATATTTTCGGAGACTTTAAGCACACCAAGGGGCACATGTACTGCATTAGCAGAAACCGAGCCACTAACACAATACAAAAAATCATTGTTTTTGTCTGAAAAATCAAAATAAACAAGCGGTCACATGAACCTAGAGGGTTATTTATGGCGTGTTACGGTACAGCGGCGGTAATGGTAAGGCAAGTTCGGGCTACTTTATCGCATCGTGACTTACACAGACGCGTGCCAGACCACACACACTTTACAAAAAAAGCAAAAGTAAAAAAAAACTAATGTGATTTAGCGGCGCGGAATGCGAAGTCAAAATAAGTAACCTAACCCCAAATTTTTGACCCGGTGCTAAAAAAGCTCTGGTGTCCCACTGTGGACAAACATAAATAAACTCTCCGCATTGCGTAAAATTTTGTTAAATTGATTTCCCAATTTCTTTCCTTTCGGAGAGACACTAACTGTAAGCTACTTTAGACCGACGTCTGAACTTTGGCTGTCCTTTGAAATGATTTTGGGGTCTCTTCTATACTCAAACAATGCTCATATCAAAATAATTAGTTATTTTATGTTTGATAGTACAATGGGTAAAACGAGATTTTTAAGTCAATAAATTGAGATTTTATTGTGTCTTTTGGTAGCAACTTTTGACTAAATTATTGCAATGTAACGCGCTTATCAAACTATTCCCATGAGTAAAACTCGGGGTCACCAGGATTGTGGTACTTATGCGTTCATGCACCCTTATTCCTGTAGCGACTCGTCAAAAAGCCATAATTTTGTGTCATTTTGTTTTAGCTAAATTTTGATAAAAACGATATATCGTATATTTTGATGATTTAAATTGCAACTCTTAAAATCCTTGAACCTCGTTTTAACCCTATAAAATTCCTTATCAGAGAGTACTGCCAACGCAGCTCGACCCTTGTGGTATAGGTTTGGCACCTGCAGAAAGTTTTTGATTTAGAATTTATAAAATATTTTTCCAGGAACTACATAAGTAAATAGTAGAGAGGTTTTCTAACCAATCTTCCTGCGGTACCAAAGCCAGGCGTGAAAATTTATTTTTTACTATTAATATGAACCATGCTGCGCCTCAATTGTGTCGTGTCCTATTTTGCATTATAAACATGATCAAAATAGGGATTACCCATCAAAATATTGATGCCTGATAAAGTTTTAAAATCATTTTTGACGCCATGCGGCAAGCGTCCCGTACAATTTTAGTTTTAAAAAGTTTGTTACCTTATTTTTAGTTATCACGTTGTCTGCCTTTAAGTACCTGCCTACTAAAACTGTTACCCACTTCTTTTTGTTAGTTTAGGAGGATTTTTCTTTAACTAAAGATCATAGTGATGTAAAATTTTTTAAGTAATAAACATTCTTCAAAGCATTTTAAATTAGTTTTTCTTTAATGAATTGCCGTTTATTATAAGAAATAATTCGAGTAAAGATTTACTCTAAAACTTCCCATGCTCAAAAAAATACATATCCAGGGTAACAGATGATCTAACGTCATGTCAACAACTTTTTCGCTGGTCAATCGTGTTTTTTTGCTCCACCACTCTTATTTGGGGTAAGTGTACTTTAGGTACGTTTACATTTTTGCCAAAATTGGTGAAAATCGGATAAAGATAAGGGCCCGGTCAACAACTTTTTCGCTGGTCAATCGTGTTTTTTGGCTCGCCGCCCTTATTTGGGAGGTGAAATTGGTAAAATTTTTACAGCACGTGTACTTTAGGTATGTTTACATTTCTGCCAATTTTGATTAAAATCGGATAAAGATAAGGGCCCGGTCATCAACTTTTTCGCTGGTCAATCGTGTTTTTTTGATCAACAACCCTTATCTGGGAGGTAAAGGAGGTAACATTTTTACAGTACATGGGAGGTGAAGGAGGTAACATTTTTACAGCACATGTACTTTAGGTACGGTTACATTTCTGATAAGTTTGATCAAAATTGTATAAAGATAAGGGCACGGTGAACAAAATTTTCGCTCTAACACTTTTATTTAAGGGGTGAGGGGAATAAAATTTTAGCAGCGCGTGTACTTTAGGTACGTTTACATTTCTGACAAGTTTGATCAAAATTGTATAGAGATAAAGGCCCGGTCAACAACTTTTTCGCTGGACAATCTTGTTTTTTCGCTCGACCACCCTTATTTGGGAGGTGAGAGGATAAAATTTTTACAGCACGTGCAGTTTAGGCACGCTGACATTTCCGCAAATTTAATCAAAATCGGATAAAGATAAAGGCCCGGTCAACAACTTTTCCGCTGGTCAATTGCCTTTTTTCGCTCTAACACCCTTATTTAAGAAGTGAGGGGGGTAAAACTTTAACAACACGTGTACTTTAGGCACCTTTACATTTTTGCCAAGTTTAATCAAAATCGGATAAAGATAAGAGCCCGGTCAACAGCTTTTTCGCTGGCCAATCGTGTTTTTCCGCTCTACCTTTATTTAGGGGGTGAGTAGGGTAAAACATTAACAGCAAATGTATTTGAGGTACTTTTACATTTCTGCCAAATTTGATCAAAATCGGATAAGGATAAAGGCTCAGTCAACAACTTTTTCGCTGGTCTATTGTGATTTTTCGCTCTACCTTCCTTATTTGGGGGGTGAGGGAGGTTAAATGTTTACAGCACGTGTACTTTCGATACCTTTCCATTTCCGCCAAATTTGATCAAAATCAGATAAAGATAAGGGCCCGGTCAACAACTTTTACGCTGGTCAATAGTGTTTCTTCGCTCTAACACCCTTATTTAAGGGGTTAGGGGGGTAAAATCCTTACAGCGCGTGTATTTTAGGTACTTTTACATTTCTGCTAAGTTTGATCAAAATCGGATAAAGATAAGGGCCCGGTCAACAGCTTTTTCGCTGGTCAATCGTGTTTTTCCGCTCTAACACCCTTATTTAAGAAGTGAGGAGGGTAAAACTTTAACAGCACGTGTACTTTAGGCACGTTTACATTTTCGCCAATTTTGATCAAAATCGGATAAAGATAAGAGCCCGGTCAACAGCTTTTTCGCTGGTCAATCGTGTTTTTCCGCTCTACCCCTTTATTTAGGGGGTGAGTAGGGTAAAACATTAACAGCAAATGTATTTGAGGTACTTTTATATTTCTGCCAAATTTGATCAAAATCGGATAAGGATAAAGGCTCAGTCAACAACTTTTTCGCTGTTCTATTGTGTTTTTTCGGTCTACCTTCCTTATTTGGGGGGTGAGGGAGGTTAAATGTTTACAGCACGTGTACTTTCGATACCTTTCCATTTCTGCCAAATTTGATCAAAATCAGATAAAGATAAGGGCCCGGTCAACAGCTTTTTCGCTGGTCAATCGTATTTTTCCGCTCTAACACCCTTATTTAAGAAGTGAGGAGGGTAAAACTTTAACAGCGCGTGTATTTTAGGTACTTTTACATTTCTGCTAAGTTTGATCAAAATCGGATAAAGATAAGGGCCCGGTCAACAGCTTTTCCGCTGGTCAATCGTGTTTTTCCGCTCTACCCCTTTATTTAGGGGGTGAGTAGGGTACAACATTAACAGCAAATGTATTTGAGGTACTTTTATATTTCTGCCAAATTTGATCAAAATCGGATAAGGATAAAGACTCGGTCAACAACTTTTTCGCTGTCTATTGTGTTTTTTCGCTCTACCTTCCTTATTTGGGGGGTGAAGGAGGTTAAATGTTTACAGCACGTGTACTTCCGATACCTTTCCATTTCTGCCAAATTTGATCAAAATCAGATAAGGATAAAGGCTCGGTCAACAACTTTTTCGCTGGTCTATTGTGTTTTTTCGTTCTACCTTCCTTATTTGGGGGGTGAAGGAGATTAAATGTTTACAGCACGTGTACTTCCGATACCTTTCCATTTCTGCCAAATTTGATCAAAATCGGATAAGGATAAAGGCTCGGTCAACAACTTTTTCGCTGGTCTATTGTGTTTTTTCGCTCTACCTTCCTTATTTGGGGGGTGAAGGAGGTTAAATGTTTACAGCAGGTGTACTTCCGATACCTTTCCATTTCTGACAAATTTGATCAAAATCAGATAAAGATAAGGGCCCGGTCAACAACATTTACGCTGGTCAATAGTGTTTCCTTGCTCTAACACTTTTATTTAAGGGGTTAGGGGTGTAAAATCCTTACAGCGCGTGTATTTTGGGTACTTTTACATTTCTGCTAAGTTTGATCAAAATCGGATAAAGATAAGGGCCCGGTCAACAGCTTTTTCGCTGGTCAATCGTGTTTTTCCGCTCTACCACCCTTATTTGGGGGGTGAGGGAGGTAAAAATTTAATGGCAAATGTACTTTGGGTACTTTTACATTGCTGACAAATTTGATTAAAATCGGATAAAAATAAAGACCCGGTCAATAAATTTTTCGCTGGTCAATTGCGTTTTTTCGCTCTACTTCCCTTATTTGAGGGGTTAGGGGGTAAAATCTTCACAGCGCATGTACTTTAGGTACTTTTACATTTTTGAAAAATTTTATCAAAATCGGATAAATATAAGGGCCCGGTCAACAACTTTTTTGCTGGTCAATCGTGTTTTTTTGCTCTAATACCCTTATTTAAGAGGTAAGGGAGGTAAAATTTTTAAAGCGCATGTACTTTAGGTACTTTTAATTTCTGCCAAGTTTGATCAAAATTGGATAAAAAAAGGGCCCGGTCAACAATTTTTTTGCTGGTCAATCGTGTTTTTTTGCTCTAATACCCTTATTTAAGGGGTGAGGGGGGTTAAATTTTTACAGCAAGTGTACTTCAGCTACCTTTCCATTTCTGCCATGTTTGATCAAAATCGGATAAATATAAGGACCCGGTCAACAGCTTTTTCGCTGGTCAATTGTGCTTTTCTGCCCTACCACCCTTATTTGAGGGGTGACGAGGGTTAAATTTTTACAGCAAGTGTACTTCAGCTACCTTTCCGTTTCTGCCAAGTTTGATCAAAATCAGATAAAGATAAGGGCCCGGTCAACAGCTTTTCGCTGGTCAATCGTGTTTTTCCGCTCTACCACCCTTATTTGGGGGGTGAAGGAGGTAAAAATTTAGTGGCAAATGTACTTTGGATACTTTTACATTGCTGACAAATTTGATTAAAATCGGATAAAGATAAAGGCCCGGTCAATAAATTTTTCGCTAGTCAATTGCGTTTTTTCGCTCTACTTCCCTTATTTGGGGGGTTAGGGGATAAAATCTTTACAGCGCATGTACTTTAGGTACTTTTAATTTCTGCCAAGTTTGATCAAAATTGGATAAAGAAAAGGGCCCGGTCAACAATTTTTTTGCTGGTCAATCGTGTTTTTTTGCTCTAATACCCTTATTTAAGGGGTGAGGGGGGTTAAATTTTTACAGCAAGTGTACTTCAGCTACCTTTCCATTTCTGTCAAGTTTGATTAAAATCGGATAAAGATAAGGGCCTGGTCAACAACTTTTTCGCTGGTCAATCGTGTTTTTTCGCATTAACACCCTTATTTAAGGGGATAGGGGGGAAAATCTTTACAGCTCGTGTACTTTAGATACTTTTACATATCTGTTAAGTTTGATCAAAATCGTATAAACATAAGGGCCCGGTCAACAGCTTTTTCGCTGGTCAATTGTATTTTTCTGCTCTACCACCCTTATTTGGGGGGTGAGTGATGTAAAATCTTTAAAACGCATGTACTTTATGTACTTTTACATTTCTGCCAAGTTTGCTCAAAATCGAATAAAGATAAGGGCCCGGTCAACAGCTTTTTTGCTGGTCAATTGTGTTTTTCTGCTCTACCACCCTTATTCAAGGGGTTACGGGGGTAAAATCTTTACAGCAAGTGTACTTCGGCTACCTTTCCATTTCTGCCAAGTTTGTTTAAAATCGGATAAATATAAGGGCCCGGTCAACAACTTTTTTGCTGGTCAATCGTGTTTTTTTGCTCTAATACCCTTATTTAAGGGGTAAGGGAGGTAAAATCTTAAAACGCATTTACTTTAGGTACTTTTACATTTCTGCCAAGTTTGATCAAAATCGGATAATGATAAGGGGCCGGTCAACAGCTTTTTTGCTGGTCAATTGTGTTTTTCTGCTCTATCACCCTTATTTGGGGGGTGACGAGGGTTAAATTTTTACGGCAAATGTACTTCAGCTACCTTTCCATTTTTGCCAAGTTTTATCAAAATCGGATAAAGATAAGGGCCCGGTCAACAACTTTTTCGCTGGTCAATCGTGTTTTTTCGCTCTAATACCCTTATTTAAGGGGTAAGGGAGGTAAAATCTTTAAAACGCATGTACTTTAGGTACTTTTACACTTCTGCCAAGTTTGATCAAAATCGGATAATGATAAGGGGCCGGTCAACAGCTTTTTTGCTGGTCAATTGTGTTTTTCTGCTCTATCACCCTTATTTGGGGGGTGACGAGAGTTAAATTTGTACAGCGGCTGTACTTTAGGCATTTTTATATTTCTGCCAAGTTTGATCAAAATCGGATAATGATAAGGGGCCGGTCAACAGCTTTTTGGCTGGTCAATCGTGTTTTTCCGCTCTACCACCCTTATTTGGGGGTGAGGGGAGTTAAATTTGTACAGCGGCTGTACTTTAGGCATTTTTATATTTCTGCCAAGTTTGATCAAAATCGGATAAATATAAGGACCCGGTCAACAACTTTTTCCCTGGTCAATCGTGTTTTTTCGCCCTACCATCCTTATTTGGGGGGTGGGGGGGGATTAAATTTTTACAGCCAGTGTACTTCAGCTACCTTTCCATTTCTGCCAAGTTTGATCAAAGTCGGATAAGGATAAGGGCCCGGTCAACAACTTTTTCGCTGGTCAATCGTGTTTTTTCACTCTACCACTCTTATTTGGGGAGTGTGGGTGGTAAAATTTTTACAGCACATGTACTTTGGGTAAGTTCACATTTCTGCCAAGTTTGATCAAAATCGGATAAAGATAAGGGCCCGGTCAACAACTTTTTTGCTGGTCAATCGTGTTTTTTTGCTCTAATACCCTTATTTAAGGGGTAAGGGAGGTAAAATCTTTAAAACGCATGTACTTTAGGTACTTTTACATTTTTGCCAAGTTTTATCAAAATCGGATAAAGATAAGGGCCTGGTCAACAACTTTTTCGCTGGTCAATCGTGTTTTTTCGCATTAACATCCTTATTTAAGGGGCTAGGGGGGTCAAATCTTTACAGCTCGTGTACTTTAGATACTTTTACATATCTGTGAATTTTGATCAAAATCGGATAATGATAAGGGGCCGGTCAACAGCTTTTTTGCTGGTCAATTGTGTTTTTCTGCTCTATCACCCTTATTTGGGGGGTGACGAGAGTTAAATTTGTACAGCGGCTGTACTTTAGGCATTTTTATATTTCTGCCAAGTTTGATCAAAATCGGATAATGATAAGGGGCCGGTCAACAGCTTTTTGGCTGGTCAATCGTGTTTTTCCGCTCTACCACCCTTATTTGGGGGTGAGGGGAGTTAAATTTGTACAGCGGCTGTACTTTAGGCATTTTTATATTTCTGCCAAGTTTGATCAAAATCGGATAAATATAAGGACCCGGTCAACAACTTTTTCCCTGGTCAATCGTGTTTTTTCGCCCTACCATCCTTATTTGGGGGGTGGGGGGGGATTAAATTTTTACAGCCAGTGTACTTCAGCTACCTTTCCATTTCTGCCAAGTTTGATCAAAGTCGGATAAGGATAAGGGCCCGGTCAACAACTTTTTCGCTGGTCAATCGTGTTTTTTCACTCTACCACTCTTATTTGGGGAGTGTGGGTGGTAAAATTTTTACAGCACATGTACTTTGGGTAAGTTCACATTTCTGCCAAGTTTGATCAAAATCGGATAAAGATAAGGGCCCGGTCAACAACTTTTTTGCTGGTCAATCGTGTTTTTTTGCTCTAATACCCTTATTTAAGGGGTAAGGGAGGTAAAATCTTTAAAACGCATGTACTTTAGGTACTTTTACATTTTTGCCAAGTTTTATCAAAATCGGATAAAGATAAGGGCCTGGTCAACAACTTTTTCGCTGGTCAATCGTGTTTTTTCGCATTAACATCCTTATTTAAGGGGCTAGGGGGGTCAAATCTTTACAGCTCGTGTACTTTAGATACTTTTACATTTTTGCCAAGTTTTATCAAAATCGGATAAAGATAAGGGCCCGGTCAACAACTTTTTTGCTGGTCAATCGTGTTTTTTTGCTCTAATACCCTTATTTAAGGGGTAAGGGAGGTAAAATCTTTAAAACGCATGTACTTTAGGTACTTTTACATTTCTGCCAAGTTTGATCAAAATCGGATAATAATAAGGGGCCGGTCAACAGCTTTTTTGCTGGTCAATTGTGTTTTTCTGCTCTATCACCCTTATTTGGGGGGTGACGAGAGTTAAATTTTTACGGCAAATGTACTTCAGCTCCCTTTTCATTGTTGCCAAGTTTTATCAAAATCGGATAAAGATAAGGGCCCGGTCAACAGCTTTTTGGCTGGTCAATCGTGTTTTTCCGCTCTACCACCCTTATTTGGGGGTGAGGGGAGTTAAATTTGTACAGCGGCTGTACTTTAGACATTTTTATATTTCTGCCAAGTTTGATCAAAATCGGATAATGATAAGGGGCCGGTCAACAGCTTTTTGGCTGGTCAATCGTGTTTTTCCGCTCTACCACCCTTATTTGGGGGTGAGGGGAGTTAAATTTGTACAGCGGCTGTACTTTAGGCATTTTTATATTTCTGCCAAGTTTGATCAAAATCGGATAAATATAAGGACCCGGTCAACAACTTTTTCCCTGGTCAATCGTGTTTTTTCGCCCTACCATCCTTATTTGGGGGGTGGGGGGGGATTAAATTTTTACAGCCAGTGTACTTCAGCTACCTTTCCATTTCTGCCAAGTTTGATCAAAGTCGGATAAGGATAAGGGCCCGGTCAACAACTTTTTCGCTGGTCAATCGTGTTTTTTCACTCTACCACTCTTATTTGGGGAGTGTGGGTGGTAAAATTTTTACAGCACATGTACTTTGGGTAAGTTCACATTTCTGCCAAGTTTGATCAAAATCGGATAAAGATAAGGGCCCGGTCAACAACTTTTTTGCTGGTCAATCGTGTTTTTTTGCTCTAATACCCTTATTTAAGGGGTAAGGGAGGTAAAATCTTTAAAACGCATGTACTTTAGGTACTTTTACATTTTTGCCAAGTTTTATCAAAATCGGATAAAGATAAGGGCCTGGTCAACAACTTTTTCGCTGGTCAATCGTGTTTTTTCGCATTAACATCCTTATTTAAGGGGCTAGGGGGGTCAAATCTTTACAGCTCGTGTACTTTAGATACTTTTACATATCTGTGAATTTTGATCAAAATCGAATAAAGATAAGGGCCCGGTCAACAACTTTTTTGCTGGTCAATCGTGTTTTTTTGCTCTAATACCCTTATTTAAGGGGTAAGGGAGGTAAAATCTTTAAAACGCATGTACTTTAGGTACTTTTACATTTCTGCCAAGTTTGATCAAAATCGGATAATAATAAGGGGCCGGTCAACAGCTTTTTTGCTGGTCAATTGTGTTTTTCTGCTCTATCACCCTTATTTGGGGGGTGACGAGAGTTAAATTTTTACGGCAAATGTACTTCAGCTCCCTTTTCATTGTTGCCAAGTTTTATCAAAATCGGATAAAGATAAGGGCCCGGTCAACAGCTTTTTGGCTGGTCAATCGTGTTTTTCCGCTCTACCACCCTTATTTGGGGGTGAGGGGAGTTAAATTTGTACAGCGGCTGTACTTTAGGCATTTTTATATTTCTGCCAAGTTTGATCAAAATCGGATAAATATAAGGACCCGGTCAACAACTTTTTCCCTGGTCAATCGTGTTTTTCCGCCCTACCATCCTTATTTGGGGGGTGGGGGGGGGGTTAAATTTTTACAGCCAGTGTACTTCAGCTACCTTTCCATTTCTGCCAAGTTTGATCAAAGTCGGATAAGGATAAGGGCCCGGTCAACAACTTTTTCGCTGGTCAATCGTGTTTTTTCACTCTACCACTCTTATTTGGGGAGTGTGGGTGGTAAAATTTTTACAGCACATGTACTTTGGGTAAGTTTACATTTCTGCCAAGTTTGATCAAAATCGGATAAAGATAAGGGCCCGGTCAACAACTTTTTCGCTGGTCAATCGTGTTTTTTCGCTCTAGCACCCTTATTTGGGGGGTGAGGGGAGTAAAATGTTACTGGATGTGTTTGTTTATGCAGTTGAATTGTCTCTGCCAAATTTGGTGAAAATTGGACCACTAGAAGGCTCTGGTCAGTGGTCAATTGACCGGTCAATGTTTTAGACACACCCGTTTTCTTGTTTAACTCATTGGTCTTATGGAAATGATTTTACCATTTTATTTAAAAACCATTAGAGAAAAAAGTAACATATTAGGTTGTTAATGAAAGGTAAGATGATGTGAAATAATACTTCTCTGCCTCTTTTGGTTTTGGACTTTTGATTGACAAGTATATAACTAAATGACTCTGTTTGACATCTTTGCATCCAACAAAGAATTAACTGAGGAGTTAACTATAAAAAAAGTAAAAAATAAGAGTATTTGTCTTGCTTGCAGCAATAATTCTTATTTTATGTACATTCCCAATTACTTTTTATGTTTAAACCACTTACAGGGAATTTAATTTTGAATTGAAATAATATATTAAAAAATACTCGTTTACAAAAATAGCTAGATTTTAAAATAATTTTACACATTGAGGTAAGGGTGAATTAATGATTTCATGTAAGCACTTTTTCCCTAATAAACTAATTTTCACTGAGCATTCCCCATAAAGTATTAAATATACTCTGCATCAGTCATTTGTTTAAACATTCCAGTCCCACTTTTGCTTCTCAATTTTGGAAAGAAATTCAAAAAGGTTTCAGTTTTGGCTTGAAAGATATATCTAGCTAAAAGCGTATGTTGAACTAGCTTAAGGCACTTTTGTTCTCTAGAAAACCCGATAAGTAAACTCTTTTGAAGGTCTTTCGCAGCATCGACACTTTTTGTCCAAATCTAGAAGGAACTTTAATTTAGTCTCAAACTAACAAACAGTTAGCATATATGATGAGATAACAACGTTTGTTTAAAATAATTAAATTATCTGCCTTTGTTTATTCTTGCAATCAGCTGATTTTAACATATGTTTACACGCAGATTTTGAACCAGCTCAAAACATTTTTCTTTTGTTGAACATGGATATAATTTATCAAATTTTTTTTTAAATTAATGTCTCGGCAAATATCCTAATTTATTAAGGCAGCGAATATTTCTAAATTGATGCACTGACACTTATCTTTCCAATACAAGTTCGATTTAAATTTAAAATGTAAACGCAAACCGTATGTCAAGCTCAACAAACCATTTATTTAACTCTGCTGTGATTCAAAATGGATTCCCCCCTTATTAGCCATTTTGCGCAGATTCTGGCCCATTCTTAACCCATTATATTTCTATGGTGCTAAACCAAGAATTGATCAATTTACTCCACGTTTTCTGGCCGGTTTGTTGGAGACGCGGTCGCGCCTGTTTTCATCTAACCAATTTTTCTGTTTGGTTTGCAACAAACGAATTTTGGAGCACTGGTGTCTGTCATACAAACGTCAATTAATTCAGTAAAAGTAACTAACAAGTGTTTTGTAAAGTTTCTATTAGTTTTGTTTGAACATTTTGCACTATGAAAAGGAACAAATGGTATAAATATTCTTCGATATTTTGACATGTGACAGCTGTCATTGAAGGTGATTCCCCAGTGTGTCAGAAAAAAAGAGGAAGGTCCTGTGTAAACAACAAGGATGGAAATTAAGTGAGCAGCAGAAATAAGCCAAACTGTGGAGCAATTTCGATTGGGTAAAAATTGAGGCGTGTTCGCGTCTTTTAAGTTATGCGCAATTTTATAACTCATAGTTAAACGTCAAACCTCAGTTTAAACCACAGATGTCGAATTTTTTACGTTTTATAGGTGCAGTTTACCAACAAACTTCGGTTTAACCGTTACCAGCGGTCTGGGTGTTTGTTAAACTTCAGTTTAATAGTTACCGAAAGATTCTAACCTCAAAAAAGTTATTAAAAATTTGTTTTTGGTAAAAAGGACTGTAAGTATTTAGTAAAATCGCTATGATCAATGACTTAAAATTTATTTTTGATCAACTGGATGAAGAATGACGAAATGATTGACATTGTCGAAGCACGAAGACCAAATATTATTTGTCCTAGAACAAATCCTTTAGAGGAGTCCGACGATATGTAGATTTTAAAAAGAGGTTTGAATTATCTAAAGAGATATGCGAAATTGTGCACAAGGAAATTCGAGAAGAGTTGGAACATCCCACAGACCAGCAAGTTTTATTCTCACATCGAGCTTACACGTATATATATATATATATATATATATATATAAATATATATATATATATATATATATATATATATAAATATATATATATATATATATATACTGTATATCTTTCTCTCTATCTGTAACCAATGCTGATATCTCAAAAAGTACTTGATTGATTTTTATCAAGTTTGGCTCTAGTTGGTGCCATTTTGGTTAAAATAATCAACCCTATATATGTAAAGAAAATGTAGTCTTTCTTCATGGCCGTGGTTTAACTCCGACTTATAAAATTGAGCAACTTGTTTACCGATGGATTAATCCAAAGATTAAACTGAAGTTTAAACTATGGTTTAATCTGGAGTTTTACCTTTGGTTGTAAAATTAGCCCTTGGGGGATCCGTTCAAAACACAGTTAAGTAGTTAAAGCAATCGAAACACGGGACTCCTTTGGTTGTCATAGAAACTAATAAGTGCCACCATGATTGATTGTTAAAACCATAGTATGCTAATTTGTAAACAAACATTAAAAATTATTTTTTTGTTTTTTTCTACAATAAACTAAGATCTTTTTGCATATAAAAATCCGTATTTTGTTCTTAGGAATCCTAAGCAACATCTTTAGAGGATTTTCGAAGCGATTTTTATATCCTATTTTTTTTTTAATTTCATAAAATCATCTTAATCGAGAGCGTGCTTGTTTTTTAGAGCTACGAACTGTACATTTGACAGTAAACTACCGTCTGTTTATATATTTTGGCATTGGTTCGCATGTTATGATGATGCAAAACATGATATATGACATAGAATATCATTTTATTTTAATAATATTATGGTATTAGAAATAGTTTAATTTGTAGTCAAATAGTGTATTTATCATTTTACGTAATGAATAATATTTTGAACAAATAATTGTACTCCAAAACCATTTGAACTATTACTTCAACTGTAGTCGCGATCGAGACGTTGACTCAACCAAAAAATCATCCACCAAATTGGTGCAAAAGTGGGTGGTGTTTGAGTAAAAGTAAACGTTGCGACGCAACGTTGGCACGCGGTGCACAACGTTGAGACGTCGACAAATTGCTAGTTGGGTTGTAAGGATACCTGGTGGTGTATTTTCCTATAAAAGGGTAAGTAAAGTTTTTGACACTAATTAATATGCTGATTAACATAGTTATATGACTTCGACAACCATTTTAGCTTCAGGTGGGACACACCCCTGGTCAGACATGGCTCTAAAGTATATACATGTGAGTTTTTGTATAAATTTAAAAAAAAATAATAAACACCAAAAAATTACAGTACACATTTTTAAAACACATGTGCCAATTGGTTCAATATTATTCTTATTTTAATTTTATTTCCTGTATAAACCATCAACAAGTTCTTATTTTTATAAACCCAGCTTTACTGAACTTTAACCAGAAGTAGATTTTAGGAAGTCTTTTAAAGGCTGGCTCATGCTTTAATTCCTTTTCTGTAACTTTTGCTGTAACTTTTATTATTAAATCTCATGTATTCAGATGTGGGTGTTCATGCTTGTTCCTTTTCCATATCTTTTTCCTTAAGCCTTGAAAGTCAATCAATTTGGATTGACATTTAGCTTTACAGACAAAGAAATGAAAAAAAATTGAGTCTTGTAAGTGCAGCAAGCAAAATATTTGTTGACATTTTGTAACCTCAAAATTGATGGTTTTTTAAATTATTTCAAGCAGCAACATTTGTGGGACAAAAAGAACCCCAAATTTTGTATTAAACAAAATGCCAAAATCGCAAGTTTGCCTATCATTAGTGTCAACTTTGAAATTTAGCATGAACCAGCTTTTTACTTAAGGAAAAAGGTAAGGTTAAGATAAAGGAAAAGGTTACGGAAAAGGAAAAGAAGGAATGAACCTGCCTTAATCTAAATTAACTGACACTTGAAATAATTTTGTTCAACATCATTCACGAAACGTTGAGAAAAAAAATGAAAAAGAAAAAGAAATAGGTCCAAACATGGTCTGATTTTGCTAATTGTTTTGTAAAGTTTGACTGATTTTTAATTGAGTTAACTAAGACTAAGAATGACCAAAAACTTATTTTGGTTAAAATCTATTATAATTTTTTATTTTAGGTTGCCTATTTTTCAAAGCTTGTTAATAATATCCAGGAGTTTATTAGATGAATAGCCCACAAACAATGCCGGCATGGCAAAGTGCCTTACAAATATTGGCATCTATTGGCAATGAGAATTTGACGCACGGCAATCTGTGCATTATAAATACCTTAAACACTTGTGTGTGAGCCACCGGCCAAGCGACGGCAACGAATACGTTTAAAATGATGGCAAATACACACTTAGCATGGTTTAAATGTAGAGGAGCACTGCATACTAAATACCGGCATTGCAGGCAATATTGGCAAAAAATGTATGAGGTGATTCACCATATTTTTCTCACTACATAGCTCATTTATTATTAGAGATAGAATAGAACACACATTGCTCTTAAGGCAACGTTTTTCTTGAAACATATACAGGGTGTTCCATTTGAAATAAGAAAGTTTATGTCGAAATTTTACATTTTGAAAATTTTGGTTAAATTTTCTTAAAATTTGTGAAAAACTAAGCAACTTTTGTATTAATTTTTTTCTATCTTTAAGAATAAATGAGTTATGTAGTTGGGAAAATATGGTGAATCACCCTGTACCACTAAGTGCCAAAACCACACAAAAAATAAAAGTTTAAAAGTGCACCTCGGTTCAATAGAGATACAGATACAAATTCCGATACCACTGATAATTGGCTTTTTCTCCCTATTTAAAGTATTTATGCACAAAATAAAAATTGTAATGATTGTGGATTAAAAATAAAATAATGCAAATAATTTACGAATGCACATTTATTTTATTTTATCCTTAAACGAACAAAAATTCCTAGAAAAACCAATATGTAATAAATAAATAAATGTTACTATAAACAAAAACTTATACACTTAAATTTATATCCTAGCATGAAGACAGGAATGGAAACCATATGAATAATATTTGTCGTCTTGGTCATGCCAAAGATAGAGGAAAATTGTTTCATAAATTGTTTTAAATATTTATCAAGAGGAGGTTTTCCATACCACAGTAAATTGCAACAGGGAAAATTTTATTTAGAAGGTTTGCTTCAGTTGCTTTATATAATAAATCCTTGGCCAAAAATTTAAAAACTTAGTACTTCCTTCTTCTTGTTCTAAGATAAGATGAAGATCTGTGCAGCATCTTTTTTCCTGGATGTTCTGCCCCCTTTCCAGTCACAGGCATCCCATAACCAAGCCTTAATAGCATTTTCAACGACAGAATGAGGAGAAGTTGGTTGACTTCTTAAAGGATTTTTCTTTACGGAATCTAAAAAAGTTTAAATTGTAGTAAGTATAGCTGTAAATTATTTTCTTTTTGATAAACCAGTATTTTGTTTTAGGAAAAAGTAGCCCTTTTTGCTTAAAAAGTGACAAAATATCAGTTTATCAAAAAAAGAAATAAAAACTTTAATCTAGTTGTTTTATTGGCAAGTTTACGTTAAAAAAATAGTACCACAGATGAGTTTTTTCAAATTAATTTTCTCGGCTCGGTTTCACAAGAAATTTGAGGGTCATCAGTTTCTGGGTCACCAAGAGAAATTTCAGTGTCAGAAAATGACTTGGACGTAGACTGAATTGATGAATCTTTAGATGGCTCGATTCAACACTTCAGCTAAAAATCCAGTTAACTCTTTTTTGATATAGTATCGTTTAGCCTACTATAGTTTACCTGTCAATTTGGTTATAAAAATGGCGGCAACAGTAGGCTAAACGGCACTGAAGAGGTAGGAGTTAACTGGCTTTTTAGTTGAGAGGTTTTGCTCGATTACAAAAGAAATTTGTAAATTATCAGTGTCAGTATCGCTTAAGCATTGTAGATCATGATGTCAACTTTGATTATCTTGTAAAGTGGCGTCTAGATCACGATTTAATGCTGGGTTTATACAGGCAAATCGAAATAAAAATAATAATTAAAATTAAAATAAAAGTTGAATGAGCTTATGGGCAACAGTGTAGGCATTTATACAGCAGAAATAAAAAGATGGGTAACTTTTAACTTTTATTTTTATCTTAAAACGGATTTGAGCATGCCCCTTTGACGCACATAACCGCACTTTCATTTGTTGTTGTAATTTAAATGTGTTTTTTTTTTGAATTTTTTGGTTTGTTTTTAACAGATATTATTAAGGAAAACAGCATGATGGAGTTTAGTTTAATTATTTCAACTATTGGTGTCATTCACTTTTGTATACATGTGCAGAAGCTGTGTGCTGATCGGTTCAAAGTTATTTTTATTTGGCTGTATAAACCAGAATTATTTTTTATTTTAAATTTTATATGCCTGTATAAACCCAGCATAGATGATGATTTTTGGTCGCTTTACTGGTAGTTGAACATTTTTAAGTCTACCCTAGGCCGACCTTATTTAAGAACAAAAGAATATGAGTACTTACGCAGTATCCCAAGAAGCATTTTTCTGACTTCTGACTAATTACAACCTAACATGACGTCGGTTTTGGCCCAAATTTATGTCGGCAGTTGGTTTGTTCATCAAACAACGTATTTTTTACTAAGACCTGACGTCGCCAACAACTGGTGCATCAGTTGTGACGTCGATACTTACCAAAATTGACGTAGCCAAATATTGGTGATACTCGCTACTTATCAGCGACGTAAATTAACGTTAATTACGGCGACGTAATTTTTAGAATAAAATTGAAGGTCGGGCCAAAGTGAAAACGGACGTCAATAAATTTAGGATGTATGTTGGACGTCATACTGGGTGTTCCAAGGTGGGTGCCTATTAGATTATTTTAGAAACTATACAATAGAAACTTTTCAAATTTTCTATTCTAACAAAAATTCATGTAAAGTATATTTATAAAATACTTTCGTATTTGCAGTGTTGCCATTTACAGAAAATCTTGACAAAAACTTTATTATTTTAAATAAAACACCCCGTATATTTTCGGATTGGATTATACAAAAAATTCTACGTACATTTTATGCATAATGTTCTATACCTATTTTCAACTGTTTTTAACTAATCATGTTATAACTTTGACAGCGGGTAACATCATAACGGTTAAAGATATGACAAAACGGTTGCCACATTCCTTTCAGGCTATCGTTTTATTTTTAATCCAGGGTTAAATTTACCTTGGAATATTTTAAGTCTGCGTTAAATTTAAAAATAGTCTAAAACGATAGCTTATGAAAAACCAAGATACGATGGAAAACTTGTCAATCAATCCAATCCAAAGATGAAATATACCTTACATGGACTTATGTTAGAATAGAAAGTTTAAAAGTTTATATTGTATAGTTTCCAAAATAATCTAATAATCTAATCGGCCACTCACCTTGGGACACCCGGTATAACGTCCATTTCATGAGACATTATATTTAGTATGAGTTTTAAAGTAGAACTGTAATAAAATTGACGTTGCCAAACTTTTATTTATTAAATGTAACTATTCCGAGGTCCACCGACGTGGGTGCGTGACCTACAATTATACCACAATATTCTAGGTCGGGTCGTTCTACAAGGCGACGTCGCAGGAAGTGTTCTTGTCCGAATAGGTAAATAATCATTACAAATTTGGTCGGCGCCCGAAACGCCATTTTAAACGTTTAGCATCGATGCGCCATTACAACAATACATTTAATTTTTTCATTTTAAAGGCTTAATATGTAAATAAACTCATTTGTTGGCAACTAAAATGCATTTTTTAAATGCCTATAATGTTTTACTATAAGAAACGGGCTTTCTTATAAATATTTAATTTTTAGGTTATTTTTTTTAAATTAATTTCTTAATATTTTTGCATTATTTTTGTGGGTTTCTGTTTTTTAATGTCTATTTTAATTATATTTATCAGTAAACTGACCTTCGCTGGAAGATTTGGATCCATAGAATGTTTAAAACTAACTTTTTTCAGTTACCTACAATAACTAAGATAATAATTATGGTCATCCACATTTTATTGGGATGTGTTTGTTTAGACATTTAAAAGTTTTTACCTAATAAGTTTAAACTTGGTGTGCATATTAAAACTTTGGGTCGCGAGTCTACGTAATTTGACGTAATATTTGACCAAAACACTGTGCAGCACCCGACGTCGAAACGACGCGAATTTTGATTCCCCACTTAGGTGCTAAATCGAGTCCTCAGGAAGACTAATGGACGTCGGATCCAACGTCAGGTATTTCTTGCCTTACGTGACCCTAACGTAATATAACGTCCAAATGCTTGTTGGGATTGGCTTCCACATCCATGGTGACTTGAAACTCATACTAAATTTAAGCCAATTTTAAAATAAAATTTGCAAAACACAAAAAACAAACCACGAAAAGGAAGCCACATAGGAAGAATCCGCAGAATATTATTAAAATGGCGTCGGCAAGTACGTCAAGTTGTCAACCGCACGTCAGATGTCAATCGCGCGGGAAATTTAAAAAATACGGCGTTCAAAAAACACGATATCCGGCAATGCGTTTGATCGGACCGGAAAGGTGGTTTAGAAATGCATGCAATTTTCACGCGTTTCACTTGGTAAGTAAAACACGTTTTTCAGTTATTGGCAAAATAACATAAATTTGCCAATACATCAGCACTAGTAAATAATTATTGGCAAAGTAGCACAATTTTGTCAATAATACTACTGTAGTAAACAACTAATGGCATTCACTTGCCAATAAAGCAAATACACCTTACCACCTTTCATTGTTTGTGGGGTACTATCTGCACTTATAACTGATGATGTGGCCCTAAAATATTCATTGTTAGGGTGTAAGGAAAAACCACCATTCAATTATCTTTCTGTTTAAGATGATAATTGGTGAGTTCAAATATGCATTTGTGTCTATAATTAAAAACAAGTTTTGCATGAGGAAAAGTGCTAAACTAAATTGTATGACAACATGGTGATTTAATACCTCCTTCCCAAACCTAACCACCCCTTTTTTACCCAAAAGAAGAAAGAAACTATATGCAACTTAAATCACTTTTTTAAATTCCCTTATGATAGATTTTTCTTTCGTTTTAAGATTATTTTTTTAAACATTTTTACCTTCTGTTTCACCTAACTTAATTTTTAGTAATTTTGATTCCTTTGATATATTGTGCAATTCAAAAAAACTAAACACTTTAATTAGTAATCTTTACCACCTAACTTTAAGATTTTTAGAGTCAACTGAAAACTCAGGACTGTCCTGCAATAAAAAAGCAATAGAATCGACTATTGGAGGTTGGCTCAAAAGGGCCCAAGAAAGGAAAAAGAGAGGAGTGTTAACAGAAGCGGAATAAAACTGAGTAAGTTTTTGATAGTAATAATAAAAGGTTTAAAATGAAGTAATAATAACAGGTTTAAAATAAAAAACACTCTATTTACGCCAAACTTTTCTTGATAAAAAAAATTTTTGGTAGTAAATATGTTTGCATGACTATAAACGAGACTATAAAAAATAATAAATTTTGGGACACTTGTTTTGACTTAAAATGTTATGTAAAGAAGCACTCAACTCTTATTAAAAAAATAATAATAAATAAAATTGCAGACCCCATTTTTATTTTTATGGACTATTCATCTTCATATAATATGCCACGCTCCTTAACAAAAAAAAAAATACTTCCTTAAACAACGGTAAAAATTAAAAGAAATAATCCCTTTCCCAAAAAAGAAATATTATCACAATAAATATTTCACTTAACATTTAGCCCTCATCTTGATACGTAAAATATCATGAAAAGAGGGGTAGATCCAAAAAATTAGTATGATTAAAAGAGGCTCCTATTTCTTTAGTTACAGCGCCAGCAAACAGAGCAGCAGAAAGTTGAATTTTTATGATGGTGCACGCAGCTAAAGCATTTTTGTTCAGGTTTTTATTACAAGACTGGAATGGTACTAAATCAAAGGACTGGAATGTTAAGTACCCACATCAATACCGGTAATCATGTAAGGAAGTTATATATTTTTTTAGTAATTACCTCTTTTAAGATTATTTTTAAAAACTCATTATGCGAGCTCTTTGTGAGTTGTCATTTGTTAATATTACAGTATAATATACAGTATAGTACATAAGATTAAACAGTTTTAAGTTAATATTTATGTGCAAGTTTATTTTGGAAAAATAATTGGTTTATTGGCTTTTGGTTTCATTGTATCTATATATGGGATATCAAAAAAGAACTTTTGCATGCAAACCTATTAATTTGGATTGATGTTACAATATTTTATCAAGGTATTGTTTTAGGTGTGACCCTATTTTCATTTTTTTGAAGTAAACCGTTGTTTTAAGTTTTAAGTTTTAAAGTTTATTAATTTAATTCTTTGTGAAAATAGTAAAGTATTTATAATTTGCCTGAGGCGTCTTGCTTGTGTAACTACTTATAGATAGAGTTAGTATTTCACGAATTTATTTTTTACCTATTTATTATAAGTTACAAAAAAGATTTTATTATAAGTTATAAAAAAGATTTAAGGTCAACATATTTTTCTAAAGGATGGTCAATAAATAAGGGGTAGTAGTTGCGTTGCTAGTTGTTTGTCTTGATAGTTGGAGTGTTTTTAAACTTTTGTTTATTAAATAAAAGATAAATAATATGTTTTTGTTTTATTGCGTTTAAACCATTATACAAAATATTTATGTAACTGCTGAGTGCAAAAAACGTTTCTTAGGCGTTTTTGAAAGGTTTCTGGGGCGCATTAAAACGTTCATTGGACGTCTTAACGTTCTTTGAACGTTTTTAAAACGTTCCTGGGACATTAAAAAGTTTTAGAAAAATATTGATCTTTTCAATACGCCTTTGAAACGTTTTTTAAACATATGCGAATGTTTATTAAATGTTCACTCAGGTCGTCCTCGTCGCATTTGCACACAAAAATTCTGAAAGATTCGCAATAAGACCTGGAACATAGGCGTACGTTTTTAAAAACGTTCTAAAAACATACATGGATTTGATGAGTATTACAAATAATAAATATTAATATATTTTATTAACCATAATAGCCAGGGGCTCTGAGAGCAAGTCAAATATTTAAAAAAAAATTCACAAACTTTTGTTTTTATCACAACGTAAGCCCAATTTTCCAAAAAAATGTATGATCCAAAGAAAATATTTGTTAAAATTTAAGCAACATTGGCATGCAAGCAGTCTTTTTCATATTTTACAAACAAAAAAATGACATATTTGATTTTTGAAGACAGATTTTTTGAACATAAAAGTTACAAAAGTTACGGTTTATTACAGGGTTTATTACCTTTATTACGACGTGACCCACTTACCGTATTTAAATTCTGGTGGTGAAACTCGCCCCTCGAAAGGAATGTGCCCTACGAAAATTCCAATATATCGCAAAAGTGTCCCCTTGAATAATAAATTGACGTGTTCGAGGTTTTGTTCGAAATCGTACTCCAAATACTCGACTCTGTTTCGTTTTTGATGGGACACCCTGTATAAAAAAAAATTTCGGCTCGAGAATCGTCAAAACAAGCAAAATGTTCTCGATTCTATCTATATTTATTTCAGGCACTTTTTAAAAATTAAATTATTTTTTAAGCATATTTCTTAAAAACTTGTCTTTATTCTTGTAATAATCCAAGTTATTTGTTCAAGCAACTCTTAGAAATTGTATTTTAGTCTTGCAAAGACAGGTAAAACCTGATCAATCCCATCATAAAATTTCGTTAAAATTCAAGTTATTTGTTTAAGCATCTCTTAAAAACTCTTAGAAACTTAAACCCAGTCTTGTAAAAACAGGTAAAATCTGATCAATGCCATCATACAATCTTTTAAAATCCAAGTTATTTGTTCAAGCAACTCTTAGAAATTTTATTCTAGTCTGGCAAAGACAGGTAAAACTTGATCAATCCCATCATAAAATCTTTTAAGATCTCGTTAACATTAAAGTTATTTGTTTAAGCATCTCTTAAAAACTCTTAGAAACTTAAACCTAGTCTTGAAAAAACAGGCAAAATCTGATCAATTCCTTTATAAAATCTTTTAGAACCTTTTTAAATTCCAAGTTATTTGTTCAAGCAACTCTTAGAAACTCTTAAAAACTCTTAGAAATTTTATTCTGGTCTTGCAAAGACAGGTAAAACCTGATCAATCCCATCATAAAATCTTTTAAGATCTCGTTAAAATTAAAATTATTTGTTTAAGCATCTCTTAAAAACTCTTAGAAACTTAAACCTAGTCTTGTAAAAACAGATAAAATCTGATCAATTCCATCATAAAGTCTTTTAAAAATCTTGTTAAAATCCAAGTTATTTGTTCAAGCAACTTTTAGAAACTCTTAAAAATTCTTAAAAATTTTATTCTAGTCTTGCAAAGACAGGTAAAACCTGATGAATCCCATCATAAAATCTTTTAAGATCTCGTTAAAATTAAAGTTATTTGTTGAAGCATCTCTTAAAAACTCTTAGAAACTTAAACCTAGTCTTGTAAAAACAGGTAAAATCTGATCAATTCTATCATAAAGTCTCTTAAAGTCTTGTTAAAATCCTAGTTATTTATTCAAGCATCTCGTAGAAACTCTTAAAAACTCTCAGAAACTTGACTCGAGTCCTGTAAAAACAGGTTAAATCTGATGTCAAGAACAACGAAATTTAACTGGATCTGGTTCCTCATAAAATATTGTAAAATCTCGTAGATTTTCAGAAGCCAAAGGTGTATCCTTCTCCTCATAGAATCTCATAAACTTTATCAATCAGTAATCCAATGAAATCTGACAAATTCTTATAAAAGTTCACAAGACTGCTGTTGAAAACTTGTCAGGTTACAATATATTTTAATCAGCCACAAACTGTTCAAAGTTATATAAGATTTCACCTGACAATGGTGTTTCAGAAACCGATGTTAAAAACAATTGAATCTCGTCAACTTTGACCGTCGGATCCTATCAAAACTTGTCAACTTTGACAACTTTTTTTTAAAGAGTTTTGATGCGGTTTTTTTGGCAGGGTACCTACTTATCCTTTTTTAGATTGACGTGGGTAAAAGAAAAACGTATTTTACTCACTATTTAAGTTTAAATTTAGTATTAAATTTATATCCCTGTAATTTTTTATTCTTATTAAAATAGAGTAACAGACATAACTATACCGTTTTTATTAATAATAGACACTTAAAGCCAATTATCAACGTTAACACTATCCTAAGACGTATCTCTATCTTGTCGACCAATTAACCAAGTACACTTTTAAATTTATGGCGAATGCATGACATCTCCAGCTGATCGAAATGACACGTTTTTGTTGATAGAGCAACGTCTTGGGTGAAAACTACGTAACGTCACGTCTTCTTTCGTGTTATCCTGACACGTATTGCAGAACCGCAGGGTACCTATTCTTCAGTTTCGAGAGAACGCTCACATCAATGATTTGGACCAATAGGATAGTTTGACTGCTTGCACTAGCCATCCGATATCAGTCGAGCACCGCCGGACATTACCGGGCTACCGCATATCAAGAAAACTCTCCTACAACTTACATCGACTGGTTATGGGGAAGAGAGCGGGTTCTCCTGAAAAGCGGCATTCGAGAGGGCTCTGCGCGGGCGCCGTGGAGCTTTTCAGCTTATCGAACGTTTCGTAATCGCATTGGGGCTTGCCTATTGGTTGAAATAAAGGATGTGATCGTTCCTACACGAAAGTTTCTCTCGAAACTAAAGAATAGGTATCCAGGCGTACTTTGATCAGCTGGAGCTGTCTCGTATTCCCCATATATTTAAAACTGCACATGGTTGATTGGTCCACTCGATAGAGATACGTCTTAGGATACTGTTAACTTTGATAATTGGCTTTAAGTGTCTAATAAAATAAAAACGTTAATTTTAAGTTCCATAAAAGTCTTTGTCACGCAAGTTAGTCGAAAGTAAGTAAATCCTGATTGCGTGTTGTTGCACTTCTAATAATAACCTTGGTTGATAGATAAAATAAACACTTTCTTTTAAAAAAAAACGACGCTTTATTTTCTTTCAGATCTTTCTACTTTCTCGCACGTATATTTTACTTCAATAATAAACCAAAATAAAAGTTACAGCTCAAAAAAATGGGGGAAAAACATACCCATACTTACGGGACCGTGAAGTGAATAGGAGTACGCTTTAATTCACTCCACGGTTCTGTAAGCTTGTTTTTATACAACCTACACTTTTTTTAAGCTGTATAGTTAACTTATAAAAAAAACAGATTTTTTTTTGACGCCCAGACGGTTTCGTGCTTCTGGCGAAATATCAAAAAATATTAGTTATTCCCAGCCTCGTCCATTAAATTCATTTCTTCCACAAATACACACTGCAAAGTGTAAAGACAAGATGCCCAAGGTCGAAGAAACGTCAAAATTTGGTGCAGAACACCCAAAAATTTCGGTAGGTGCATTTGGGGAGTGAAGGACGAGGAAACTTTCACTTTCTATGAAGCTCAGACACATCTTACCGAAAATGACTAAGAACGCCTATAACGCCGCAGTTCTATCTTCTCTTTTACATGCCAAGAATACCAAAGGCTTATCAAATTTCTAGAGGGCTGCACTTACCCATTTTGGGGAAAGTTGCACCCGAGGTCGAACGCGCCTCCGATTTCATGGGTGCGTCCGAAAATTTTCATCTGGATAATGGTGGGATCACACCTTGCTATTTGCGGATAGCGGCTACGGTGATGACGCCCGCCTTGATTTTGCAGTTCACACTACGCGTTTGGCGTGTCATTAACTAGGTTTACATCAAAAAATTCCGTGCGTCAATAATTATAATTAGAAGAAGTCGTTTATTTATTTCTACACATGAACATTTTAGACATTTTGTTTTTATACTTCATGCACTTAATGGCGAATAAGAAAAAAATTATTATTCCTTTTATAGATCGAAAAAAAAAATCAAATCGAATTCAAAAAATATGTCATGTAAATTTGACTCAATTCCCAACCCAAAGACGGAAACATCGCCTGCTGCAAATGTGATGACACCAATAAGTAGAAAGTTAAAGTTCCGTTCATACTTACGGTCTTTTTGGTCAGTGTTTTTGTCTCTTTCCTTATTATTATTGTTACTTCTGCGACTGCGCAGTTCCATAACAGAGTCCGGAATTTCCGGAGGAATTACTTTGTGTTTATCGCTATTTTATACCACCACAACCACAAAGTAATTGCGTAAACTGAGAGGTAGTGACTTATTACGTAACCCTTATTTTGCCTAATTTTGACCCTAACTCGCGACCCCCTATATAACGCTTTGTAACGTTTGGGACTACTCCACTCTAAAATAACGTGACGTTTTGCTGCCAGAGACCCACTCTTTTTTTTCTTTTTCACTCGAAAAATCCAAAAAGGTGTTTTATTTCACAATAATAATTTAAAAATTGCCTTACGTAACGGAACCGTGAAACCCCGCTCACCCCTACATAACCCCTATAAGCGTTACGCCTAGTTACTACCTATACGTGCTCACCCTGAAACTAAAAAAGCATCACGCGACACTTTTAAAAAATCGGCAAATGCATGGCTAATCACGTGATGCGTTTTTAGAGGCAGGGTGGGCACGCATAGGTGGGAACCAGGCGTTATGTAATGTTATGTATTTTAAATAGAGGCGTTCACATTTAAAATACACGTTGCAAACTTATTACTTATTACATAAAAGGCCTTCGCGCGTGGTATGTGTAGGTACGCACGCATTCCTCTTTACGGCACGTACAACCTACTAGTTACTGGAGCTGTTTTTTTTTGTAGCGGTTACGGTTAACCTTGGTCCTAAAATTTCCCAGAAGTATAAGCAAAATAAAGAGACCTCAATTGTGTAATATCTTCGAATATTGTTTAAATTTAAATATAATTGCTTAAGCTTACATGTGTCTATAATGAAAAGTTTTTAATTTTGATGAATTTCCGGATTATACTTAATTTTTCACATGCTATGACATTATCTACATCTACTAGCTGACATGAACAGAACAAATGGGCGTAGATAGCACATCATGTAAAGATCCATACCTTGAGAATCGCAGCCATTCTGAACCGGCAAAATAGGCTGGTTCCGATTCTCAAGGCATCGAACATGACAGGATGCGCTGTCTACATCGATTTTTCTGTTCATATCACCTAATACATGACGTCATTGCATTTTTGATATGAAAATTAAGTATAATCCGGAAATTCATAAAAATTAAAAACTTTTTATTATATACAAACGTAAACATAAACAATTACCTGTAAATTTAAACAATATTTAAAGATATTACACAATCAAGGTCTCCTTTGTTTGCTTATACTTCTGGGAAATTTTAGGACCAAGTTTAACCGTAAACGCTACAAAAATAAAACGGCATGGGAAGTGTGCAAAATTTGAATAAAGGTGTGCAAAATTAGGCTTCTCGAATGACATAAATTTTTTGAAAAATATTAACTGGGGGCCGGGCAAATTTTTTTGAGAACGCTCTTGTGGGATACTGAAGGGTGTACAAAATTGTGCAAAATAGACCTTTCGAATGATACAAAATTTTTTGAAAAATATTGACGGTGGGGGGGGGCAAACTTGATATTTTCAGAACCTTAAATTTGTGTGGGTTAGAGGGAGGTGTGCAAAATGGTGCAAAATTAGACCTTTCTAATGACCCCAAAATTTTTGAAAAATATTGACTGGGGGGCAAAATTGATATTTTCAGAACCCTCGTGTAGGTTAGAGAGAGGTGTGCATAATTTTAAAATGGGTGTTGAAAATTGTGCAAAATTAGATATTCCTAATGACACCAAAATTTTTGAAAAATATTGACCTGGGGGGAGG
Organism: Oxystoma pomonae; assembly: GCA_963921995.1. Taxonomy (NCBI): domain Eukaryota; kingdom Metazoa; phylum Arthropoda; class Insecta; order Coleoptera; family Brentidae; genus Oxystoma; species Oxystoma pomonae. The sequence continues at coordinate 56,817,989 of OY998163.1, read as the reverse complement.
GAAAACTTGATATTTTCAGAACCCTTGGGTGGGTTAAAGGGAGGTGTGCAAAATTTTAAAATCGGTGTGCAAAATTAGACCTTTCTAATGACACCAAAATTTTTGAGTGGGGGAGGGCAAACTTGATATTTTCAGAACCCTCGTGTGGGTTAGAGAGGTGTGCAAAATTTTAAAATGGGTGTGCAAAATTATACCTTTAGAACGACACCAAATTTTTTGAAAAATATTGACTAGGGGGGGGCAAACTTGATATTTTTAGAACCCTTGTGTGGGTTACGGGGGGGGGGGGTGTGCAAAAATTTGAAAAAACTGAAAATCCAACAAATGGGTGTGCAAAATAAGAGCTTTCTAACGACACCAAATTTTTTGAAAAATGTTGACTGGGGGGGGGGGAAAATTTGATATTTTCAGAACCCTCGTGTGGGTTACAGGACGGTGTGCAAAATTTTAAAATGGATGTGCAAAATTGTGCAAAATAAGACCTTTCTAACGACACCAAACTTTTTGAAAAATATTGACTGGGAGGGGAAAACTTGATATTTTCAGAACCCTCGGGGAGGTGTGCAAAATAAGACCTCTCTAAAGACACCAAATTTTTTGAAAAATATTGACTGGGGGGGGGCAAACTCGATATTTTCAGAACCCTCGTGTGAGTTACAGGGAGATGTGCAAAATTCATTTTTTTCAAATGACATCATAATTTTTGAAAAATATTGACTGGGGGGGGCAACGTCAAGTTTCCCCCCCCCCACAGAAAATGGGCTGTAGTTTCTCGTAGGAAGGTGTGCAAAATTTGATTTGTGGTGTGCAAAATTGTGCAAAATTTTGGCATACAAATTTTTGAGAAAATCGATCTGGGGGGGGGGCAAACTTAACTGAACCTTTTTTTGACAAGTTTCAAAATGGCAAATGGTGAATACGCTAAAAATTTGGCACATAATAGCTTCATTATCTGTGTTTGTTTGTTTATAATTTCCCTAAGTAACCGTTTTTACAAGGATTAATTTACCTTATTTAATACCTCAAGTTGTTCATTGACCTATAAAACACCTCCAATTTTGTCCAGAAAAACGCCATATTTTGAACCCGTTTTCAGCTCAAAAAATATATCTATGAGGGCACTACGAGACAAAACAAACATAAGTGAAGCTCACTGAAAAATATACCAAAAAAAAAACCCAAAACAACTATATTAATTTATTTACAAACTAAAATTAAAACGAGTCCCTATAGTTTGTAAAAAAATACAATAGAGAAAACAGATTTCATAGAAATGAACAATGGCAAAATCGTACTTTGTAGAAATCGAGCTTCGGAGAAATTATACATCGCAGAAATCGTAAAACAGAAAAACCGTAAAACGTAAAAATTGGTAAGGCGAAAATCTGTTCTGTGCCTGACAGCTGTTTGTATGTGCCCTTAGAATAAGAAAGGGTGTAGATCAAGTTATTTTTTTTTTCTAAACCAACCCGACTTCTCCCAACTTAAACCAACCCAGATCAATCCAAAACACTTAAAAAAGGAACCCAAACCAACCCACCACTTCTTCAAATTTAGCATAAAAAAATAAAACAAATGTCTTTTCTACGCCCTTTCTTATTCTAAGCTCGTATGCAAACACCTGTCAGGCAGAGAACAGATTTCGCCTTACCAATTTTTACGTTTTACGGTTTCTCCGTTTTACGATTTCTTTGATATACTTTTCTTCAAAGTTCGATTTCTATACAAAATACGATTTTGCCAAAGTTTGTTTCTATAAATAACGATTACTTCATTTTACTTTTCTTTATTTTATGGGACCCCATTAAAACATTGAGGTTATCTAAAAGCGCAATCAAGGAAACTTTCCTTACTCAAAGCCCACCCATTTCAAAGCTTTCATCAGTAGAGGTTGGTGCAAACCAAGGTACAAGCAGAGTTAAGAAATCCGAACTCGCTGTTTGTGATTTCAACGCAGTAAATATTTAGAAACTGAAATTTCGACAGTGACAGAAATGTAAACAAACTTGTATTTAAGTTTTTTAATACATTTCATAAATAAAAACACCTCTTAAATAAATACAAAATTAATCTACTCCTTATTTTATTATTACCCATCTAAATCGTAGTGTGAAATTAAGTATTAATTGGAAAAATTAATGAACAAGGGTAAGTTTTAATTAGAGTGACATATAACCCCAATTTTAATTTGTTCTACAGAGTGTTTACTATTTAAAACCCGCGTGGGTTTAAATTTTTTAATTTTCTTTTCTTCTAAATTGAAACTTTCTTCTTAAATCCAACAAAAGATTTTGTTAAGATGATTATTCAATAAAAAAATTTATTCATATTTTTCTTATAAATCAAACTATATTTAAATTCAAGGAGCGTTGGTTTAAAATGCTTAAAACCAAAAATTTCACTTAACTTAGGACCGTTCTAAAATAGACTAAACCCTTTTAGTAAATCCCACCAGTTAAGTCCAATTTAAAACTACTGGTATAAGTTAAAGTAAACCAGTATATTTTTACTTGTGTAGTCAGTTAGTAAATTCCAGCCTTACGAATATTTTCGGGTTACAAGATTTGTGGTTCTCTTCAGGAAAACAGAGAAAAGTGATTGTGCTAATGCCCTGAAATTTAATTCTTTAATAATTAATTAAAGCATTAATCCTAAACATTTTCTACATTAACAAAAAAAAAATGATTTATCAATCTAGTGCTGTCCATGGCCGTGTTCACTAGGATGTGCCCTATCATACAATTCTGTGCCAATGACAGTAACAACAAATGCAGCAAATCCATATTTGAATCCTCTAAAGAAAACTTTGTTCAGCTTCATCTTTTCTGTACCAAATTCTTTCCTGTTATAACGCCAGACTTCATTCCGTATCCAGGGATCTTTTAAGCCTAGTTGAGAGAGTGCTTTTTGTGTGGTTTCAAGTTCTGGAGCGTCTGCAACTTTATAAATTCGCCAGTCTGGAACTTTGTAAGGTTCTGCATGGTGGCCATGTCCATGACTTCCCATTTTGAAACTGAAAAATAGAGTTCTATGTAAAGCAGAAGAAAGTGCAAGATTATGCTTAAAAAGTAGATTATTTTTTCCGTCACTGACCTTAGCTCAAGAAATGTGAAAGTGACGTTCAAAACGGGTTATGCGATATCAATACTTTGGAGTGAAATAAGCATCAGTATTGGCTGAACTTTGAATGGGAGTCACATTTTTGTAAAACTAAGACTAAGAGAGATTTTTTGCCGAATAAGCTAAACTTTCTTGCATATGGCCACCAATTCGAAATATTCAAACATTTGAATTTTAGCTTATTCGGAAAAAAATCAAAAGTGTTCCGAGCCGTGTCCTAAGTTTTTACAAAATGTGCCTTCCATTCATAGTTCAGCCAATTCTGACTTCCAAAAGTATGCATATCATCACAAAGGTCACTGACGGAAAAAAATAATCCTTACTCTTAAGCCCTATTCTCAGTGCTGAGACGTGACGCGAGCGACAATTCGTTGACCAATAGCAATTCAGCAGCTTTTCCCCTATTTCCCCCCTCATCTGTCACTGGCTGACGCTGGCAGTTAAAGTTATTTTTATTTTTTTCCATGTTTTTGTTCCAAATTATTTCGTTTTACTTAGACTTTTGGACATTTTCAGTTATTTTGCACGGTCCTTTGTTTCAAAGAATGTAAAGTAATATAAGACGTGCCTTCTGCGAGTATTTCTCTTTTTTTGTCCTTTTTATATCTTACGTATTCCGTTCATCGCTAAATGGTGTTATTATTTAAACAAAAATCTAACCTCCAAAAACAAATGATTTGCGACACACAGCGACTGTCAGTTGATGTCGCTGGATTCCACCGGCGAGAGTGGAGGTCTGAGAACGGGGCTTTAAAGTTATATAAGATAAGAGAAATGATGCTTAACAGTAGTTTATTTTATAAGAAGGCAAGGCAAAATAGAACTTCGTCTGCAAGGTATCACATAGTGTGTAATCGACAGGAAATATTTTTGGTGCATATTAAATTTTATTACATTATTAATTTTAGGTAGCATTACATGTGATAGTATATTTTTAATAATTTAGTTAAACAATAATTCACTTTCAATCAAGGTTTTATTCTAAAAGCAGCAGATAACAAACATATTTAATAGTGCGTCATGTTTTACAAAATTTAGTTATTTTGGGATTTTTCATAAAATAGTAAGCTTGCCTTGGTTATTAAAAACTGGCATCATCCAGGGTTAGCACAATACTAGTTTATGTTAAATTTCTTATATAAATTGTAGCAAGAAATGTAATAAAACCAGTACTCAACTAATATCAAACTATTAACGTTGTTTCACTCACCAAACCTACTACGGCTAAGCCACCTTGCCTTTGATCTATAGTGAGGCTGCTATAGAGTAGTAGGAAATAAAAATATCAGGAATTCCCTGTCTTTTTATGGTCCTTCGAGCTTAAGATCGGTAAAAGAGCCAGCCGCATCCATCAACAAGCTGCCACAAGAGCAGCCTTCAAACATAAACCAGGTGCCAGCCGCCAAAAGAGCCGCCATTAATCAAAAAGGCCCAGTCGCCGCACACAGGATCACAGAGTCCAACAACCACAAGGCCCAAGTCGCCGCCCAATCAACTACAAGGCCCAAGTCGCCACCCAATCAAGTTGCCGCTAAATCAATAAGGCCCCAAACCCCGCCCACGGGATCACAGCGTCCAACAACTACAAGGCCCAAGTCGCCGCCAAATTAATAAGGCCTCAAGTCGCCGCCACAGGATTACAGCGTCCAACAACTACAAGGCCCAAGTCGCCGCCAAATCAATAAGACCTCAAGTTGCCGCCACAGGATTACACCGTCCAACAAATACAAGTCCCAAGTCGCCGCCCACAGTATCACAGCGTCCAATACAGTCGCGGAATAGAAACTTACACAAAATCCATCCACAACGCCCCAGTCGACAGAGCTAGAGCAGATAGCTTCCACAGGATCAACCCAAACGTGTCAACAGCGCCCATCTGACCAAAACCAACGAGGATATAAACTAAATAGAGAGGACACGTAATGCTAATATCCGACCAGCAAGCCAACGGTATCCGAACCGCAAGGCAAGCCACGAAAAGGGAATTACCGCAAGTTTTTGATTCTTTGCTGAATGCGCTAGGATGAATCTGGGTAATATTTATTTGGAATTAAAACGCCAACAATCCAGCGCGTTGAACTCGTCGTCGAATGCATACCGATTTATCAGTGGCGTACGTGTATGAAATAAATATAAATAAATGAACTTGTTGCTAAGGGAATGGGAGCTGGTAGAGAGATCATAATATAAATTGATGAATATGCTGAATGAAGCAGGACAGTTTTTATTATTATTAAACGATTATATTTAACCTTACAGTCTGACTGACTATCAAATTTTGCGATTCGTTTTTGACACACTTCCCGTAAACCGATTTTAATGAAATTTGTAAAATTACACACAAGCAGCTCAACAACGCACACTTTTACACACTATGGGTAAACCAGTGCACACTTTTTACACACTTTTTTAAACCGGCCTATTTGAGGGGACTCACGCTGAGTATCGCTTGCTAGCATTTAATTTTATTTATGTCAATTGACTATTTGCGTTTTCATTTCAAGAAAATGGTAAGTCAATGCCACAAGAAAATCAGATATAACTTTAAGTAATTACATCTATTAAACTCGGTTCCCACCTACGACTTTTTCGTGCGTGTCCGCACACGCGTCACATGACAGTCATAACATTTCATATTGACATCATGTGACGCGTGAGTGGGCAGTCATGAAAAAGTCGTAGGTGGAAACCTGGTATTAAGTATCTAGTAGTGAATTGAAATGTTCACCAAACGCACACTTTTTGAGATCGTTCACAAAACGCACACTAGCGATGAAAACGCACACCAGTTGGTAACACTGATCAATGGTGGCTGCGTACATGACAAAACAATGATTTCTATGATAACCTTGCTAAACTTATATTTTAATTTTTGAGTTTGTAATTTTCTCGTATTTTCTGAATGTTCTTTTTGTGAATACTTTTGAATTAATTTCTAGGTAAGAATAATAAGAATTTCTTAGTATTAACATTTAAAGCTATTTTTGTCCAAATTTCAGTAAAAAAAAGACGTGATTTTTTTTTGCACCCGTGATGAAAAAAAAGTAACCAAAAAAGCCATGGTTGGGTACATTGAGGATAGTGGCTAAAATCGTGTTTTTAATGACGATATAAAAAAAAATAATTTGAGCCGCTAAAAAAAATGTTTTGCATCGGTATCCAATAAAGTCATGTTTTGGTTTTATGCGAACATTGAGTAAAATCCTGTTTTTCATGGAAGGTATAAAAAAACGGTTTTTAATAGCTGTCAAAAAACAATAGTCCATAAAGCATAAAACTTTTTTTTAGGTACACGCCAAATTAAAAAAAGTTGGGTTTTATTATAAACATCAAAATAATTTAAATTTTAGCGGTCAAAGGCTTTTCTTCTTCTTTTTCACTAGAGAATATAAGCTGTGGCTTTTCACACCACAACACCCAAATTAAATTCTTTCCTAATGACCTTTTTGGCTTTCTTAAAGAACCCGGGCCTTTATATAAAATTTAGCAAACAGTTTATAAAAATGCAGAAACTCGTTAATTTTTTTTAGCTCAACCAGAAGAGATAAACCGAAGTTTTCCAGATTAAAAAAAAACTAAAAAATATATTGAGAATTTTGAATAAAGGCAAAATGTTTTTCACAAATGACAAAATTTTTCAGTTCTTCCTCGATTTTACAAAGAATTTTTAAGCTTCCCGAAAGTTTTCTTCCATTTTTCGAACAACACTTTGTTGACATTTTTTAATTTATTTCGATTACAATTCACGAGACAATTCAATAAAAATAGTAAGCAGCACGAAAGTGTTGGAATATTAATTTAATTTATATTCATATACATAGCAAAAAGTAACAAAAATAAATATGTACTTACGACCTTATAATAATCACAGCATGTATATAAAACATGCGGTACTATATACAGTATCGATTGAATATATATATATCGAGTGGTGAATCAGTTTCCTTTTGTTTAAGAACGAGAACAATAATACATACAAGATAAGAACTTTTCCTTTGTCTGAATAATAAATAAAAACAGTCAGTTGTTATCATACGACACCTGTGCGTTTCATTACAAACAATCCCCATATTTTAATAGGTTACGGGGCCCAGTTTACCCTCGTTTTAAAAAGAACGTAAAAAGTACACGGACAATTTCTCTAAAAATTACGCGGAAAGTTTCCACAGTTATAGTGACTAATCTTTTGCGTAATAATGGATAACGGCGGAAAACGCAATATCCAAGTACGGTACGCGATATAGTGTGTGGAAATTTAGAATAAAATCGTTGTTGGCCGAGTTATGTGTTTTGGACAAAATGATCCTCCAGAAGAAATTTCTGACCAGTGGCGTAGAAAAGATCAAATTGGCAAAAATGCGATAATTGAATACCTAAGTGATAGTTTCATAAGTTTTGCAAAAGATAATGTGACGTCCAAACAAATTTTGACAAAAACGAGACTTCTTGACCAAGAAATAAAGCTAAAAAATACTTTATACTGATAAAACAAATCCAACAACAAACAAAATAAAAAGTGTAAAGTATAAAAATGCAAAACCTAACTTTAAAAACAAAAATAAATTTAAACCAAACGAATTTTTTAATAAAACAAATTCTTTTAAACTTTCCAAAATAAGATATGATTTTTGTGGCCGTAGAAACCACGAGAGAAAAGATTGTTTTTACCACAAAAAAACTGATTGCGTAATGAGTTATTCTCCAATCTTAAGTAATTTAGAAGGCGAAATACACTAAATGTTTTTGAATCGTGCGCGGAACTGAATCCGTCAATAAAAAAATTTCTGTAGCTAAAAGTTGTGTTGCTATTTATGCTACAAAGAGGTTCAATCCAAAAAACCTTGGAATTAGTGGAAGATTGGACAATGTGTTATACAGTTCGGAAATTCCGAAGAGTCCAGGAGGCTGGTATGTCTGTCATTTTTGATAAGGATGGTGCTAAAGTAAAAAATCAAAAAATCAATCAAATGAATTGATTTTAACAGGTAATCCCTCAAGTGGGTTATATTATGTACACCTGAAAATTTATGATATAATTGCAAATATTAATCCAGAAAATACGTTGTGTGAAGCATTTATTTATGCTAAACAAACGCGTATCACTTTTTCTAAAACTAAAGATAAAAGTTATATTGAAAGACCGTTATTTATCATACACACTGATGTATGTGGTCCCATTTCACCAACTACTATGAACAATAAAAATTATTTTGTTAATTTTATTGATGAATACACCCATTACATAGTCACGTACCTGATAACATACAAATCAGGGGTTTTACCTGTTTTTAAAGATTTCGTAGCAAAAAGTGAAGCACATTTTAATTTGAAAATGTCAAAACTAATTGTGAATAATCGAGAATATTTATCAAAAGATTATCAAGAATTTTGTATCGAAAAAAGGATAAATTATCATCTTACTGTGGCTCGTACACCTCAACAAAATGGTGTAGCGGAGCGAATGAATCGCGCCCTTGTTGAAAAAGCACGCACAATGTTGGTTCCTGCTGACCTCGATAAATCTTTTTGGGGCGAAGCTGTTTTAACAGCTACTTATATAACAAATTTATTACCAACTAAAGCGTTGCAGATTAACAAAACACCATACGAACTATGGCATAATAAAAAGCCTAGATAAGAAGGTCTTAAAATTTTTTGATCGAAAGCTTACGTTCATAACAAAAATAAAAAGACTATGGCATAATAAAAAGCCTAGATTAGAAGGTCTTAAAATTTTTGGATCGACAGCTTACGTTCATAAAAAAAATAAAAAGACCAAATTGGATGCAAAATCTTTTAAATCTATTTTGACGGGATATGAGTCAAGTGAGTATAGATTGTGGGACATTGAAAATGAAAAATTTATTACTGCTCGAGATATAATTTTTCGGCGAAATTAGTTTTAAACAAACAAGACCGACAAAATTAAATAGAATTAAATAATAATAAAATTAAATAAAAAAAGATAAAAATAAAATCACTAAGAAAACTAAGTTTTCTGATCAACTTGATAAGACACTATCTCAAAACGATACAAATTCTTCACAATATGAGAGTATTCTTTAAAAAAAGTGAAAGATTACAAAATAAACCTATTGTCTCTTACAACGAAAATCAGTACGATGAAATGTATAGTTATATTTTAAATCTGGAAACATATACTACAAAACTTCCAAATAGTTTTTCAGATATTAAAAATATGGACGATCGTTGTAAGTGGGATCAAGCGGTAAAAGAAGAAATCGATTCACTTTTGTTAAATAATACTTGGATTTTAGTAAATAAACCATCAAATAAAAATATAGTACACTGCAAATGGGTATTTAACCCCAGTAGATATAAAGCTCGTTTGGTAGCAAAAGGTTTTAGTCAAAAATACTTATGTGACTATAATGAAACTTTTGCGCCAGTAGCGAGAATGACTACATTAAGGTTTATCCTAGCATTTTCAAATCAATATCAACTGCAAGTACACCATATGGATGTCAAAACGGCATTCCTAAATGGAATTCTGAAAGAATAGATCTATATGACTGTTTGTAAAGGAGTAAAAGCAAAAGAGGGTCAAGTATGTAAATTCCTAAAATCTTTATATGGTTTAAAACAGTCCTCTAGATGCTGGTATGAAAGATTTGATGAGTTCCTAAAATCAATCGGTTTTAAAAATTCTGCAGAGGATGTTTCAATTAGTACTAAAACTACAGACACGTTATTGTACAAAAAACAATTTTTAACAAAACATTTTAAAATGCAAGATTTTTATTTAGTAAAGCTCTTCTTAGGCATCAAAATTAAAAGAACTTGTGATACTTTAACTATAGACCAAAGCCACTATTTAAATTTAATTTTAAATAAATTTAAAATGATAAATTGCCACCCGGTGGACACCCCATTACAACCAAAGCTAAATTTTCAAGCATTGAACCAGGAAAGTAATACCTTGTAGAAATTTCATTGGTTGCTTGATGTATGTAATGGTTTGTACACGACCTGATCTCTGTGCGGCAATCAATATTTTAAGTAGATTTCAAAATAAAAATAGCGAAGAGTTGTGGAAAAATGTAAAAAGAGTTTCATGGTACATACAAGGGACTATAAATTTAAAATTAACAAACACAAGGAAAGAAAAAATTTTTTGATTTACTAGTTGGCTACGCAGACACTCATTGGGCAAATTGTGAGATTGACAGAAAGAGCACTACTGGTGATTTATTTAAAGCATTTGATTTATGTACAATTTCGTGGAATTCAAAACGTCAGCATACAGTCGCAGCATCTTCGACTGAGGCTGAATATATGGCTGTTTTTGAAAGCGTGCGTCAGGCAAAATGGTTAAAGTCTCTTTTAAAAAGCATGTATATTAAACTAACAAAGCCAATAGTTTTATATGAAGATAATACAAGCTGTATATCTATAGCAAACAATATTGAAAATCACAAAAAAAAAACAAATCATATAGACATAAAGTATCATTATATAAGCATTATTATATAACCACTGCCAGCTCAAAAATTTACACAAATCAGACTGCAATTGGGAATTAAATAAACTACATAAAAATAGGAAAGATTTTCCTGTTTTAAGTATTTACAGATATCAATTAAATATAATCTTTTATAGATTTCGAAATAATAATTAAAATATATTAGTATAGTTATTAAGTTTTTTCTTAATCTAAAAAATTAAATTAGATGTTTATTTTTTTTTAAGAAATGTTTTCTTAAAATATATATATATGTATATTATATATATGTATAACAGTTACTTTTGGTACACTTTTTGAGTGGGAGTGTTGGAATATTAATTTAATTTATATTCATATACATAGCAAAAAGTAACAAAAATAAATATGTACCTACGACCTTATAATAATCACAGCATGTAAATAAAACATGCGGCACTATATACAGTATCGATTGAATATATATATCGAGTAATGAATCAGTTTTTAAGAACGAGAACAATAATACATACAAGATAAGAACTTTTCCTTTGTCTGAATAATAAATAAAAACAGTCAGTTAGTTATCATAGGACACCTGTGCGTTTCATTACAAACAATCCCCATATTTTAATAGAAAGCACTGTATCGTAAGCTAACGCACCTGTGAAACCCCGGCCTGTGTCCTCTGCTGCGCGACGCGGGCAATCAAATGAAGTTCAATGAACCCACGCGAAACACGTCCAAAAGAATGCGAATTCCCAGTGTGCCGCCAATGCTTTCGATCGTTAAAAATAAGCAAGTTCGGAAATGAAAGTGGCGCACCAAGGTGTGGATTTAAGTACTAAAAGCACGATAGCCTGCGCCATCTCGTATTCACTTTAGTTGAGCAGGGTCGAAACTTACCATTAGGTGTCCCCTCTATTTAGCTTATATCCTCGTTGCCAAAACCAACAAACCAGTAACACCCACGTTATAAAACACTTATTAAAACAAACATTAATAGGTCAAGAGCCAACCACACAAAATGGAGGAATGTAATGAATTAGCCAAAACTCAACAAAAACTAGCAGAACTCAGTCTTTTTTCAAATACGAAAAAAGATTCATTATCAAGAAAAATCAAGTCTACATAATCCCACGGAGTCAGGAAGCAGACAGAATATGGGAATCAGGTAATAGACCGGTCAAAATCTTAGATTTTGAAAATCTAATGTCTCCATTCAGGGAATTCAAGAAAAATTTGTGCCCAAAACTCAAAAATTTTCTACAAGTATATGGTTCTAAATTAATCTTATAGTAAATTTATATCTACCACAGGACCGGACTTATAAATTTTCAAAGTATCAAAACATCAAATAAAAAATTCCGGAATTAAGGAATTCTGATGCTCACTAGCTCATGTTAGATTATCTGATACCTAATTTAGATTTTGATAACAAATTTTACATGATACGAAACTCCGTTTCCTCGCCTACAGAACTATGGTACTGGTTTTTTCACTAGCATTGCTTACAGCTTAAAATATTGCATCAAATCTGAAACAGTCACCGTAAGACTTGGTGCAATTTAGAAAAAAATCGAAGTGCGTGGTTTAAGTAATGTAGATTTGTCATTTCTTGTAGGAAACAACAAAATGAAAATAACACTCGTGGCATATCGGACAAATCGTTTTTGTTTCTCACTTCATTACGACCACGCCTCCAATGTCTAATGGAAAATACAGACACCTACAGACCTGTTTCATCCTTATTAGGAATCATCAGGGAGTCATAGAATTGTACCTGGTAGTCGAAGCTACACAGTCACCATGCACACCTCTCGAATTTAAAACAAAAAGTTTGTAATCCGTGGAAACGTAGTAATTGTGAGCGCCACCTGTCGAATAAACCGAGAAACAAAAACATCAAAATTGAAAGGTGCAGAACACCGTAAATCCAGAATCCTGTACCTTTCAGCAGGTTATAAAGAAAAAACCTGTAAAATTATAAGGTCACTGTAACATGACTCTTAAAAAGAGGTAAAGTTCGCAGCAGCACCGACCCCAATTGGAGCTTCATACTACGTGGCCCTAATTTTAAGGCATTAGCAAGCAATCGCTCCGGAGAAGGCTTGTTGCGCTTCAACTACCAGGTACAATCCTATGACTCCCTGATGATTCCTAATAAGGATGAAACAGGTCTGTAGGTGTCTGGATTTCCATTAGACATTGGAGGCATGAAATAAGAGCTGAGCTTATGACACCAACAGGGTTTGTTGGTGTTTATACAGAAGAATAACATAAAATAACATAACATGAGACATAAAAAATGCCCAACTTTTATATTTTTATGTTATGTTATTTATGTCATGTGAAATCACACAAACACTAAAAAAACTATCGAAAAAATATTAAAAACTGTCCAATAATCTGTAAAATATAACAAAAATCCAATTCTACTAAAACGACAACTGCGTTTACAAATAATGAATGGAGCAGAGTACACACGATTATATAGCTGACCCGCCACAAATGCAAGGTTGCCAGGTTGTTGTAGGTTTAATTCCCAATATAAATTGGAAAATAAAAAATTTATTTTTTCGGTCAAAATATCATTTATCTGATATTTCGACCGAAGAAATAAGATTTCAAGTACCATAACACGTACCTACACATTCTAAATTCTTTATTGATTTAAAATTGTGAAGATTCAAAGAAACTTAAATGCAATAATATATGTATTATATATACCTCAATTTCTTTATGTATGTGGATAAAAATAAGGCGTTTCTCCATGTTTTAAAAAACATACCACAGAATTTGCATAATTGCAGGTAAATGATAAAAAACATTACGTGCGTAGATACAACTTTCAGCGAAATCTGGCATCGTCGCCAAATTGTTTACTTTATGTCTGATCGCAACTGTGGTAAACATAATGTCTCTATTTAGGTTATACCTTTATGATAGAAACCAAATAGCGCAGTGGAACTTCTAGTCCATTACATATTACTTTTATTTTCATAAAATTTTCAAATGCAGTGTCATTTTTTGCATTATTTTACATTATTAGTCGAAAATTTTTGTGACATTGTTTTAAAAGAATTAGGCAATTTTTTTTATTTTGTCCCCTTCTTGATGACCCCCTCCCATAGCTTCGCCCTGCAAGCTCAAGCCCCCTTCAGAAACAAATTCTGCATACGCCACTGATTTTAGTATAAGTAGTTTACATTCTGTTAGATGGCCCAACTATAAAAGCAATACAGTTTTTTATAAGACGATTGCATTCCAGTTTCGCCAATCGCAGCAAAAGTGTTTATTATTTTTTAGTTGGACCGGCAAACACAAAGTGAACTTATACTCCGAACAATAAAATACCTCCCCCCGACGCCTGGGCTGTAATAATTATACTCACAGACGAAATTTTACGAAGATTTTCGAAGTCTACGAGCGTGCTGACAAGTACTTGCATTTATTGCGGGAAATGTCAAATAAATAATAGAAAATGCTCTAATCCAGGTGACACCCTATTTTCTACCAAATTTCATCTAAATCAGTTTAACCGTTTTTGCGTGAATGATGGAGAAACACACACACATACACCCACGCACACAAACTTTTGCATTTATAATATCGGTGGGATATAGCTACCGATATCGCTATCAGGGCACTTTGACAGGTTTGACATAGTTATGCAAAGTTTTGTTTATGGGGTATCAATTGAAATGTAGTTAAGACTCGATTGTAAAATATTACCTATAATATTTAAGGGATAAAAGTGGCACTTTTTACCTCGAGGCGAAAAGTTTGTAGCACGAGCGTAGCGAGGGTCACAATTTGTCAATACCGGCGTATACAAAAGGGGGGGGGGGTAATGGGGGTAATTACCCTTCCCCTCAAGACCCCAGATATTGGATTAAAAATCACACCGCAAAATTCGCAAATGTACACCTAAAACTTTTAGATAAAATCTTCTAAAAGCACAAGATTTTCATTTAATAAAAAATTTTGCCTGCGGGGTAATGACGCTACAATTTTTTCTGATATAAAAAAATGAGTGCGAAAAAGTAACTTTACCGTACTAGTGCGGAAAAGTAAAGTACTTTGTGCTACTTTCCGCACGTTCGTAAGAAAAAGTATTTTTCGAGCACAGCTTGAATTTTAGGTCTAAGAGTTTTATGCAAGTAGGAAACTAAACATGTGCGTAGTTGCTTTTTCGCCCTTGACCTCCGTCACGTGCAGAAAAGTTTCACCTTCCGCACTTGTTAGGTAAATAACTATTGTGAAAAAATATACACAGCGTTTTGTAAAAACGGCTAAATCAATGTGGGAAATTTAAAAATAAAAGAAATATTCTAAAAAAGGAAAGTATATTATAGATGTTAATGATGGTTTTCCATTGTTTAAAAATAAATAATATATGCTATAATTTTTATTTAACACCTAGAAAAGTATCCTTACGTTTTTATTAAATACAAAAAATCTTATGTAGAGTAGGTTAAATTTTTGTTTGTTTTTCTCATTTCAATTTTTTAAAAATTATACTGCCTTCGAAGTCAGTATAATTTTTAAAGTAAAAAATGGCTTGGAAATAAGTTTTTTTAGGATATTTTCGCGACTTTCTAATAAAAACAATAAGTATAGTAAGCAAGCAAGTAGAAAAAAAATGTAAGATATGTGCGTATGGTATTTATTTATAACTAGCTACTTTCACAGTTTTAATATTATCTATAGTCAGTTCATTTTTTTGCCAAGGTTTTTGTTATAAATAGTGTAATTAATTAAGCAAAAATAAGATAAGATAAAACATAAACTAAGACATAACATAAAATAAAATAAGAGTTGAGTTTGTTGGTGTTTATACAGAAGAATAACATAAAATAACATAACATGAGACATAAAAAATGCTCAGCTTTTATCTTTTTATGTTATGTTATTTATGTCATGTGAAATCACACAAACACTGAAAAAACTATCGAAAAAATATTAAAAACTGTCCAATAATCTGTAAAATATACCAAAAATCCAATTCCACTAAAACGACAACTGCGTCTACAAATAATGAATGGAGCAGAGTACACACGATTATATAGCTGACCCGCCACAAATGCAAGGTTGCCAGGTTGTTGTAGGTTTAATTCCCAATATAAATTGGAAAATAAAAAATGTATTTTTTCGGTCAAAATATCATTTATCTGATATTTCGACCGAAGAAATAAGATTTCAAGTACCATAACACATACCTACACATTCTAAATTCTTTATTGATTTAAAATTGTGAAGATTCAAAGAAACTTAAATGCAATAATATATATATTATATATACCTCAATTTCTTTATGTATATGGATAAAAATAAGGCGTTTCTCCATGTTTTAAAAAACATACCACAGAATTTGCATAATTGCAGGTAAATGATAAAAAACATTACGTGCGTAGATACAACTTTCAGCGAAATCTGGCATCGTCGCCAAATTGTTTACTTTATGTCTGATCGCAACTGTGGTAAACATAATGTCTCTATTTAAGTTATACCTTTATGGTTGAAACCAAATAGCGCAGTGGAACTTCTAGTCCATTACATATTACTTTTATTTTCATAAAATTTTCAAATGCAGTGTCATTTTTTGCATTATTTTACATTATTAGTCGAAAATTTTTGTTACATTGTTTTAAAAGAATTAGGCAATTTTTTTTATTTTGTCCCCTTCTTGATGACCCCCTCCCATAGCTTCGCCCTGCAAGCTCAAGCCCCCTTCAGAAACAAATTCTGCATACGCCACTGATTTTAGTATAAGTAGTTTACATTCTGTTAGATGGCCCAACTATAAAAGCAATACAGTTTTTTATAAGACGATTGCATTCCAGTTTCGCCAATCGCAGCAAAAGTGTTTATTATTTTTTAGTTGGACCGGCAAACACAAAGTGAACTTATACTCCGAACAATAAAATACCTCCCCCCGACGCCTGGGCTGTAATAATTATACTCACAGACGAAATTTTACGAAGATTTTCGAAGTCTACGAGCGTGCTGACAAGTACTTGCATTTATTGCGGGAAATGTCAAATAAATAATAGAAAATGCTCTAATCCAGGTGACACCCTATTTTCTACCAAATTTCATCTAAATCAGTTTAACCGTTTTTGCGTGAATGATGGAGAAACACACACACATACACCCACGCACACAAACTTTTGCATTTATAATATCGGTGGGATATAGCTACCGATATCGCTATCAGGGCACTTGCACAAGGGCTGACAGGCTTTCCATATGGTATGTGTAGGTTCTTATAATAAAGTGGTAGCAGGCCATGGATACCAGTGAGTAGGTTTCTTGATTGTTTCAAATTTTAATGGCTGTCAATTTTAAGCAGAGAAAATAGAACATATAGGGAATGAAATTCCCAACCAACCAATCTAAAAAATTAGGGGTAACGATGCGGTTGACAGTTTCAAAGCTAAAAGGGCAACGGCTTTTCAAAATGGCGTATTTTACTGTTGTTTACATGGGAACAATTTTCTTAATTTTTTTGAATTTTGAGTGATTTACGCTAGCCACTGAGTTTGAAATTAAAAATAAAGACAATATATTAGAATAGGGTCGTCTAAATGCTTAGCTGATTTACGTCAACCAGAATCAATATGGCGTGAGACCTTCCGTGCGTTTTTACAAGATTTTCTAATAAACCTAGTGATTATTATAATGAATTAAGTGCGTCAGGACCCTCCAGTGGCCTCGCGATACCCCAAAAAAATTTCAGTGATTAATAATGTAGATCCCTTTGACCAAAAAGATACTGATTTGTTTTGACCCTGCGGGTTTTCCCCAGTTTCTAACATGGACATTGTATTATATTATATATATACAGGGTATTTCAAGTAAAAGATAACAGAGGGGATTTCGGGCATTTTTCGTACAAATTTTGAAAAAAGCTCGGACACGTCGATTTTGTTTTCCAGGGGGACACTTTTTGACCGCTTCGGACTTTCGGTAGGATGCACCCCCTATTATTTTATTAGGGAACATAGCTCGAGTGGCACCTTGTTCGAAAGGTCTTTCAATTCTCTATTCAACTTTCAAAAATCGTGCAATTGGTTTTCGAGATATTCGCTGTTGAATTTATCATGGGAGAAAAATCAAATAACTTTTTCAAAATTTGACTTTTTCCTCGGACCCGTCGATTTTATTTTTTTTAGTAGTCTATTTTAGCTATCTTGGATTTTTGGCATTTGTCACCCCTGCTGAAGGGTGATTTTCACCCCACTTATTTTAATAAGGAACATAGGTCGAGTGGCACCTTGTTCGAAAGGTCTTTCAATTCTCTATAGAGCTGTGTTTTTTTCAAAAATTGTGTAATTGGTTTTCGAGATATTCGCTGTTGAATTTATCATGAGAGAAAAATCAAATAACTTTTTCGACTTTTTTTTCAAAATTTGACTTTTTCCTCGGACCCGTCGATTTTATTTTTTTGAGTATTATATTTCAGCCATCTTGGATTTTTTGCATTTGTCACCCCTCCTGAGGGGTGCTTTTCACCCCACTTATTTTAATAGGGAACATAGGTCGAGTGGCACCTTGTTTGAAAAGTCTTTCAATTCTCTTTGCATTACAGCATAAAAACTCGAGAACAGGCACGGAATAGAACTTGATTTTCATTTTTTTTTAATATTGTTTTTGGATTTTAAAGCCATTCACTTGTGCATGTGTCTTCGAAGGAGCGCTCTTCAGATAGGAAACGTAATAGAAGGAGAAAATGGACGAAATTAAATTTTCTCCATGATACTTACCTATTGAACGTATTTTAGTTTTCATCGGCGCTATCTAAATATGGGCAAAGTTTTTTTGTTTTCTTATTTTTCATATTTCTCTTTTTACTAATAATTATTGTTAGTTTGACTTCGAATTTAGAGTAGGTACTGTACATAGTTTTCCGACATGCCTTATTCGGTCGACGAAAGAGTTGCTATGGTTGACCTATTTTTCGGAAATGAACAATGTGCAAACACAGCAGCAATATTATTCAATGAACAGCAAAGCAAAGCCTGGCAAAAATGTCAGTAGAAAAGTGGTTTTGCAGATCGTCAGCAAGTTTAGGGATACAGGTTCCGTATTAAACTGTAAATGGGGAGAAGTTGCCCGGCCAGTGAGAAATGAAGCCAATGAGGTGGGAGTCTTGTGCGAAGTGGCTATTAATCCCAGGTCGAGTATTAGGCGATTGTCCGAGTCGACAGGTATCAGTCCTACTAGCGTATGGAGGATACTAAAAGGAGACAAATTCCATCCATACAAAATCAAGCTTGTTCAGAAACTCAATGAAGACGATTTTGACCGACGACTGGAGTTTTGCGAAGTAATGAGCAAACGTCTGATAGAGAACCCGAATTTATTGTACAACATCTGCTTTTCTGACGAATGCTCATTTTTTTTAATGGAATCTTGAACCGGGACAACTGTCGTTATTGGTCAGATGCCAATCTTCAGGAATACGTTGAAATACACACGCAAGTACCACAAAAATTGAATGTATGGGCAAGAATATTTGGAAACCAAATTATTGGTCCTTTTTTTTATAGAAGGAAATCTGACGGGAGTGTCCTATCTCGATTTATTACAGAATGCGATACTTCCTCGAGTTGTAGACTTAATAGAAAATGACCCTACCTATGCTGACGACCTGGCACATTTTTAACAAGATGGTGCTCCTTCTCACTACTTCAGGGAAGTGCGTGAGTTTCTGAATGCACATTTTCCAAGACAGTGGATTGGGAGACGTGGACCGATAGAATGGCCAGCACGTTCCCCGGATCTGACTCCTCTTGACTACTTTTTATGGGGTTATCTGAAATCTAAGGTATACGCGACACCACCAGCTAGTCTAGAGGATCTCTGCCAACGTATAATAAACGAATGCCGTGCTATCACCCCAGAATTTTTGGAAAACGTACGGGCAAGATTTGAGCAAAATCTCTACTATTGTATGGAGGAAGGAGGGAAGCATTTCCAACAGCGCTTGTAGTGATGTTTTTCTATTGTACAAGGATGACAAGCAATAAAATCTATTTTCTTAGTTAAATTCATTGATATTTTTTTTCCTACCCACGTGCGGAAAAGTGCACTTTTCCGCAATGTTTTGCGTGCAGGCAGTGGCACTTTTCCGCACTAATTTTTTAAAATTTATTTTTATTGTAAGTTCAACGCATAATGAATTAAATTCATCATTCATCATTCATCAACCAAAATAACACTTGCTTTTTATAACAAAAACTATTTTTTTTCTAAAGAACTGACGATTTCTACGTTCGTAGGAAAAATGTTGTACCTAAAACTCTCCGCTACGCGTCGTTCGTGCAACTGCCATCGCGTGCGGAAAATTATCACTTTTCGCACTTGTTAGGTAAATAACTATTTCATACTGGTTGGTATACGAGAGAAATTTGTCAGTCAACTAACATTGAAAAGTCAGTTGAAAAGGTCAAATCTCGAAAAAACGTGGCAAAAAAATACAATTTCATTCTCCGTCCAAGTTAACTTTCAATGTCTAGAAAATCAATGAAAGAACTTTTGAAAAAAATAATGTGTGTAATAAGTTCTATTCCGTGCCTGTTCTCGAGTTTTTATGCTGTAAAGTAAAGAGAATTGAAAGACTTTTCAAACAAGGTGCCACTCGACCTATGTTCCCTATTAAAATAAGTGGGGTGAAAATCATCCCTCAGGAGAGGTGACAAATGCAAAAAAAATAAAATCGACGGGTCCGAGGAAAAAGTCAAATTTTGAAAAAATAAGTCCAAACCAATTGCACGATTTTTGAAAAAAACACTGAGTTGTATAGAACATTTAAAGACCTTTCGAACAAGGTGCCACTCGACCTATTTAAATAAGTGGGGTGAGAATCCGCTCCTTAGGGGGTGCATCCTATCGAAAGCCCGAAGCGGTCAAAAAGTGTCCCCTTGGAAAACAAAATCGACGTGTCCGAGCTTTTTTCAAAATTTGTACGAAAAATGCCCGAAATCCCCTCTGTTACCTTTTACTTGAAACACCCTCTATATAAAACTATGTGTTAACAACTTCATTTTACACCAACCAGCAGATGAAAGCATTTAACAGTGAGATTTACTAAGATCTAAAATAGTACCCCCCACAGGTCTAAATATTTACACCTGAAGGGGGTACTAAATTTTAAAACAAATGTTCAAAAAACACTTATCCATACAGAAAAGACACAAAGTTATTGATTATTTTGTTTTTTTATTGCAAAATACCACTGCAAAACTACTTTTTTTTTCTCAAAATACACCAAATTTTTTTGGGCTGGTGTAAGATGGACATAAGTTTTATCCTCGCCGTATTATTTATTATTATTTATTGTAATACATGGGATTTTTTCGAAAAAGTAGAAATTTCTCAATTGAAAAAAAATTAGGCTATAGCTATATTCTGACTGATTTTTATCGCGTTTTTTGAATGTTTGATGGCTCATCGAACTCAACGACATGGAATGTCAGATTAACGTCATATTTCATTTCTCAAAAAACCGATGACATCGGTGAAAAAAATCTGATGAATTTACAAACTCGCCCATATTAGCTGCATTCAAATCACAAACAGCGGGTTCGGATCTCTTACCTCTGCTTGTACCATGGCTTGCACCAACCTCTACTAATGAAAGCTACAGCTTTGAAATGAGTGGGCTTTGAGTAAGGAAAGATTTCTTGACTGAGCTTTTAGATAACCTCAGTGTTTTGATTTCAGTTTGTAAATAAATTAATATAGTTGTTTTCGGTTTTTTTGTTTGGTATGGTTTTCGTGCATTATCAGTGACCTTAACTCATGTTTGTTTTGCTTCGTAGTGCCCTCATACATAATTTTTTGTGCTAAAAAAGGTTTAAAATATGGCGTTTTTCTGGACAAAAATTGGACTTGTTTTATTGGAGAATGAACAACTTGGTATATTAAATAAGGTATTAGGGATATTATAAACGAACCTATTACCAATTGCCACAAAACAATCCTTTCTGGGGGCTATAAATTTAAAGCACCCCCCAGAGGTGGTCTAAAAAATCACCAATTTTATAACCTCAAACACAGATAATGAAGATATTATGTTCTCCTAAAATATGGGATATTTTGAAAAAAAGAAAACAGTTTTTCAGTGGTATTTTGCAACAGCAATACAAAATAATTAATAACTTTTGTTTTTTCTTCATGAGTAAGTGTTTTTTAAAAATTGGTTTTAAAATTTAGTATCCATCACAGGTGTAAATATTTAGAGTTGTGGGGGGTTACTATTTTAGATCTAAATCCCACTGAAAAGGTTTTGGATTTGGTTTCGCCTTCGTTCGTTCTTAAAAAAAGTTGATCAATATTTTTTTTAAGCAACATCGTTTCCATTTTTTTCTTTAAAAAATTTTAATTTTCAGTGTTTTCTTTGAATTCATCAGTAAATTCGGAAATTAATATTTTTAAATCTAACGATATGGATATGATTTGATCTAAAATAAGAGAGCTTAAAACTTCGTATATTAAATTTACGGCACGGATTCCCCTGTAGTATCGCTTTCCTTCTAGTATTCTTTTGGTCGTAACTAATGAAAATATATTTGAATTGGTTAAAATATTATGTAGTACTAACTCACCAAACAAAGTTCCAAGGCAACTTATCAAACACATTGTAAGGTGCATACCACCTATCTACATTGTTATTTTACTGTAATTCAGCTGTAATTTTTTTGTGATTTTGAACTAAGGTTTTAGCTATATCGCTTATATAAGTTAACGATTCTCGAATCATTGAGAACTCGGAAAGTGGAGCTCCAATAAATGGAAGATTTTTGGAAGGTAGCTGCTTTTCGGATACGATAGAATTAAATTTTTTCCAAGAATATAACGTTTTTTCTTTTAAAATAAGCCAGAGTAAATTAGTAAGGAATGAAATGTGTTTATCCATTTTACTAGAAAAAATTAATTCGTCTAAATTTAATGTTTTGAAAAGTCGGCTGCGGGCGAGTTTTAGGTTTGGGCTACACAGGTATTTTTTGTTGGGGCGCCACAGAATGGTTGTTCTTTTAATTTTAACTGGTTTATTGTTCGAAAAATGATCTTGATACCACTACTCTACCACTCTGTCAAAATTATCTACAGCTGCTGTAGAAGGACAACCTGGTTTCATTTGTTGATTATTATATTATTATAATTAGTTTTAAACAGAATTCGTAAATGTTAAAATCTCAGAGTAAGACACACTTAGGTCAAATTTTGTCAGTATTGAGTAATTCTTTCGATCGAAATTTCTCATAAACGTATATACCTAAACCAAGGGAAAATGGAGTCTTGTTTTTTAACAATGCCTAGTAGATATTGACAAACCACCAATTTTTTGTATTTATTTTTTTATTCGAATGTTCTTCTGCTTGTATAAATAATTTGGAATAAACTATTTCATTCGCTCTTCAGATAAATCTTCTAAATCCATGTATTCTTCGGGTGTTTCAGGTGAATTATCATTTATACCTTTTCTTAGAATTGTGGCTGCTGCTTTCAGAATGTTTATCTCATTTTTCTTTTCTTCTTTTTGTTCTTTATTTTATATATTATCGATATTTCTTTAAATACTATAGATATATGTTTTATGTTTAAACAATTAGCAGTTTCTGTAGGATGTCGAATTATAACTGTTACCTTTTTCGAAAATTTGTTTATACCTCCATAATTAGTTTTTAAGGTATTTGTTACTGATGTCGTTATCAATAATTTGTGTCAAAAAAAAAAAATTCTCAAAGCATTGGAAAGTTCTGATGTAAATATCACTTTACAACACAATTATTTTACAAGTTTCCTCAGATAATATTTTACAGATTGAGTCTGAGCTAGACGTAGAGCTTTGCAAATGTTTTGTGGTAGTAGTTCTGGTATATTTTTTTCGGCATTTTTCATGAAATGAAACTTTTACTTCTCAATTTATAATTTTATCTTTTAAAGGAAGAATCCTGTAATATACCGCTATTCGATATTAACGATATGTTCCAAATATTAACCAACCCTTTTTTCCGGAAATATTTCATAGCATATTAAACATCTTTTAAGAATATCTTCCTCTAGGACTGTTCCTTATTCCACAACATTGCAAAGATTAGCATCGCTTAATTTTTTTAACGTTTTAGTGTCAGTCACATTATGATCATACTTAGACTTTTTTCTTATAGGCTCCATACCCTCTACCCCATGCACTATGACGACTGGTTCACATATATTATTATCATAAGCTGACTTCACACCATTATATTTACGCACATTATTTAAATTTATGCTAAAATTATCGTTCTCATAAACACAACCTTTGGAATAATCTACATCGGAATCCACACCTTTCTCATTTTGTACATTCTTTAAATAATCGAAAAGATTGTAATTCTCAAATATACAATCCAACACCATTCTCTTCTTGTACATTAATCAAATTAACGCCTAAATTATTATTCTCATATATACCAGACCCACCCCATCTTTTCTTTTAGTTGACATTTAACTCTATCAGCAATAGAATCTTCATATACTTAGTACTTGAAAGTATCCATCCATGTGGTGTTCTTCATGTTGCACGGTAAAAAGTAATTTCCATACTCCAGTCTTCTTCTCTGGCAAACATTCTGTTAAATAATATTCAGCTAAGGCATTGCTATGATTTTTCCCATAAAGGTCTTGTAGGAATTGCGCGAAAAGTGAACTCATTCAGACTGAAAAATAGGTAAAGAAAACACATCCCAATTTTGACAAATATAGTTGGATACTTCTTTTCTAATTTTGTCATGAAACTTTGAGTTTTAAAAATAAGAAAACTTATGCAGTTGAAAAAGCAGTTGCCCACACCTTCACAATCCTTAACATTATATGTCTTTTTTTCAAAAATTGTTAGTTTTCGGGGCACTTCCTTATTATGCAGCACGATATCTAAAAAAATCACGCCTTTGAAACTGATGCTATTATCGATGCGTTTGACCAATAAAACCTATTAAAACTAAAAAATATGTAGAATAATTAGGTAATTGTTTTTATTTTTTACTGTAAAATCATAAGGTTTAAATTTTTAAGCTGGCGATTCCAGGCAGAGTGTAAACGAACAATAATTAAAGAGCTCAGTGCAACATAATGGTAAGCGACATTTTAAGAAAAGAGGTAACTTTTCTCGTCAATTATAAAATTAAGTAGGTGGCTGCTGTATATAAAAAAAAATATTGGCAAGTATTTTATGTATGTATACATTCCAAGATAACCCACAACTTTCAAAAATTATATTATTATGTTCTTGACCCTTTGAAAATTTTTCATGTGAGCTAAGTAAAAGCAATGAAGAAGCCACTTATAAATCAAAATGTTTTTCTGTTTCTAACTTTGGTAACTGTAAATCCAAATATACAGGGCTTTAAAAAAGTCCGGAAACGGTCGATTATTGGTAAAAGTTGGTTAAATTTTTTAAAATAGAGGGTTATTTTTTTGCTTATTTTTCAATAAAACACCCTGTATGTTATTGGATATTTGGATTATACGCTAAATTTTAGACATATTTTATCTAAACCATCCCATCCCTAAATTCAACAGTTTTCTAGATCTCGAATTTTTACCCTATAGGAATTACTTATTTACTATTTTCAAAATTCGATAACTAGAAAACGATTGAATTTAGGGAACGATGGTTTACATGAAAAAAATTTAGTTTATAATCTAAATATCCAGAAGCATGCAGGCGTGTTCTATTAAAAAATAAGTAACTTTGATTTTCACGACCTTATGATTAACCCTGCATTATTAAAATTTTTACTACCTAATAGACATTTATAAACCATAAAATTTTGTATAAAACTTTTTTTGATACCTCGTACGGTTTATTCAATAATCGACCGTTTATTACATTTTAAAAATCTTAAGTAGGATTTATTTTTAAAACCCTGTTACCAGAAAAAGGCTGAATTTAGTGAAAGAATGTTTACATATGAAATGTATCTAGAATTTAGCGTAGAATCCAAATATTCAATAACATACAGGGTGTTCTATTTAAAAATAATCATTTTTGGTGTTTCACGATTTTATAATTAGCCCTGTATATAATTTTACTGCCTCATAGACATTTATAAACCCAAAAACTTTTGCAGTAAACTTTTTTTGATACCTTGTACAGTTTACCCATTAATCGACCGTTTCCGGACTTTTCTAAAGCGCCTATATATCTCAAAAGCTAACTGACCAACGATTTTTTAAATTTTTAGGTACTTAAAAAACTTACTTTAAAAATATAATTATTAAATTGATATATTTTATTAAAATATAAAAATTAATGGCTTACCAGTTTAAAAATCGGCACAAGTGACTTTAAAATCGTGAAAAACAACAGTTTTCTGGACGCTTAAAGGGAATAGTTATCACCAAAGAGAAAGTGGCAAATTTTGAACGAGCGGTTAAGGGACAACACGGTTAGGTAAATTTATATTCCCTGAGTAAATTTGATCTCTGGTCTGACTTGACGTATAACCCTACTTTTTGGTTTACTTTTTCTTTTATTTGTTTACTTTTTAAAATTGGAATTTCTTGGCCTTTTTTTGAGTCTTTTGTTTAAAATATCTAATAAATATTTCAACTCCTAGAGTTGACCTGCTACGCAGATTGTATAAAAATTCCACAAAAAGTAAGTATTTTCTGCAAAGAACAGAATACAAATACTACTTATTTTAACTTCTAGAGTTGTCCTGCTTCGCGGATTGTACAAAAATTCCACAAAAACTAGGTATTTTCTGCAAAGAACAGATGAGGTATCCTAAAGGTTAATTTTTAGCTTAAATTCCTGCCTTTGTGTCAGAATAAACGAATAGGGCAGTCTAACAAACTGTCGAACGAATTAAAATGCCAAATTTTTGCGGGGTTGTGGGATGCCGCAATTGCTGGCCAAGAGACGAAGTTAATTTTTATACAATTCCCACTGTTTTATGTTCTGAACATAAGAAATAACTAATCTGCAAGAATATGTGAGAAATGGAAATATGTGAAAAGGGAAGATTTAACAAAAAAAAAAGTTAAACTTTTTGAGAATGTGCTCAAAACTTTTTGTCACAGGTATGTGAAATTGCTTTTCTGCACTGGTCACTTTAAATAATCTAATTTTCGAAAGGTACATTACGTTTTTAGGGTTCGTCAGAAATGCAAATCTGCCTGCGCTCGATTTTTTTTTAGGTTAGGTTAGGGTGGAAGGGATGTACTTATGACAACCCCTAAAAACGTTCTGTAAAATCTTTAAATCACTTAATTCAAGAGTTTGTCCCAACTTGACCCTATTGGAACTTGGAAGATACTCGTTCAATGGCTCATGTGTGGATACATGTTGAAAGAATTATAAATTTAATCAGGCAAAAATTTTTCTTAGGGTAATGTACAGGCGGATTCAGAGTTCCATAAGGTAAGCGGTAAGATGCAAGGAAATGCATGCTGCTGTTCATAGTATTCATAGCTTGTGGCTTACGGAATACTATGAACAGCAGCATGCATTTGCTATCGTTTATTTTCCTTGCATCTTACCGCATACCTCATACCGCTTACCTTACAAAACTCTGAATCTGCCTTACCTGTAACCATCCTTGCATCAAAAGGTGAAGAAGCACTGCTAGATGAAATTCTTACAGTATGCTGTGCATTAATTAATTAATTTATGTCCCCCAGTAACTAACTTTTTAGTTTAATTCAGTTGCTCCAGTTTTTTTATTAATATACCTAGTTAAAGTGTTTAATTTTGTAGTTTTTTAGGCAAATACAGCATTTTGAAAATAAATGCAAGATATTTTTAACAGTTTTTTTTTAATTTAGAACCTAAAATCCAAGAGTATCAACAAAAATGTTTAAAAATAAAACGTACATAAAAAAATTTAAATCATTTTACAAACCCTTTTACTTATTTTTATTTGAAAATAAAAAAGTACATACATACAGATAAAACAAACAATCAAAGTAGGTAATCTAAAAAAAATTAAAGTCAAATCATGATTAATTCTAGGGTTGCATCAGTTTTTTTTATTATAATAAATAACTAATTGGTTTGAATTTGTTTAAAAAAACTTTTTTAAAAATTATTACTATATATGTTGATCTTAGAGCTGGAAGGTTCATTCTCTGCAAATGTTTGACCTGAAACAAAGAACAAAAATTTATTAAACAAATGCCAAAAAGTAAAGGTAAGTGTAACATTGATTTTAATAATCCCTTTGACAAATCTATCAATTTTCAGGATACTAAAAAGTGAACACAAAGGTAAATCTGATTGAATTTGTAATCTCTGCAGTAATTACAGCATGGTTTATTTATTTAATTATTTATTTTATTATTGTAACACTGCCTACGACATACAGTTAGGGAATTTTTCATTTACCAGTTTAATTTGGATGCACCTAGTGTGTGTAGAAAAACTATCAAAACTCGGTCAAAACACTAGGTGCATCCAAACTAAAGTGGTAAATTAATAACTCCCTGACTGTACAAGCCCGATTACAAAGCAGAATTAGCATGAAAGCAGGTAGAGAGATTTCAGTTAATAAAAAAAAATAAAATTACAAAAAGTACAAAAGTTGACAAAATAATTCACATAAAAAATATAAAAATTAAATATTGGTACTAACAATAAAAATAAGTCCAAAAAAAGAGAAACAGAATAGATTTTTAGGTATAGGGGTAAGGTAAAATGAAATAAAATGTTTTGAACAAATTGATATTATTAAAGCTTGACTTATACTGAGAAGTTCGGCTTAAGTTGGAAAAAGTTTGCAATTAGCATTTGGCAAGTTTGATTGGCAAAAGTTGGACATAACTTGCATGTTTATCTTTCGCCAACTTTAGCATTTTTTTTTGTTGACCAACTACAAACTTAAGTAACTTAAGTTGGCAAAAGATGAACATGATTTATCTTTAACTTTTGCCAAATGCAAATTGCAAACTTTCCTCAACTTAAAGGTGTAGTTTAGCAAAATGTTAAGTAGGGCTTAATTGATCACACAAAAAAAACTACATTAAATTTATTAGATAATGAGCATGTTTGACCCAGTGTTTTATTTTTTTTGTTGAATCTCTCTGTAGATCTTTCAGAAAATGTTAACCTAAATACCATAGATCTGCCATAGATTTATAATGACAGTGCCAAATGTTTTTCTGTCAGACATTGTCAACAAAAAAAACATAAGATGTGCCAAGTGGTCAAATTCTCAAAATGTTATAAAAGCCAGTGTGCAATTCACCTGGTACAAACATGATCATATTTTAATAACAAATAAGCTTCATAGAGAAAAATGAAGATAGCCAGCCATTTGACATAATTTTTTTTGTATCATCAATTAAGCCCTACTTGTTATTGGGCTGAACTGCACCTTTAAGTCAAATTTCTCAGTATAAATCAGGAGAAAAAATTCGAGTAAAAATTGCTCACCTTTGCTATAACTAGGATGTAATCTCCAAAAATATATGTTCTTCAACCACTCACAAATCCAGCCTCAAAATACTTGACTGCATTTAAACTTTTACGGTGGGATTTACTAAAAGGGTTTAGTCTATTTTAGAACAGTCCTGAGTTTAAGTTAAATTTTTGGTTTTAAGCATTTTAAACCAACCCTCCTTGAGTTTTGTACATAGTTTGAATTATAATAAGAATTTTAATAAGTTTGATCATTGAATAATCATTTAACACAATCTTTTTTTGGATTTAAGAGGAAAGTTTCAATTTAGAAGAAAAGAAAATTAAAAAATTTAAATCTACGCGGGGTTTAAATAGTAAACACTCTGTAGAACAAATTAAAATTGGGACTATATGTCACTCTAATTAAAACTTACTCTTATTCGTTAATTTTTCTAATTAATACTTGTTGTCAAACAACAATTTAGACGAGTAATAATAAAATAAGGATTAGATTAATTTTTTATTTATTTCAAAGGTGTTTTTATTTATGAAATGTATTAAAAACTTACATGCAAGTTTTTTTTTACATTTCTGTCCCTGTCGAAATGTCAGTTTAAAAATATTAGCGCTGCGTTCAATCACAAACAGCTAGTTCGGATCTTTTACCTCTGCTTGCACCTTGGCTTGCATCAACCTCTACTGATGAAAGCTACAGCTTTAAAATGAGTGGGCTTTGAATAAGAAAAGTTTTTTTGACTGAGCTTTTAGATAACCTCAATGTTTTACTTTCAGTTTGGAAATAAATTAATATAGTTGTTTTGGGTTTTCTTTGTTTGGTATATTTTTCGTGCATAATCAGTGACCTTCACTTATGCATGCCTCGTAGTGCCCTAATAAATATATTTTTTGTGTGAAAACGGTTTCAAAATATGGCGTTTTTCTGGACAAAATAGGAGGTTATTGGTTACTGAACAACTTGGGATATTAAATAAGGTAAATTAATCCTTGCAAAAACGGCTACTTAGGGAAATTATAAACGAACCAAATGCCCCAAAACAATTCTTTCTGGGGGCTATAAATTTAAACCACCCCCCCTGAGGTGGTTTAAAAAATCATTAACTTAATAACCTCAAACACAAATAATGAAGCTATTATGTGCCAAATTTTTGGCGTATTCGCCATTTGCCATTTTGAAACCTGTCAAAAAAAATTAGTTTTAGGGCATTTTCTTCTGAAATATGGTGTATTTTGAGAAAAAAAAGCATTTTTGCAGTGGGATTTTGCAATAACAAAACAAAATAATCAATAAATTTGTGTCTTTTCTGTATGGATGTGTTTTTTGAAAATTTGTTTCAAAATGGCAAATGGCGAAAACGCCAAAAATTTGGCACATAATAGCTTCATTATTTGTGTTTGAGGTTATTAAGTTAATGATTTTTTAAACCACCTCAGGGGGGGGGTGGTTTAAATTTATAGCCCCCAGAAAGAATTGTTTTGGGGCATTTGGTTCGTTTATAATTTCCCTAAGTAACCGTTTTTGCAAGGATTAATTTACCTTATTTAATATCCCAAGTTGTTCAGTAACCAATAACCTCCTATTTTGTCCAGAAAAACGCCATATTTTGAAACCGTTTCCACACAAAAAATATATTTATTAGGGCACTACGAGGCAAAACAAACATAAGTGAAGGTCACTGATTATCATAGAAATATAATGGGTTAAGAATGGGCCAGAATCTGCGCGAAATGGCTAATAAGGGGGGAATTCATTTTGAATCACAGCAGAGTTATATAAATGGTTGGTTGAGCTTGACATACAGTTTGCGTTTACATTTCAAATTTAAATCGAACTTGTATTCCAAAGATAAGTGTCAGTGCATCAATTTAAAAATATTGGCTGTCTTGCTAATTTAATATATTAGGATATTTGCCAAAAAATTAATTAAAAATAAAATTTGATAAATTATATCTATTTTCAACAAAAGAAAAATGCTTTGAGCTGGTTCAAAATCTGCGTGTAAACATATGGTAAAATCAGCTGATTGCAAAAATAGACAAAGCCAGATAATTTAATTATTTTAAAAAAACGTTGTTATCTCATAATATATGCTAATTGTTTGTTAGTTTGAGACTAAATTAAGTTCCTTCTAGATTTTGACAAAAAGTGTCGATGCTGCAAAAGACCTTCAAAATAGTTTACTTATCGTTAAGGCAGGTTTTATAGAGAACAAAAGTGCCTTAAGCTAGTTCAACATACGCTTTTAGCTAGATATATCTTTCAAGCCAAAACTGAAACCCTCCATGAATTTCTTTCCAAAATTGAAGCAAAAGTGGGACTGGAATGTTTAAACAAATGACTGATGCAGAGTATATTTAATACTTTATGGAGAATGTTCAGTGAAAATTAGTTTACTAAGGAAAAAGTGCTTACATGAAATCATTAATTCACCCTTACCTCAATGTGTAAAATTATTTTAAAATCTCGCTATTTTTGTGAACGAGTATTTTTTAATACATTATTTCAATTAAAAATTAAATTCCCTTTAAGTGGTTTAAACATAAAAAGTAATTGGGAATGTATATAAAATAAAAATTATTGCTGCAAGCAAGACAAATACTCTTAATTTTTACTTTTTTTATAGTTAACTCCTCAGTTAATTCTTGGTTGGATGCAAAGATGTCAAACAGAGTTATTTAGTTACATACTTGTCAATCAAAACCTTATTGTATCATGTTTTTATTTTTAGTTTTGCAAGTCAATTTAATACAATATTGTTTGGACATATAGGGTGTCCCAAAAGTTCGAGTCCACCCTAATGTCTCCAAAACCAAAAGAGGCAGAGAAGTAAAATTTCACGTCATCGTACCTTTCATTAACAACCTAATATGTTACTTTTTTCTCTAATGGTTTTTAAATAAAATAAGAAAGTCATTTCCACAAGACCAATGAGCTAAACAAGAAAACAGATATTCGGGGAATCTTTCTCTAAAACATTGCTCTTATTTAAAAACCGTTAGACGAAAAGGTAACATATTAGGTATTTTTGGAAACAGAATAAAAAGCTCTATTCAAACTTTCGAAAATATGCAGGGTATATCAATTATAAAAAGTATTGTCTCCGCTCTAGCTCCGCCACTTAATGAAGGGCGGCACAATTAGCATCCAAAAAGATACTTTTTTGTAAACCATCTAATTGTGTGAAATTTTACTTTTCTGTCTCTTTTGGTTCTGGAGATTAGGGTGGAGTCGGATTTTTAGGACACCCTGTATATATATATATATATATATATAGGGTTGCCCATTTAAAAGGGTTCACCTGGATTTTTTCAAAAATTGTTCAGAATTGGAAGAAACACATCAATTTTGTTTGTAAACGGGACACTTTTTGGCTACCTATCTTGAAATTTTTATAGCATGCATCCCCTTCCAGGGGTAAACTTTACCCCTATATTTTGAATAGGGAAAGTGGGTCGAGTGATACCTTGTGAAGGTCTCCTAAATGTCTTGACAATCGTGTAAAAATTTTGAAAATCTATCAATTAGTTTTTGAGATATAGCCAAAAAGTTCCTGCTTACAAACAGAATTGATGTGTTTCAGCATTTTCTCCAATTCTTTAATATTTGCATAGGGTTGGAGCATTAACACCCAAATCATAATCAATCATTTATTTATTCATTGTGACAGTGACAATTACTGATGATTGAATAATATCAACTTATTCAATTTGTTTCTTATATTTTTACCTTGCACTGTGCATAGCAGTGAATTTTTTTGCTTAAATTAAAAAACCTTATTCTAGCATAACAGGCAACAATATCTTTAATTAGAATGAATGAGTGATTGGGTTCCCGATGTGGAGTTTCTAAAAAGTAGTCATTTCAAGTCCTTATTTCCTCACAAGAGAAATCTCAACAGCCTCTTCGGACTTGCCAGATTTGCTGGGAACTGACAATATGACAGTTGAATCAATCACCCTGCAGTTTCCTCCCTCACCAGCTACTCTTGTATGCAGCAGTAATCGTCTAAGAGCATATTTGAATTGAAGCGATGTTGGATTGTTGTTTCATTCATTTTGGGATCTTAAAAGTGAATAAATATCCTTATAAATAACAAAAACTCAATATATATAAGAGGTATAAGTTGCAAAAATGTATTTTTTAAATTAAAAAAAAAGAGAAGTTAAGGCCGTCTCACATAAACTTGCATGGGGTCACATAACGCCTAGTGTAGCATTTCAATCACTGAACTGTAGAGATTTTATGCTATGTGTTATGTACCGTATGCAATTTTGTGTAGCCATGTGTTTATAAATAATTAAAAAAATTTCAAATAAAAAAAGACAGAAACTTTCCAACTTAAAAATAAGGTAATTATTTAGTAAGTATATTATTTTCTGCCATTTTTGATTTTTTATGAAAATTTTTTTATGGAGGCACATACTAGGGTATTTATATATAAATTTTTTAATTTGATCTGATTATAGTCAATTGCTCGTTTTTATCCATTCTGTTGAACATTGTTTATCAAGCAGGATTAATATAAAGTATAAGTAGTTCATAATTGGAATACTGTTTGTTCTAATTTTAGTCCTAAGAAATAACCACTGTTCATACTTGTCGTACTACCTATTTGCAATAACATCTGTCAGTTTTTTGTAACTCACTGTGAATCTCCATGTTTGTCAGCCTCATGTGAATTCCCCTGATATAAATCAAATTAAATTAAATCAAATATTTTATTTTGCCAAATGAAAACTTACACTAAAGTAACAAGACATAATTATAATAATTATGACAAAAATGGACCACCTCTCGATTATGAAACCGCTAACACTACATATGAATGCCTGGACTCTTCAAACGACAAAAACAGACAAAAATTTGAAAAAATAAGCCAAAACAACTGAAAGACAACATCATTGCAGATTCAGACCAATAGCAAAAGCATATTTTTGTTTTTGCAAGTAATAGTCATAATAAGGCCTGTTTGATATAGAGTAATTAAACAAGAATTGCATGCGAGTCTTCTCTTTTCATGTCACTTTACTGGTACTACTATAAAGTGAGATGAGAAAAGATGACTTGCATGCAATTCTTGTTTTATTGCAAGTCGTCTCTTCTCATCCAGCTTGCTTTAGCAGCACCAGTGAAATGAGATGGAAATAAAGGATTTGGATGCAATCTTTGTTTCATTACAAATACAAAGCAAAATCACTCGATGGGCACTCCCATTTTAAACAGCTAGAACTTTTTAACTTTCTAAAATACACTAAAATTAGAACAAACACTGTGACTATGAAGGATACTTTTGGCTACACCACTATACTTACTTTTAAATCGACATAAATATCCACTAACTGCTTAATTAAAAATAGAAGAGAAAAATATGAAAAAAAAACACTAAACGACAGACAACAATCCGTCCTCTGTCAAAATCAAAGAAAATTACATTGGTTGGTTGCGGAGGCGGCAACTTCCAGTCGCTCGATCTGTGCTGTGATTCAAAATGGATGGCCCCATGGTGTCCTCCGATTTTAGGATGCGCAGTCGTCTTTGCCCATTCTTAACCCATTATATTTCTATGCTGATTATGCACGAAAAATATACCAAACAAAGAAAACCCAAAACAACTATATTAATTTATTTCCAAACTGAAAGTAAAACATTGAGGTTATCTAAAAGCTCAGTCAAAAAAACTTTCCTTACTCAAAGCCCACTCATTTTAAAGCTGTAGCTTTCATCAGTAGAGGTTGATGCAAGCCAAGGTGCAAGCAGAGGTAAAAGATCCGAACTCGCTGTTTGTGATTGAACGCAGCGCTAATATTTTTAAACTGACATTTCGACAGGGACAGAAGTGTAAAAAAAAACTTGCATGTAAGTTTTTAATACATTTCATAAATAAAAACACCTTTGAAATAAATACAAAATTAATCTAATCCTTATTTTATTATTACTCGTCTAAATCGTTGTTTGACATCAAGTATTAATTAGAAAAATTAACGAATAAGAGTAAGTTTTAATTAGAGTGACATATAGTCCCAATTTTAATTTGTTCTACAGAGTGTTTACTATTTAAACCCCTCGTGGATTTAAATTTTTTAATTTTCTTTTCTTCTAAATTGAAACTTTCCTCTTAAATCCAAAAAAAGATTGTGTTAAATGATTATTCAATGATCAAACTTATTAAAATTCTTATTATAATTCAAACTATGTCCAAAACTCAAGGAGGGTTGGTTTAAAATGCTTAAAACCAAAAATTTCACTTAAACTCAGGACTGTTCTAAAATAGACTAAACCCTTTTAGTAAATCCCACCGTAAAAGTTTAAATGCAGTCAAGTATTTTGAGGCTGGATTTGTGAGTGGTTGAAGAACATATATTTTTGGAGATTACACCCTAGTTATGGCAAAGGTGAGCAATTTTTACTCGAATTTTTTCTCCTGATTTATACTGAGAAGTTTGGCTTAAAGGTGCAGTTCAGCCCAATAACAAGTAGGGCTTAATTGATCATACAAAAAAAATTATGTCAAATGGCTGGCTATCTTCATTTTTCTCTATCAAGCTTATTTGTTATTAAAATATGATCATGTATGTACCAGGTGAATTGCACACTTGATTTTATGACATTTTGAGAATTTGACCACTTGGCACATCTTATGTTTTTTTTGTTGACAATGTCTGACAGAAAAACATTTGGCACTGTCACTATAAATCTATGGCAGATCTATGGTATTTAGGTTAACATTTTCTGAAAGATCTACAGAGAGATTCAACAAAAAAAATAAAACACTGGGTCAAACATGCTCATTATCTAATAAATTTAATGTAGTTTTTTTTGTGTGATCAATTAAGCCCTACTTAATATTTTGCTAAACTACACCTTTAAGTTGAGGAAAGTTTACAATTTGCATTTGGCAAAAGTTAAAGATAAATCATGTTTATCTTTTGCCAACTTAAGTTACTTAAGTTTGTAGTTGGTCAACAAAAAAAAATGCTAAAGTTGGCGAAAGATAAACATGCAAGTTATGTCCAACTTTTGCCAAATGCTAATTGCAAACTTTTTCCAACTTAAGCCGAACTTCTCAGTATAAGTCAAGCTTTAATAATATCAATTTGTTCAAAACATTTTATTTCATTTTACCTTACCCCTATACCTAAAAATCTATTCTGTTTCTCTTTTTTTGGTCTTATTTTTATTGTTAGTACCAATATTTAATTTTTATATTTTTTATGTGAATTATTTTGTCAACTTTTGTACTCTTTGTAATTTTATTTTTTTTATTAACTGAAATCTCTCTACCTGGTTTCATGCTAATTCTGCTTTGTAATTGGGCTTGTACAGTCAGGGAGTTATTAATTTAACACTTTAGTTTGGATGCATCTAGTGTTTTGACCGAGTTTTGATAGTTTTTCTACACACACTAGGTGCATCCAAATTAAACTGGTAAATGAAAAATTCTCTAACTGTATGTCGTAGGCAGTGTTACAATAATAAAATAAATAATTAAATAAATAAACCATGCTGTAATTACTGCAGAGATTACAAATTCAATCAGATTTACCTTTGTGTTCACTTTTTAGTATCCTGAAAATTGATAGATTTGTCAAAGGGATTATTAAAATCAATGTTACACTTACCTTTACTTTTTGGCATTTGTTTAATAAATTTTTGTTCTTTGTTTCAGGTCAAACATTTGCAGAGAATGAATCTTCCAGCTCTAAGATCAACATATATAGTAATAATTTTTAAAAAGTTTTTTTAAACAAATTCAAACCAATAAGGTATTTATTATAATAAAAAAAACTCATGCAACCCTAGAATTAATCATGATTTGACTTTAATTTTTTTTAGATTACCTACTTTGCTTGTTGGTTTTATCTGTATGTATGTACTTTTTTATTTACAAATAAAAATATGTAAAAGGGTTTCTAAAATTATTTAATTTTTTTTATGTACATTTTATTTTTAAACATTTTTGTTGGTACTCTTGGATTTTAGGTTCTAAATTAAAAAAAACTGTTAAAAATATCTTATTTTCAAAATGCTGTATTTGCCTAAAAAACTACAAAATTAAACATTTTAACTAGGTATATTAATAAAAAAAACTGGAGCAACTGAATTAAACTAAAAAGTTAGTTACAATGGGACAACTGGGGGGACATAAATTAATTAATTAATGCACAGCATACTGTAAGAATTTCATCTAGCAGTGCTTCTTCACCTTTTGATGCAAGGACGGTTACAGGTAAGGCAGATTCAGAGTTTTGTAAGGTAAGCGGTATGAGGTATGCGGTAAGATGCAAGGAAAATAAACGATAGCAAATGCATGCTGCTGTTCATAGTATTTCGTAAGCCACAAGCTATGAATACTATGAACAGCCGCATGCATTTCCTTGCATCTTACTGCATACCTCATACCGCTTACCTTATGGAACTCTGAATCTTCCTGTACATTACCCTAACAAGAATTTTTGCCTGATTAAATTTATAATTCTTTCCACATGTATCCACACATGAGCCATTGAACGAGTATCTTCCAAGTTCCAATAGGGTCAAGTTGGGACTTACCTATAGTAAAAGCTGGAATTTATTTATTTATAAGTGATTTAAATATTTTACAGAACGTTTTTAGGGGTTTTCAGAAGTACATCCCTTCCACCCTAACCTAACCTAAAAAAAAATCGAGCGCAGGCAGATTTGCATTTCTGACGAACCCTAAAAACGTAATGTACCTTTCGAAAATTAGATTATTTAAAGTGACCAGTGCAGAAAAGCAATTTCACATACCTGTGACAAAAAGTTTTGAGCACATTCTCAAAAAGTTTAACTTTTTTTTTTGTTAAATCTTCCCTTTTCACATATTTCCATTTCTCACATATTCTTGCAGATTAGTTATTTCTTATGTTCAGAACATAAAACAGTGGGAATTGTATAAAAATTAACTTCGTCTCTTGGCCAGCAATTGCGGCATCCCACAACCCCGCAAAAATTTGGCATTTTAATTCGTTCGACAGTTTGTTAGACTGCCCTATTCGTTTATTCTGACACAAAGGCAGGAATTTAAGCTAAAAATTAACCTTTAGGATACCTCATCTGTTCTTTGCAGAAAATACCTAGTTTTTGTGGAATTTTTGTACAATCCGCGAAGCAGGACAACTCTAGAAGTTAAAATAAGTAGTATTTGTATTCTGTTCTTTGCAGAAAATACTTACTTTTTGTGGAATTTTTATACAATCTGCGAAGCAGGTCAACTCTAGGAGTTGAAATATTTATTAGATATTTTAAACAAAAGACTCAAAAAAAGGCCAAGAAATTCCAATTTTAAAAAGTAAACAAATAAAAGAAAAAGTAAACCAAAAAGTAGGGTTATACGTCAAGAGATCAAATTTACTCAGGGAATATAAATTTACCTAACCGTGTTGCCCCTCAACTTCTCGTTCAAAATTTGCTACTTTCTTTTTGGTGATAACTATTCCCTTTAAGTTCTATTTTCCCTGATTTTAAGCGTCCAGAAAACTGTTGTTTTTTCACGATTTTAAAGTCATTTGCGCCGATTTTTAAACTGGTAAGCCATTAATTTTTATATTTTAATAAAATATATCAATTTAATAATTATATTTTTAAAGTAAGTTTTTCAAGTACCTAAAAATTTAAAAAATCGTTGGTCAGTTAGCTTTTGAGATATATAGGCGCTTTAGAAAAGTCCGGAAACGGTCGATTAATGGGTAAACTGTACAAGGTATCAAAAAAAGTTTACTGCAAAAGTTTTTGGGTTTATAAATGTCTATGAGGCAGTAAAATTATATACAGGGCTAATTATAAAGTCGTGAAACACCAAAAATGATTATTTTTAAATAGAACACCCTGTATGTTATTGAATATTTGGATTCTACGCTAAATTCTAGATACATTTCATATGTAAACATTCTTTCACTAAATTCAGCCTTTTTCTGGTAACAGGGTTTTAAAAATAAATCCTACTTAAGATTTTTAAAATGTAATAAAGGGTCGATTATTGAATAAACCGTACGAGGTATCAAAAAAAGTTTTATACAAAGTTTTAGGGTTTATAAATGTCTATTAGGTAGTAAAAATTTTAATAATGCAGGGTTAATCATAAGGTCGTGAAAATCAAAGTTACTTATTTTTTAATAGAACACGCCTATAGGTTTTTGGATATTTGGATTATAAACTAAATTTTTTTCATGTAAACCATCGTTCCCTAAATTCAATCGTTTTCTAGTTATCGAATTTTGAAAATAGTAAATAAGTAATTCCTGAAGGGTAAAAATTCGAGATCTAGAAAACTTTTGAATTTAGGCATGGGATGGTTTAGATAAAATATGTCTAAAATTTAGCGTATAATCCAAATATCCAATAACATACAGGGTGTTTTATAGAAAAATGGGCAAAAAAAATAACCCTGTATTTTAAAAAATTTAACCACCTTTTACCAATAATCGACCGTTTCCGGACTTTTTTAAAGCCCTGTATATTTGGATTTACAGTTACCAAAGTTAGAAACAGAAAAACATTTTGTTTTATAAGTGGCTTCTTCATTGCTTTTACTTAGCTCACATGAAAAATTTTCAAAGGGTCAAGAACATAATATAATTTTTGAAAGTTGTGGGTTATCTTGGAATGTATACATACATGAAATACTTGCCAATATTTTTTTTTTATATCCAGCAGCCACCTACTTAATTTTATAATTGACGAGAAAAGTTACCTCTTTT
Organism: Oxystoma pomonae; assembly: GCA_963921995.1. Lineage (NCBI taxonomy): Eukaryota > Metazoa > Arthropoda > Insecta > Coleoptera > Brentidae > Oxystoma > Oxystoma pomonae. Next base: position 56,778,294 of record OY998163.1, on the reverse strand, counting down.
CTTAAAATGTCGCTTACCATTATGTTGCACTAAGCTCTTTAATTATTGTTCGCTTACACTCTGCCTGGAATCGCCAGCTTAAAAATTTAAACCTTATGATTTTACAGTAAAAAATAAAAACAATTAGCTAATTATTCTACATATTTTTTAGTTTTAATAGGTTTTATTGGTCAAAAGCATCGATAATAGCATCAGTTTCAAAGGCGTGATTTTTTTAGATATCGTGCTGCATAATAAGGAAGTCCCCGAAAACTAACAATTTTTGAAAAAAAGACATATAATGTTAAGGATTGTGGAGGTGGGGGCAACTGCTTTTTCAACTGCATAAGTTTTCTTATTTTTAAAATTCAAAGTTTCATGACAAAATTAGAAAAGAAGTATCCAACTATATTTGTCAAAATTGGGATGTTTTCTTTATGTATTTTTCAGTCTGAAGGAGTTCACTTTTCGCGCGATTCCTACAAGACCTTTATGGGAAAAATCATAGCAATGCCTTAGCTGAATATTATTTAACAGAATGTTTGCCAGAGAAGAAGACTGGAGTATGAAAATTACTTTTTACCGTGCAACATGAAGAACACCACATGGATAGATACTTTCAAGTACTAAGTATATGAAGATTCTATTGCTGATAGAGTTAAACGTCAACTAAAAGAAAAGATGGTGGGTTTGGTATATATGAGAATAATAATTTAGGCGTTAATTTGATTAATGTACAAGAGAATGGTGTTGGGTTGTATATTTATTTTTAGAATTACAATATTTTCGATTATTTAAATAATGTACAAAATGAGAAAGGTGTGGATTCCGATGTAGATTATTCCAACGGTTGTGTTTATGAGAACGATAATTTTAGCATAAATTTAAATAATATGCGTAAATATAATGGTGTGAAGTCTGCTTATAATAATAATATATGTGAACCAGTCGTCATAGTTTATGGGGTAGAGGGTATGAAGCCTATAAGAAAAAAGTCTAAGTATGATCATAAAGTGACTGACACTAAAACGTTAAAAAAATTAAGCGATGCTAATCTTTGCAATGTTGTGGAACAAGGAACAGTCCTAGAGGAAGATATTCTTAAAAGATGTTTAATATGCTATGAAATATTTCCGGAAAAAAGGGTTGGTTAATATTTGGAACATATCGTTAATATCGAAAGATGCGGTATATTACAGGATTCTTCCTTTAAAAGATAAAATTATAAATTTAGAAGTAAAAGTTTCATTTCATGAAAAATGCCGAAAAAAATATACCAGAACTACTAACAAAAAACATTTGCAAAGCTCTACGTCTAGCTCAGACTCAATCTGTAAAATATTATCTGAGGAAACATGTAAAATAATTGTGTTGTAAAGTGATATTTACATCAGAACTTTGCAATGCTTTGAGAATTTTTTTTTTGACACAAATTATTGATAACGACATCAGTAACAAATACCTTAAAAACTAATTATGGAGGTAATTAACAGTTATAATTCGACGTCCTACAGAAACTGCTAATTGTTTAAACAAAAAACATATATCTATAGTATTTAAAGAAATATCGATAAAATATAAAACAAAGAACAAAAAGAAGAAAAGAAAAATGAGATAAACATTCTGACAGCAGCAGCCACAATTCTAAGAAAAGATATAAATGATAATTCACCTGAAACACCCGAAGAATACATGGATTTAGAAGATTTATCTGAAGAGCGAATGAAATAGTTTATTCCAAATTATTTATACAAACAGAAGAACAGTCGAATAAAAAAATAAATACAAAAATATTGGTGGTTTGCCAATACCTACTAGGCATTGTTAAAAAACAAGACTCCATTTTCCCTTGGTTTAGGTATATACGTTTATGAGAAATTTCTATCGAAAGAATTACTCACAATACTGACAAAATTTGACCTAAGTGTGTCTTACTCTGAGATTTTAACATTTACGAATTCTGTTTAAAACTAATTAGCAAAAAATAATTGCTTTATACCTCAACAAATGAAACCAGGTTGTCCTTCTACAGCAGCTGTAGATAATTTTGACAGAGTGGTAGACACGCCTGATTGACTGAAGAAATTCAACACATATTTTAGGAATAGTTATATATCAACATAGTCATTTTTCGAACAATAAACCAGTTAAAATTAAAAGAACAACCATTCCTTCTGTGGCGCCCCAACAAAAAATAGCTGTGTATCTCAAACCTAAAACTCGCCCGCAGCCCACTTTTCAAAACATTTATTTATTTTATTTATTTACACGAATTGGATAAACACATTTCATTCCTTACTAATTTACTCTGGCTTATTTTAAAAGAAAAAAACGTTATATTCTTGGAAAAAATTTAATTCTATCGTATCCGAAAAGCAGCTACCTGTTTCCAAAATTCACTATCTTCCATTTATTGGAGGTCCACTTTCCGAGTTCTCAATGATTCGAGAATCGTTAACTTATATAAGCGATATAGCTAAAACCTTAGTTCAAAATCACAAAAAAATTACAGCTGAATTACAGTAAAATAACAATGTAGATAGGTGGTATGCACCTTACAATGTGTTTGATAAGTTGCCTTGGAACTTTGTTTGGTGAGTTAGTACTACATAATATTTTAACCAATTCAAATATATTTTCATTAGTTACGACCAAAAGAATACTAGAAGGAAAGCGATACTACAGGGGAATCCGTGCCGTAAATTTAATATACGAAGTTTTAAGCTCTCTTATTTTAGATCAAATCATATCCATATCGTTAGATTTGTGATGAATTAACGTAGTAAACGTAAAGTAAAGAAAACCCTGAAAATTAAAATTTTTTAAAGAAAAAAAGTGGAAACGATGTTGCTTAAAAAAAATATTGATCAACTTTTTTTAAGAACGAACGAAGGCGAAACCAAATCCAAAACCTTTTCAGTGGGATTTAGATCTAAAATAGTAACCCTCACAACTCTAAATATTTACACCTGTGATGGGTACTAAATTTTAAAACCAATTTTTAAAAAACACTTACTTATGAAGAAAAAACAAAAGTTATTAATTATTTTGTATTGTTGTTGCAAAATACCACTGAAACTGTTTTTTTTTTTTCAAAATATCCCATATTTTAGGAGAAAATTCCCTAAAATTATTTTTTTTTGACATGTTTCAAAAGGGCAAATGGTGAATACGCCAAAAATTTCTCGCATATCTTCATTATCTGTGTTTGAGGTTATAAAATTGGTGGTTTTTTAGACCACCTCTGGCCCCCAGAAAGGATTTTTTTGTGGCAATTGGTAATTAATATCCCAAGTTGTTCATTATCCAATAAAATAAGTCCAATTTTTGTCCAGAAAAACGTCATATTTTGAACCCGTATTTAGCACAAAAAATTATGTATGAGGGCACTACGAAGCAAAACAAACATGAGTTACGGTCACTGATAATGCACGAAAAACATACCAAACAAAAAAACCCAAAACAACTATATTAATTTATTTACAAACTGAAATCAAAACATTGAGGTTATCTAAAAGCTCAGTCAAGAAAACTTTCCTTACTCAAAGCCCACTCATTTCAAAGCTGTAGCTTTCATTAGTAGAGGTAAGAGATCCGAACCCGCTGTTTGTGATTTGAATGCAGCTAATATGGGCGAGTTTGTAAATTCATCAGATTTTTTTCACCGATGTCATCGGTTTTTTGACGAATGTAATATGAAGTTAATCTGACATTCCATGTCGTTGAGTTCGATGAGCTATCAAAAATTCAAAAAACGCGATAAAAATCAGTCAGAATATAGCTATAGCTTTTTCAATTGAGAAATTTCTACTTTTTCGAAAAAATTCCATGTATTACAATAAATAATAATAAATAATACGGCGAGGATAAAACTTATGTCCATCTTATACCAGCCCAAAATGAAGATTTATTTATCTCGTTATGCTGGGTTTATAGCAAATAAAATAAAACAAGAAATAAGAATTTAGCCCTGCGATTGGTCAAACGTGATCATGTAATCACATATGGGTTTTTATTGAGTGTTGTTATATATAAACCCAGCATTAGTCCTTGAAAACTGTCTTTCAAATAGTTTTAACGCGTATTCTTATCAAGTCGGCAATCTTTATTAAAAAAATTTCAAAAAATTTCAAAACAAAATAATAACAAAAAACTGCTGATCAAATGACGTTAATGACATTCATCGGGAAGGCTCACCAGCCCCCAGAGTCGGTGAGTATCGATGCCATCAATTGGTGAATTTACAAACTCAATTGTTTTCATCGGTGAGCTCATCAGTGAATTTACAAACTCGCCCTATTTTGAAACCGACATTTCGACAGTGACAGAAATGTAACATAAATTGCATTTCAGTTATTTAATACATTTCATAAATAAAAACACCGTTTAAATAAATACAACATTAATCTACTTCTTATTTTATTATTACCCATCTAAATCGTTGTGTGACATCAATTATTAATTGGAAAAAATAATTAACAAGGGTAGGTTCTAATAGAGTGACATATAACCCCAATTTTAATTTGTTCTACAGAGTGTTTACTATTTAACCCCGTGAGGGTTTAAATTTTTTTAATTTTATTTTCTTCTAAATTGAAACTTTCTTCTTAAATCCTACAAAATATTGTGTTAAGATGATTATTCAATAAACAAATTTATCAAAATTCTTCTTATAAATCAAACTATGCCCAAAACTCAAAAAGGGTTGGTTTAAAACGCTTAAAAACAAAAATTTCACTTAAAATTACGAGCGCTCTAAAATAGACTAAACCCTTTTAGTAAATCCCACCGTTAATGTTTGAGCGTCTTGTTTAGAACAATGTCCAGTAATCTTAAATATTCAACGTGCCGAAAAAGAAGGTAATTTTGATCTATTTTAAACTTCTATTTCAGAATGCAAGGATGAAACAAGAAATAAAAAGAAAGTTTGGATGACCGATAAAATCCTTGAGTTGATGTATAAGAGACACAGTAAAAAAGGCAGCGATCAGTACCATAAAATCAATAGAGATAAAAAACAAGATAAGGTCAGCAAAAAAAGCTTGGATAACACAGCAATGTCAAGAAATAGAAGATCTAGATGGTAAACATGACACTTTCAATTTACATAAACGCATAAAGGCAGCAGGCGGATTATTTAATAAAAGACAAGCTGGAACCCTTGTGGACAATCAGGGCAAAATCATACCGGATACCGAAGAAAAACTAAAAGAAAATGTTACTAAAAGTGTAGACAGTTATAGAGTCTAAAAACAAGTTGGCTATTTTAACAAATGACTTCTGAAAAAAGCTATATGATCCCATTGTATGATTGTCGGGGAATGAATTCACTGTACAACTGGTAACAAAGCCTGGTACCAGAATAAGGGACATTATACAGGGTTCCTAAGCAAATCCTTAGGGGGCCAAGCAGCCGTGTATAAGACGCAGACAAACGGAAAAGCACATTAGGCAGAAAAGGATGGGCATGGGGCGATGTTGTCACTACATCTTACACGTAGTAAATCCATTCCAGGTTGTTGTTTTCTAATGTTTTCCATTTTCATACCTTTAGGACTGGAATAAAAATTGTTTTTGCTGGACTTTAATACCAAACTGATGAAAGATATCGTAAAAAAAAAATTTTTCGGCTTTTCATTTTGTAACCATTGTCCTTACGCACTGTTTACAGGCTGGGGACTGAGATACATGCAAATGCCTAACCTAAAGCGTTCATACACGGCCGGAGAAATCGACTGAGATATAAGATAAAGGAGGAACAGTCAGATGTGGGGCCGTGCACAAATTACGTAACGGTGATTTTACCAATTTTTGACCCCCTCCCTATGTAATGTTTTGTAACGGTTTGGCACGCCACTCCCCTAATATTACGTAACGATTTCAAGACCACTACCCCCCCCCCCCAAAAAAAAAAACTTTTCACTTATTTAAATTCCAAATTTTCTTAGTTTCACACAAATGCAAACGCTGTCGAAAACCCCCCTCCCCCCTACGTAACGTTTTGTAACCCCCCTCCCCCCTATGACCATTACGTAATTTGTGCACGGCCCCTGTAGTCCCAGTGGAGGAGGGCGAGAAAATTGATATTTTTTTCTTAAAAATTATACCCTTTAAACCTATTTCTTTGCGTTCCCGAAATTACGTAATTTTTGAAAAAAAATTGTTTTATTTCGTGCTCTGTTTTTCTAACATTTTTGCGTTCGGCTAATTTAATTGAAAAATTTTTGCCTGCGGCGCCCTTTATCTTCTCACTCGAAACCAAGATCCCCCGTTTTAGGAAAACTGATCCCGTCTCTGTTTCTAAATTTTTTCGAATAAAAGTAGAGTATGACCATGGGGGAAATAATTTTTTTCTACGGTATGACGAAAATTTCGAGAAAGTTGAAGAAAAAAATAAAAAAAGTGGCAGAGCTCAAGTTTTTCGTAAAAAAAACGTTTTTTGTAAAGAAACAGAGCAAAATAAATCTTTTCACCCCTTTTTGGGTGTTACAAATATTGGCAGCCCCTTATTTTTCGCTTTTACCCTCCCGCTAGTTTTGAATGTTTCGAGATCATGTCATAAAACACCTCGAAAATATCAAATGTAGTGTAGGGCCAGCTTTATTTAAAATCAATAATATCGCAAGCAAAAAGCTCTGCAGGAAAAACAGCGCCGTTTATTGATTTCTTTGGCTGCTAGAGCTAGCTGCATGGTTTGGCCGTTTCCGGATAGATGTCACTAGTAGAACAGAATGGAAAGAAATTTAATTAAAAGCGAAGATATTTCTTTCTAATGTTAACAACCTCACGAGTTTATCGCTCAGTATCCTAAATAATGGACCCTGCCGCCTCCTTTAAGCAAGAAAAAGCTGTGGTTTGGACCTGAAAACATCTAATTTTTAATTAGTTTTTCCTCGATTATCTCATGGTGTGGCCGCCATCTAGCGGAATTTGCAGACATCTTGTCAACGGTTATTATTGCAACTATGATTTATGCTCACAATGAAAGAGTGGCGACAATTTTTTCTCATGAAAGCAGTCCGGAGATAATAACAAACTGGCACCATTGCTCAATATACCTGTTTCTTTTGTGCGCGCAGAACTTTCTATGCCATTTCTGTTTGATTTATTGAAATCCTATCCCTAAGGAAAATCTTAGGAACCCTGTATATGATTGCGACTATTTCGTGAGAAACTTAACCAGCAAAGAATATGTTGTTTTTATGACTGGAATTAATGACAAGGATATTCGTAAAGATGATATTACATTGTCATCTAATAAGTGTTTTAGTAGTAGTCTCACTTATAAATATGTTGATGGTAAGAATTACAGTATTTATATTTATTATATTAATAGAAAACTTAGAGAAGTTACTTTTGTTTTAAGAAGGTTCTCTATAAATATAATTTTTTAGATATTACTAATAAATTTTGTTAAAGGGATGTTTGTAAAAATTCAAATTTTTATTTTATTTTTTTTATTTTACGACAAGTCTAGTCAGTTGTAAATCAGTTGGCGACGATGATAAATGTGAGATACTTTATCTTAATTCTGCTTATTCATAGCTTAGTATTAACACTTAAACCTAAAATGGTTTGTGTAAGTAAAACACACCTAACAGATGAAATCTCAGAAAATGAAGTAAATATAGTTGGATATCAAAGTGTTAGATTAAATAGTATCAGCAGGCATACAGTTGGTATTCAAAAGTATGTTGCAGAAGGTAGAGATAGAGTCCGGTTAAGAAATAAATGTGCCAGCTAAGGAATGTGTGTAGAAACCCATTTTCGTCTGAAGGCCGCCCACTTAGCTCGCGATTGGTTTGCCGTATGGAGTCATAGGCGTAGACGCTCTAATATGTTTGTGGCTGTGCCCTTTGCAACTGTCTACTAGTGCCTTCAAGATTGGAGTGAGTTATGTTTTATGTCAATGTTACATGAATGTCTTGTCATAAATAAAAGATTCTTTATAATTTGATTTTAAATATCTTAATTGCGGATAATTACCACATGTTTATTGTACTTAATTTTCCAAAGCATTTTATTGATTTTACTATTTTATAAATAAATATCTCTTTTACATAAAGGACCCCTTGTAAATTTATTATTATTTTAACAGTAAAATTATACATAAATAATGCGCATGCGCATATAGTTAGTCTAACATCCATTTAAAAAAAAGTAAATTTAAATATTAATACATGAAGGGTACACGGGAAAAGGTGGGAATGTCCATTTTCAACTTACTTGAGAAAAGGCGTTTTTTAACTTTCAATCTACTGCTACTCAAAAAATATTTATATTACAGTAGCTACCTACTAGTTTTTTTTATGTTTAATCATCATCATCATATTATCTGTTGATCATGGTGTAATCTGATTTTGTTAAGATGAAGTCGTAGTCAACAGGTGGCGAACCGAAAATGCATGGAAAGGATAGACAGAAAGCTGAAAACTGGAAACAATATTGAGAGAAAATGAGACATTTTTTCAAAAAATGTTTCGAGTAGAATACCTTTTAAATTCATTAAAATTAATTGGAAAGTCCCTGATTTTTTACAAAAAATGTGAAATAGCGAAATTTTTTCTTAAAACTTGAAATGTTCACAAAATTTATTTTAGCATTTTTTGATTAAGTTAATAGGAACGGCTCAGTTTTGTTCCGCATTTTACACTTTTACGGTATCCTCTTAAATAAGTGCAATTATTTTTCTGGGAAAAGGAAGAAAGGTCAAAAATTAAACAAGTTATTATTCATAATATTATCATTTTGTTTGAGAACTCAATAAAATAATAAGTAAGCCAATTCAGTACTGAAATGTATAGTATGTAAATAAATTATTTGAGAACTCTCTCTCATCGTTTGTGCTTGTCGCGGCCATTTACTTAATAATCGGACTTTATATGAAACCAATTGTTGGGTAATGTCTGTAGATATATATGTCTGTGGTAAATCGCTATTAGTTGTGTGTCTGTATCATTCTCCAGGTAGCAACGATAAAGATTTTTTAGACTTTTTTGAAACAAGGTGTTCTGAAAAAATTTGTGATAATGGCAGATTTGTTGTAAATTTAGGAGATTTTAATATAGATATGATGAAGACTAGTGATACTTATTCTTCTAAATTAGCTAGGATAGGCCTTCCATAACTGGTGGAACCTCAGATTAATAAAAAAAATGAGATATAACAGTAAACAATATTACCCTGATCAACCAGCCACAATGTTTATTTCCCAAAAAATACATGGTTGCCAATTTACCGCGGGGTTTCTCTAGAAACAAAAGAATTCATAAACTTCTTGAAGCTCTTTTGATAATATTATTGACTATTTGACATATTTTTATATGGGATAATTTTTCTTAGGCTAATAACTTAATTCTTAGTCCTAATTTTTAGTCTCAATAATTAACTTTTTTTAATTTTTAATAAGTAGAATTTCGAGATTTATAAAAAAGAACACAAGCCGGCAATGCATGTCTGGTTGCAGCTGACGGCGTTGTTGTTAACAAGGGTTGGTGGTGTTCGGTGATTTTTGAATTTTATTGTGACTATTTGTAAAAAAAGAACTGTATCAAGCTATTTTGAGGACCAACAAAATGGTTTACCATTGCGTGGTATATTATATTTCGGAGGTAAGAAAGATCCTGTCATTTTACGTAAAAAGCTTATAATTACATCAAAAATTTAAGACTAATACTAATCTTTTTTAAGAAACAAAAGTACCAGATAATTTTGCTCCTTTTGCAGCATGTAAAATATTTATTTATTATAATTTATACATAACAAGAGAAGACAATAAGCCCAAGTGCTGATAGTCAGGTACTCGGGCAGGTATTTTTTGTAATTTAATGGGTACCTGGGTACCTTTTAACTACCAAGAGAAATGAAAAGAGGTAGTATGTAGGTATGATTGTTGTAAGTTTAGCAACAGGCTATTTTTAAAATATTATCACATTATTAGGTATCACATTAGGTACTTCTTGTGGAAAATAGCCAATTTTAACAATTTCTTTTAATTTTTTTTTTACTTTTTAATTACAGAAACTTTTTAATGTAATTGCTTATCGGCTGGTCTTTTGCAACTAGCTGCTGATATCCAGGTAATAGTCATATATAATAAGTGTAATTTAAAAAACTCTAGTTCAGAACTATAAAGACAAGTATTTTAACTGCATAGCCTTTTAAAATAAAATTACTATCTGTATTGGTAAAGCCATGATGACCCTTAAAATAGTTTAGTTAAATACCTGTTAAATGATTTTTTTGATGTGCTTAAATACACTTATAGTTGTAGGACACATTTTTTGGTAAATTTAAAGACTAAAGAACTTTGATTGAAAGAAATTAATACCACCTTATGTCCCACACACTTTTTGCTTTGAAAAATTACAATTTTTGCCCATGATGGTAATTTAACGCTTAAACGCTTAAAATATTTTAGCATAATGTAAGGGGTTTATACATTTTTATCCCATGAATTTGCTCACATTTTAAAGCTTTCTATCCAAACTTTCTATTTCTAAAAAAAAACATTTTTCTCTCTTACAATGAAAAAATATTTAAGGTTGTTGAAGAGAAACAGTAGGCTATAAAAAAGTATTTTAAAGAAATATGGAAATAATTTAAGGAAATTGTTAAAAATTTGTTTTGTCATCTTTAGTGGTGTTGTGCATATGATTTCTATTTTGCCATTTTTATCCAAAAAACAGCAAAAATTGTAATTGATCAAAGCGTAAAGGTTGTAAGACATAAGATAGTATTAATTTCTTTTAATGAACTTTCTTTATAGTCTTTAAATTTACCAAAAAACGTGTCCTGCTATAAGTGTACCTTAGCACATCTAAAAATACTTAATTTAACAGGTATTAACTAAATTATTTTAAGGTTCATCATGGCTCTACCAATATGCACGACTCCACTAAAGATGACAGACAGATGACAACAGAAGTTTTTATTAAACGATTGCCTTAAATTATTTTCATCTTTCTCTAAAATAATATTTATATAGCCTGCTATCTCTTTTCAACAACCTTAAATATTTTTGCACTTCGGTAGATTATCAGATAATTTACTCTGCATCTACGTCTACCATTGTGCCCTCTTATCTCCAAATATTTTTCATTTTAACACACAAAAAATATTTTTGGCAGTACTTTTTTCAACGCCTAGGAAACAGTGAAAACTTGAAAATATGAGAAAAGTCATGGTATAAAAATGTGAAAAACATAGTAAAAATTGTTTAAACAAAAACGTTACCCCTTAAATTACCATCATGGCTTGACCATATGTGTTTTTGAAGGCATCTTTCTTTTCAACTAGACCACCAACCCACTATATAGAAAAGATATAGAAAAATTCATGTCTCCTCCAGCCTTTTTACAATAATAAGCTCCCTTTCACAGAAATATCCAAATTTAACCAAAACACCTATTGATATATAATGAATTAAAGGCATTTTATTAAAGAAAGAAACAGTGGGATCAAATGAGCAAAGTCATAAAACTTCCTTTACATGCGGTCGCAACCCCCTCACTGTGTTACTAAACAATAAAAGGCTGGGTACCACATTCTGTCAAGCTCTAATCTCATTTTATGTCGATGTAGAAATAGTAAAAAGGAGCCCAAAGAAAATGTTTTGTTTTTAAAGAATTTAAAAGTTAAAAATAAAGTTGTATACCAAGCTTAGTGACAAATTTTTATTGTTGCCTTGCACTAACTTTAGCACTTCTTGGCTCTTTAAATCTATGTTTATGTCTTGGCAGTGATTTATTAAAACCTAATAAAATTTCAAAACCATATATCTTAAGAACTACTGAACCGAAAATTTGAAATTCGATAAAAATAACGGCTCTAATTATAAATTTTTAGAAAGAGTTAGAAGTTTTCAGGTCTGGCCTCAGTGTTCATTTTTTTGTACTTTTTTAAAACTAACTGACACATTGAATTTACTTAACATTCCTTTATTAAAAGAAAAATTGCCAAAATTACCCTTTTAGATAAAAATACTCTCTATAATTTTAAATGGCTTTTTTGTTTCTATTCTACGGGTTCATTAATTTTGCTTTTTTACTACTTATTGTGTTTTCTTGTGGTGTGTTGAGAATTTCACTGTTTTTAAAAAGTACAAAAAAATTGATCAGATCTATATTTTTAGCTTTTTTTTTAAACATAACTTACAAAAATATTATACTAATTTACGAGGGTTAGCTAGTTAAAAATGGTTATTGGGTATTTATTTACTAATTCTTCAACTATAGGTACTTGTTTTTTTTATTGTAGGTTTCCTGTAAACCCTGAAAGAGGACAGAGGTGGATATCTATCTTCGATTTGGAAAATAACCATATTATTAAGTATGCCCATATTGGCTCTGAACATTTTGATCCAAGTGATATAATGACAATAAGTACCACTGGCAAACAACAAATAAGACCAGATGCAGATCCTAGATTTGGTACTTCTTTATTTGTAGATCCTTTATCTTAGAGGTAAGTGACTAGAGTAAAAATATTAATATTAGTCTGAGCTGAAAGGTATTTTAGTGGAACTATTGAAAAAAGGCTTTTGTGGGAAAACATATTTTTTTTCTCAAATAATTTCTAAAAAGAAAACATAGAAGCATGTTGTTTTACCTCTTATATTTAATTTAAGATATTAGTCACCATTTTTTAACATTTTAATATTTATTTTGATATTTCGATTTATAAGAGCAAAATAGCCTACAAAACATTTGATTTTTTTTAAAACTAAATCAACCACAAATGATTAACATTATAGTAATCTCCAGTTTAAGGCTTTTCTCAAGGCTTAAAATTTAAGGATTTAAAGAAAATATGGGTTTTTCTTATATATCTTATCTTTTTTAGATTTTTGTACTTTTGTAGGTACTTTTTAAATAGTCGCTAGTTAAAAAAATAGGGACCTTTAAGGTGCTCGAGACCTAAATTTGTTGAAGAACAAAAACAAACAACCTTTGGCTGGACTTAATCTACCTAAAATAAATAGTATACTATTCATATTTTAGGTTAAAGTTGCTTTTATTTTATTTTTATAGGGTCACATCAACCTTTTTATTCCTCGCATTGAGCTCTGTTGTATTGTTAAAAGATAATTTTAAGGTACATGATTAAAAATGCATATTTTTTGTAGTTCGGACTCAAGTATTTTTGAATCACCTGCCAGAAAATCTTTAAGGTAAGTTTGAAAATATTTACTACTAGCAAAAAAGATAGCTGTGCCTCCAATGGTCCACGTCAAATCAACTAGGGTATTTTACCACACCATCTCTGATTTTGATAATTTAATAATAATACCACAAAAAACGCAAGAATTCAAAATTTCAGATGTTTTTACTGGTAGTTTTTTTTAAATTAATTTTTGAAAATCAAAAAATTCACCAGTTTGTCCTTAACATAGAGGCACAAAATTAGCAATATCTTAAGAACCACTTGTACTAGAAAAGTAAGTAAAGGCTCTTTATGAAGCTTATTTAGGGACCTTTCATATGAGTTATTGCATGTAATACATTTTTTTTAAAATAAAATTTTGAAAAATCTCAAAAAGGCTATTTTTAATATATATAAAAAAAGTTATTTTGGCCCAAAGTATTAATAAACTCCAAAACCAAACTTTAAGATGTACCAATTTATGAGTTCAGTGTAAAAAAAAAGTAAATATGCCATATATGAAAAATTATACTAAAAATGATTTTTTAAAAAATTTTGAAGTTTAAGGTACATTTTACAGAAACAAACTTCGTATAAGTAATCGATGGGGCTTTTACTTGCATATATTTTCTTGGTCGCCATCTTAAAATACAAAATGCTTGTTGCTTTTAAGGTTAACTCTAACAGTATGAAATCAAATAAATACTGGCAGAAAGCCTTGATTTTGTTACTATATAATATTATTAATCACTGAAATCGGTTTAATAGATTTAGATTTACTTTTTTCGTTAGATTTGCAGTGCACACAGCCATCTTCCTTTTGCTTTTTAAAAATATTAGGTTAAATGGAAGTTAATATTAGTCTAAACAAGATTCTATCCTAATTTTTATAGAGAAAATGAAACACCCGGTATCTAGGTGATTATTATGTAATGAAATTTTTATTAACTTTTTTTTTGACATTGAATCCATCATTTGTTTTTCACAAAATTTTGAGAGTAAGTAAACAAATCTTTGAAAAAAATTATATATTTTTTTAAATACAAAAAGTTTTTAACAAAAACTATTTTATGTGATATATCATTGAAAAGTATAAAGAAAGAAAATGAGCCAATTTTTAAAATTAGTTAAAAAAAACTAGTTGTCAAGAAAATCTGAAATTTTGGATTTTCGAGTTTTTTGGTTGATTTAATTATTAATTAATGAGCCCAATATCAAAATAATTAACTAAAATAGCCGTCTTATAGAGTCCATTTTACTACATTCAATTGATTTTTTTCACAAAATTCTCCAAATTCAACCAAAATAAAAAAAAATATATTTTTATTTAGTATAGTAATTGCATAACTCAAAAAATATACCGGGAATGTCCTACTTGTGTCGCTTCTCCTGTGAAGTACAGTCTTTTTATTTTTTCTAAAATTAAGCTATATTAAACATAACCCAGGCAACCCTTTCCATTGACACATGAGTCTAATAAACTCTAATTCGATTAATAGAATTATGTATTATTTTTCAATCTCTAGATGTTGCTCTTGAAACACTATTGGAAGAGCCCAATGTACCTAAGATCAATTTGTTACATTCTTAAACTTTGGTTTCTTTAAAGTTTTCGGGTGCAAAAAGGTTAAAAAAGGTAATTTTGAATGTGTTTTTAAATATATCATTTTATAAGAAAATATTTTTGAAAATATTTTTTTAACAGGGTTGAAGGTGAGCGGGATATTATATATCTCTCAACAAATCAAGAGGCAATCGTTGAGGAACCTGATGAGTTAACCACAGATACTGCTACTACAGAAACTGCTTCGGAAATGGAAGAAATTGCACCAAGGTACATATTTTTATGCATGTTACTTTTTTAAATGGAAACTTCTATTTTCAAAAATACTAATATGTTACCTTTTCTCTAACGGTTTTTAAATAAAATGAAAAAAACTTTCTAATAAGAGCAAGAATTATCGGATATGATTATTTTTCTTTTTAAACTCATTATTCTTTTAGGGAAGACATTTTATTTATCTCGCTAGAGACAAAGGTAATTTTTTCAATAAGAAAAAATGGGCCTATTCAAGTTAAGTTTTACTCCTGCCCCTTTTTTATTTGTAAGATACTTATGGGTGTCGTTAATTTTCACACCCTGTATATATTTTTTTTAATAATCAAAATATACTGACATCATTCTATAAGGCAAATAATTTAAAATTGTAATAGAATTTTTTTTTGCAGTTTAGCCAATGAATATGCATCGACATCTACTCTGCCAGAAGTTCAGGCTAATTTGAGAAACCAAATAAGTCGAAAAACACGGAAAAGGTACATTCTACATAACATTACTTTAAGCCCTTCTCTTATTGCTCTGAGATCACTTCTCTTATTCTTAATACCATATGACACTCATATTTTGAGCAAGTTTTAAGTTCTCATTTTTTTTGTTTTTTTTTTTCCTTTAATATTTACTTCTAATACACTCATACGTTGAGCAAGTTTTAAGTTCTCACTTTTTTTGTTTTTTTTTCTTTAATATTTACTTCTAATCATATAATTGTTTTTATTTTTAGAAAAAGATATATTGGAAATCAACCCCTGAAAAAAGGAAAAAATTGGCATTTGTAAAAAGTTTTGATGAAAGAAGAAGGCGAAAAATTCATAACTTGCAAATGAGTGTCAGAAGACTTAAATTGAGAATAATTTCCCTGAAGCAAGTGATTAATTATTTGAAGGAAAAATCCCTCATTAGTGTGTCGTCGGAAGCAACCATAAAGGTATGGCTTTATTTTAATTTATAGTTTAACCAACATTAACACTTAACTTACAAATGTTTTGTTGGGTTGGTCAATTAATAACATGAGCATACATCACGTCATCTAAATGAAGGGGGAGGTCGATGAAAATCTTGCCTTTTTTATTCAAAGAATAATGCATTATTATTAGAGGGAAGGAGTCCCACCACAGTTCACAAAAGGGGAGGGGGAAGGCCTGAATTAAAAAAAAAACACTCACGCAATTATTTAGATGTAAGGACTCGATTAATTTTTTTGCTTGCTTTTTAACGATAATGTCTTAACGTCTAACGTTAACTTACCTCGATGCATGCAAAAATGATAATTTTTTCATTATTGTCAATATCACGGAAAAAAAAACTTAAAAAATTGTCAATAAGTGAAAAATTCAGAGTATTTTTGTTTAGTTATTTTATGTTTTTTTTTTAATAGGCTTCACTTGATGGACCAGCTCAAGACATTTTCGAGCGGATGCTGAAAGGACCAGTTCGTCAAAAATACAAACCGACTTTGAAGTCATTTCCTTTGACATTATCCTTTTATTCTCCCAAGGCCTACAAATTTGTAAGAAAAACATTTAACCAAAGTTTGCCACATTTAGGGACTATTTCTAGATGGTAGCGCTCTGTAGACGGTAGCACAGGTTTTACCAAAGAAGCACTAAATGCGCTAATTTTGAAGCAAAAAAGTGCATCTCGTCCACTTCTTTGTAATCTTGTAATGGACGAAATGTCGATAAGAAAACAAGTCGAATGGACTTGATCAAAATTTACTGGGTATGTGGATCTGGGAACTAACATAATAGTGACACCTTACCTGAAGCCAGGGAGGCATTGGTCTTTATGCTGGTGTGCATTAATTCTTTCTTCTTGAAAAAATAATATTGATTAGAAATGAGTAAATAGTATGTAAGTTAATAATGTTTTTATATTATAAGGTAGTTTATTTATTACTTTTAATAAAGATTAATATATCTATATAAGCATTTAGTAGTTTTTATTTTTTGTAACACATAATGCGAAGTGAGTGAATATCTATTCGCCATCTTAAAAAAAAAACATTTGCGAGGTCAAAATATTTTACAGAATCACATAGCCAATATAATGCACTAATTTTCTAATATGTGGATAAAACCGTTTTGGAGATATTTAGTCTGAGCCAATCTTATTATTTATTTTTTTGCCTTTTGACTCATGTTTCCTGAAAAACTACTAGTAATTAATTTTTCACCTCTTCCTTAAATTTTCCTTGTGTTTTTTTTTTTTTTTTTTTTTTTTTTTTTTTTTTTTTTTTTTTTTTTTTTTTTTTTTTTTTTTTTTTTTTTTGAAAAAACGTTATAATAATATCTAAATAATGTTTTTTTGGACAAAAACGTTATATTAACCGTTTTTTTTTCGCTATGAAAATTAAATTTGTTTACTTTTGTTTTGTGGGATACTGTACAATTAAAAAATATATATAACAGCCATCTTGAATAATTGACCTAAAAATCATTTCAAGTGCTCTTTGGTAAACTTTATCCTAGAATAAATCTATTTTTTGTGGTTATGCAAGTTCTGGCAGTTAATTCTTTTAAATAAGAAAATCCGACCAACCCTACCTTATATCTCGTTTTCACATTTATATATTTAAATTAAAATTAACGCCGCCACTGGTAATGGGAAAAGCAATTTTTGACAGTGTTGCCGTTTTATTGCTCTATCTCTTTTCTGTTCATATAATCGTCCAGAAGGGTGTTGGATTGTAAACATTAGAGGATTTCAATAGGGAATGTTTGGTCTCTCTTTAGTTATTAGTCTGAGGGTGGAGCCATTATTGATCTGGTAATTACAAACCAATGTGACAAGATTAGCTAAAAGGTTTGGAAGACTCCACGAATTGCTGATCACTACTTTATAACACTGAACATAGATTCTCTTACTAAGAACAAAACTTTACTCTCTTATTTTCAAACCAGAGAAAAAATAAATTATGAACTAATAAAAAGTCACTTGTCTCAGATTGCCTGGAGATGCAATATTACAGATATGAATATTAAATGTAAAGATTTTGTAAATAAATTACTTGAGGTATTAAATTTAGTAGCGCCCCTTAAAACGGTTAAGATTAGACCGCATTTTAAACCGTGGTGGAATAACAGAGTTAAAGAAGCGGACATAATAAGAGATGATAGTTATAAACATTATAAGAGGTTGCAAACAGAGGGCAGCCACAAAATTAAAAAAAAAAAAAAATAGTAACAATGTTGTGAAAATAATAAGGCAACAAAAAATACTTTATTTTGAACAAAAGGTAGACCTGTGTAGAAGTGATCCGAAGAATATGTGTACTACATTAAAAGAGTTGTTTGTTTTAAATTAATTTTGATGGGGAAGTAGAAACAGATGAGAATATTTTACCTGATAGGCTTGATAAAATTTACAGACTGTAGATTTTGACGATACTGAAAATGTGTCCAATACGTTACAGTTTTCTGATTTTAGGTTAATTGATCGTTCCACTCTGAAAAATATTGTTTTTTCACTAAAAAATAAAGGCGGTCCTGATGACACAGGTTTTTTCAAAAATATTTATCAGACTATTGAAACTCCTTTGTTAAATCTAATTAATTCTTCTTTGGAACAAGGCGTTTTTCCAGATTTGTTAAAACTTTCTACTATTGTTCCGGAAGAAAAAAAGCAAACACTATCGAAGCAAAAAACTTTAGACCTATTCAGATTCAGATTCTTTATTGATGTTAATGTACTTTCGCACTTACGTAAGTCAAGAAAAAAGAATTTACAAAGTAGTGTAGTAAAATACAAAATAAGTAGTGTAATCATCCAATATAAAATTATTTTAAAAGAAAACAATGATTAAAAGCTTAAAAATACCAAATTGTCAAATACATCAGTCAGGAAAAAAGAAAATACCAAATAGTGTAATAAAATATAAAATAGTGTAATACTAATAAAGTAGTGTAATAGAAATTAAAAAAAAATATAAGGAGTACCTAAAAGAGACATATCACTTAACCACTTAATTAAAAATAACAAACAAAAACGGAAGAACATAATGAGTATCTAAATAGCAATTAAGAGAAGTTAACCAATTGAAAACAAATGCAAGATTTAATTTAATAATATTGTAAACAGTAAAAGTGTGTCCAAAATGACTAGACAGTTAGTAAATACTCTGTATTGTAACTTAATATGCAACATTTCAGACAGCCAATAAAGTTCACATATTGGAAAAATCTGCTGTCAAAAACTGCTCCAGATTATACAATACCCTATCAAATAAAAATTGTGTGATTGTCCTTTTAAACTGTTTGATATTCAACTGCCTTACTCTGTCTGGCAAAACATTGTACAATCATATGCAGTAGTAGGATGTACCATTTCTGGTTCTTTTCAAACGCAGCTGTGGAAGAAGTATGTTATTCCTACCCCTGGTATTAATTAAGTGGATGTCTGCATGTGTGGTAAATTTTGAAATATTTTCTTTAATATGCAACAAACATAAAAAAATGTAATGGCAATGAAGACTAAAATTTTTTAATGATCTGAAAGCATCCATACATTCTGCTCTATATGGAAGGCCAGCCAGAACTCTCACTCTATCTAATTATTGCAACCTAAAGGCCAATTCAGCATGCGGTGAATGACGTCATGCTAACAAGGCATATAAAATATGTGAGTTTATCACACCATAATAACATGCTAGGAGAGTATTATGACTGACAATCTCTGAGAATGATCTTAGTAAGTACGTATTTTTTAATAGTTTATCAGCAAGGTTATTAATGTGATATTCCCAGGTAAGCCTAGAGTCAAGATTGACTCCCAAAAAACGAACAAACTCTTCTGCATCTATATCACCTGACATGAATATTTTTCAAGGTATAAATACGATGTTTTCAGTTTTATTTTTATTTAAACTTAGCTTATTTGCTAAAAACCAATTATTTATTAAATAAAGAGATGTTGCTGCTATATTTTCAAGCTCTTGGGCACATAAGGCAAAATGAATACCTGTTGTGATATCACAGTATTGAACAAACTCTGTTAATGGAGACGATTTGTTGAGGTCATTTACGTAAATCAAGAACAATACAGGACCTAGTACTGATCCCTGAGGTATACCATACTTAACTGGCAGACACTCAGACTTTATCCCCCCAAATTCGGTGTGATAAGTATGATTGACTTAATTTTAAACTGGTTATATCAAAACCATAAGATTTTATTTTTTCAAGTAAAATTTCATGTGATCACAAAGTTTGTTTGCTTCAAAATACTCGCACATCTTCTTTTTAAGAGCTTTTTCAAAAATTTTACTAAAAATAGGTATGATTGAAATGGGTCTAAAGTTACCGGGATCATTAATGTCACCTTTTTTGTGTAAAGGTATAACTTTAGCAATCTTAAGAAAATCGGGAAATGTACCACAGTTTGTATTCATTCATTAATTTTGTCAATGGTATAATGATGATGTTTTTAATAACATTAATTATTTTCTTATTTAAACCATATATATCCATGGATCCATGAATCTCGATAAAAGTCAAATGTCTAAAACCAAAACTAGAGTTTACTGATTTTTCATTAAGAAAATCTTTAAAGTCAATGCTTGTTGAATCAAGTCCATTAATAACATCTGAGGCAATGCTTGTAAAAAAGCTGTTAAAACTACTTGAACAAATACTACTGGGAAGGTTGCTTGTCATATTTTTGTTTATATTTATTATATCCCACATAGCTTTCTGCAAGTTCATTTATAAATTCGTCATGTGCACGTTGTTTAGCAAGAGAAAGTTCTTTGTTATTTGTATGTCAATATTTTTTTATTGAATTTTTTAAATTATCTAAAGGATATTTTCTATAAACTTCATGTAGGAAGTTCATAATGTCTCTTTGATGCTTTACCTCATGGGTAAACCAATTTAATTTGTATCTCTTTTTTTGACTATTCAAAATATCTTTAGACTTTTCAGGGAACACATTTTCCATATATTGTATTATGATTAAAAGATGTAAATAAACAACTCTTTTTGAATATTTTGGTGCCTGGCAATTTATTTTTAAATACAAGGCTTCATGATCTAAAAGGTTAGGCTTAACTACATAACATTTAGTGGTATAAGGAACAAAATTTAAAAAAATGTTATCCCAGCAATTTTTCTTGCCAGTTTTTTGTGTTTGTATAACTATAACCAAGAACCAAGAACTGTGTTTGTTAATTCAAAGCCCCTTAACAAATGTTCATTCAAACAGAGTAAGTCGATTTTATAATCGTTTAAGCAGACGTCAAGTTCATTACATTTCCCTTCCAGACCTTGAATATTGTAGTGCAAAATATTTTATTTCAAATTTTTGTCATGCCTTAATTTAGTCTGTTTCTAAAAAGGGCTGTTGTCGATTTTGAAGTTTTTGATGTTCATGTTCTATGTTAAAAAGATTGTCTTGTATTGGAACAATTTTTAAATTTCTGTTAATAGTATTAATATTGTTTTCGTTGAAAATTAATAATAAAATTTTGCTGGTGCTTTGGGAGTTGCACATTTGTATTTCCTTGACATTATTTATTTCTAGGTAATTAATTTTGCCTGTAACATATTTATTTAATTGAACTGCATAATCACTAAATTTTTGATTAAATTTTGCCACATTTTGATTATATTTGGAAAAATAATTTTTAAAATAAGGAACTGAAGACAAAATAACATTAGTATGGGAGCAAAGTTTGATTTTTTGATTAAGCTGTTCAAAAGGTGGATACCTACTTTGTTTAAAGTCATTTGATCCAGATCAGTGAATGATCGTTTATAGTTAAATCTTTCGACAGTGCTTCTATATCATATATTACATTTTACTTGAAAATTACTTAACTTACAGTCCAATAATTCGCCTAATCTGAAACAATTTTCGTCACCAATTATTAAAAGTTTTTGTTGAGGTACTTTCTTTGGTAAGTTCTTAAAGTTTATTTATTTATTTGCAATCAATAGACAACAGTCCAATAAGAGATTACAATATGAAACATAACTTACTTATTCTACCGCATTTAAAAATCAAAAGTAAACCGGTATAATAGTAAACTACAATTTCAAGAGTAGTAAATGTACTAAGTCTAAATATTATACGCAATAAAAATCAAAAAGTTAGGAAACAAACTTTTTAAATGATTTTACCGATGTAAACTGAAATATATCTACGTTGGTTTTCAAGATATTTGCCAACTGACACATTCTATACAGAGGTGAATTTTGCCCTAGGTTTGTGCGAGATTTTTTTGTATAAAAGACATTATTTCTATTTGTTAGATAAGGGCTAACATATAAATCAATATTGCTTAACAAAAAAGAAGAATTGATTTCATAGTGAATTAGTTTGTATAAAAATGTCAAAGCAGACTGCTTTCTTCGCGATTCCAAGGTAACGTATTTAAATTCAAAAAGTAACGTTCGGTAGGGAATGTCAAATATATAAACTCCATATCTTTTATTATAAAGAAATCTTAGGAAGTTAACCTCATTATTATTTTTGCTCACGCCCACTCTTGATATTCTCTCATTTAGTAAGTATTTTTCAATTTCCCTTTGCTATAAAACTATCAATACTTAACCTGTTCTTGAAAAAATTCTTGAAAAAATAGTGTATCTCCAACTTTTAGATTATCTGGAGCACTGTAATTTTATAACTGAAAACCAATTTATTGTATGGATCAGATGCAAACGTTGAACTTCGGTTGCAAAATATAAACATAGCTTTAGAAAATATTGACCTGTATTGTCAAAAAAATTTATTATGTATAAACAGGGATAAAACTAAATTTATGGTTATCGCTAAAGAAATTGTCAGACGAAAATTTGAGTTAAACTTGCCTTTAGTTAGAATTGATAATATAGAAATGGTTAGAAAAATTAAATACCTTGGTGTAGTGATGGATGACAAAATGGCATTCAAACATCATTGTAGCTCAGTTATCTCAAAGATAACTTTTGCAATCAATCATCTGTTAAGATGTATCAAGGTGGTCAAAGTTGGTAGTTTTCAACACTCTGCTAGTACCACATTTCAATTATTGCTCTACAATTTTGTATATGGGTGGATCCGCGAAAAGTGGTACTTTTGGGATGGACAATCTGTATTTCCTTGTGCAGAAGAGCTGCAGTGGAAAATATTATATTTTTTAGTTCTTTAGTTAGAAAGGTGTACAGTATAGATGTTTTCTCAGTTATAGTTTTCAAATAAATAGGATTTAATGTTTCAAAAATATCCAAAATTCTCATTAGGTATGCTTCTTGCGTTTTTTAAGTGTTGATTCGATATTTTTATGGCAAAAATTTAAAAATTATTACTATTTTGGCCTAATTGTACTAACAGACAATAAAAGATAATAACAGTGCAAGAATTTTGAATTATAGTCCTAAAAATTTAAGAATAACTGAGGTGCGACATATTCCCTTACTTCTGACCGCGACTGCACCTATTTGTCTACAAAAACACAGGAAATAGTTTGCCCGCGCCAACATGTCTATGAATGGCAGGACCAATCCTTAGTCTGTGGTTGCAGTAGCTTTGATAAGGAGTTTTTGTTCTTTTTCTTCCCAAAAACGTTTAAAAATCTATCCAAGGACGATTGCAGATAGTTAGATTCTCATTGTTATGGTAAGAACTATTCTTTTAACCTTTTTATTTTGTTTAAACATGTAAGGTGCTTTTTTTAGCTATAAATGGGAATAATTTTTGAACTTTAGTTTTTTTATTTTCTTATTATTTAATTTTAGATATTAAGAAAAAAAATTGTCAAATTCTCATTATACTGACACCTCATTATGCTGCCGCAATGTGGAAGCCTAATGAAAATGTGACAACACAATGAGATTAAATCTTTTAAACAAGCGAAAAAAAAACTGAAGAGGTCAGGCAAGCCTTGTTAAAAAGAAAAAAAGGGATCTAGAAAAAGAAAGAATGATACAAATTAAAGAAGAATCAATGAAACTAGATCCAAAATCAGAAAGATTATAAACGAGTTGCCTAGAGTATAAACGAGTTTGTTCAGTTTTCTTGTTTGCTAAAAAAATATATTTTAGTAAGTATATAAGTAAAAAAAATATGCATTTTTATCATTCTCCTGGCATACATTGTCATTAAGCTGTCATGGATTTTCTAAAAAATGGCTGTATTTCTAAAAATATTATTTAAGAAAGTTGCTCATTATCGGAGTTTATTAATGTAGGGTAGTGCCAATACAAAAAAAAAACTAATTTTTTTGGTTCTAAGACTATTTTACTTTTAATCAAAAAATGTAATCCAAAAGACCCACTTTCTATGGATCCACCCATATGTTACAGCAAAATGAGATTGATCTTTGTAAAAAATACAAAATAGAGCAGTGCAGATTATTTTAGCATGTAATAAATATACCCACATTGTGGCCATGTTAAGGTAGCTGCAATGGTTGCCTGTTGTTGAGTTTTTGACGTTTAATGTTTTGGTTTTTATTTTTAAAATTAAAAAAGGGCAGGCTCCATCGTACCTCGGAAACAAAATGATGTTCAATCATGAAGTTCATGTCTATGCTACCAGACAAAGAAATAATTTCTATGTTGCATGCAGAAATAAAAAAATAGCAACAAACTCTGTGTTTTTCAACGGTCTGGATGCTTTCATCGGTTGATATAAAAGCTTATTCCACACTTCAATGTTTTTAAAAAAAAACTACGAGTATTCTTATTAAAAAAATATGATATGTTTAATAAATAATTCAATTTAAACCATTCCTTAATTTATTTGCTCTTTAATGTTTGTTGTTTTTTTTAGGTTTTTTATTTTTTTTTCTCTTAAGTTTTTTTTATAACATATCAAAAAATAAAAAATATTTCACTGTTTGTTCTTTTTTAATTAGCGATTTTACGAAAAATTACATTTAAAAAAAAACGTTTTTTATGTTTTTCAAGTTTGTGTTGCCACTGAGAGTGAAGTAAATAAAATATGTCAATTTTTTCAACTGCATTCAATAGCCTGGTTCTCTACCTAAAAACTGATGTACTGGAAGTAGCAAGTTGGCTACTCAAATACAACAAAATAAGTTGCTTAGTAGCAAGTTATGATTTTGATGGAAAAAAAATTGTTTGGAGACATCTCTTAGGTTTCCTAATTTGTTACTTTCCATCCACAAACAATCAAAAAGTTATGTTAATAGTCTTAAATTTTTCTTTTTAATGTCCCATTAGTTACCATGGAATTGCCCTAGACCAAAAATTTTGAAAGTTTAGATTTTTCATCTACTCTATTAACAAAATAAGTGTACCAAAAATTATCAAAATCGGAGAGGGTGACTGCCAAACCCCTTGTTGCCTTCATATGAAATAACCCTTTGCTAAAATTTAAGA
This sequence comes from Oxystoma pomonae, assembly GCA_963921995.1. Classification (NCBI taxonomy): domain Eukaryota; kingdom Metazoa; phylum Arthropoda; class Insecta; order Coleoptera; family Brentidae; genus Oxystoma; species Oxystoma pomonae. The sequence continues at coordinate 56,753,010 of OY998163.1, read as the reverse complement.
CGGGACACAGCTTGACCAACTCTGTGCAGAAAAAATTAAAATATCAGCATGAAAATTTGCTGACCAGAACTTCAAACTACAATGTGTGTAGACTATCACTCTTTTTAAACTAATCTTCCACACAAATAGTATTATATTTTATGTTTTTCTGAATTAATGATTACTTTTTTTGTGTTGATTTGAATTTAAAATAAAAATTTAAGTCTTAAGTTTTAAAACTGCTAACATCATTTTCAGGTAAAAAATTACAAAAATGGGGAAGGAGTAATTAAAATATTTATTGATTATTGATTGTATATAGCTTATTTACAATAGTAGTAGGGGTAACTGACAGGTCAACATGTCGTCCACGATTAGCTGCGGAATTTGCGTAAAAACTATTGCAAAATCAGTTTATAAAATAATGTGTGGTACCTGCAGGAAGTATTTCCACCTGGGGTGTGTTGGTGTAAGTGAAATTGATGCCAAAGTTTGGCTCCAACAGAAAAAAGCTTGGATTTGTGAAAAGTGTACAAATGAGGTTAGAATTTCTACAACATCAAAACAAAACGCGGACAAGGTCGGCCAATCCGTCGATGACGTCACAAACAAGACGTCGAGCAGCTCAGGGATCTCTTTTCAGGAACAGACCCAAGCGGCCTTAGGGCCAAACAGGTCAGAAAAAAGAGGAGAATCAGCTGGTATATGCGCCCTAACCCAAGCGATTAAAGATCTTCAAAAAGAAATAGCTGAAATGAAACATTCCTTAGAATTTATGAGCGATCTTTTTGAAACAGAACGCGTTCGTAATACTATTTTATCAGATGTGGTAGACAAAATGACCATCGAAAATAAAATGTTAAAAACGGAGCTAGCTTACGTAAGTTCCTATATAAACAAACAAGAATATCAAAAAATTAAATGTAATTTGATAATCACAGGTATCTACCAAAACAAAACAAGTGACAGTGTCCAGGCAACTACTGAAAAAGTGGTTAAGGTATTGCGAACGGTGGACACCAGTTTTACAGAGGGTGATGTTAAATCGATCCGAATACAAAACACTAAAATGGAAAAACCACTGGTGGTGGTCTCAGTTGGAAGTGAGGAAAGAAAAACTGAAATATTAAAAAACAGAAAACATATTGGGCAACTCACTGGCGAGAAATGTAAGTTAATGGGAAACTCAAATAAAATTTACTTAAATGAAGAGTTAACCTTACTATCACTTAATATTCTTCGTGAGGCAAACAGGCTTAAACACACAGGTTTTAAGTTTGTTTGGTCAAGAAATGGAGTAATCTATGCACGCCAAAAAGAAGGAGAACGCACAATTAAAATCACTAGTATGGCACAAGTCAAGGAGATTATGGATGGGGAGGCAAGTTAAATATGTTGCTTCATTTCGCATCTTACTGGCTAAATATTAACGTTTTTTTTTCCTTTGCCACCATGGATCATAACTCCATTTGTGATGAAGTATGCGACTACAAGACTGAAACGTATGATTCTATAGATAAAATAACTTTTTTTAATAATCCAGACAGGGACTTTAATATTATACATCTAAATGTTAGAAGTATAAGTAAAAATAGGGATAATTTAGTAACTTATTTAGATTCTTTGAATAAAACTTTTGATGTCATAGCACTTTCCGAGACAAATAATGTCACAGAAAAAATAAAAAACTTAAATATTAATGGGTACACTCTATGCTATAATGAAAGTATTATAAACAAATGTGATGTTTTATTTTCTACATTATGTCAAACTTATTAAAAACATCAGAAACAGTTAAAATAAATAGGTCAAAATTCTTAAGGGTAAAAATTAACAAAAATGGTGTTGACATTGGGTTAACAGGCATTTATAGATGCCATGACTTGGAACAAATCAACTTTATAAATGATCTGGAACTTTTTTATAAAAATTTAAAGGATAAATGTTCAACTGAAGTATTCTGCGGAGACACTAATGTCAATATTTTAAAAACAGAGCAAACTAGTCAATACTCTATAAATGCCTGCAATTATTTAAACACCTTAAACTCTTATGGGTTTAGGAGTACAATAAATAATGCTACTAGGATTGAAGGTCATACAAGGTCATGTATAGATCATTACTTTTTAAAGACTGATAGAATTTCTAATGCTGTGATACTTGAAGGTAGTCATTCGGACCATTCCCCCATTCTACTCAACATTATTTTAGACAAAGTGCCACAAAGTACAAATAAGTACTGTAGTTTTTTTAACAAGATTAAATTTGAAGCTTACCTAGGGAGGGAGAAGTGGGAGAGTGTTCTGAATGAAAATAATTCTAATATATGTACAAAAAACTTTATTGATACTTTAAAAGATTATGTTACTAGATCAACAGATCAAAGATATATTAAATGTAGTCTTAGGCGAAAAAAACCTTGGGTGACAATAGGTATTTTAACATCAATCAGGAAGAGAGATAAATTAAAAAGAAAATGTACTATGAACCCTAATAATTTTGAAATAAAACAAGATTATATAGCATATAGAAAACTTCTCACTAATATAATTTCCAAGGCTAGGGCTGCTTACTTTAAAAACTTGTTTGAAAATAACTGCAATAATCCGAAAGAAACCTGGAAAACAATTAAACACATAACAAATGAAACAATTGAAAAAAAAAATAATTACTGGTATTGCTGGCGAAGATGGGTCTATATTAACATCAGAAATCGAAATCTGTAAAGAATTTAATAAATATTTTAATAATGTTGGTGTCAACTTGGCCAAGAAAATAAAAGTGCCCCAAAACTTTGACTTTAAGGTTGATCGAGTAGAAAATAATCTGGAGCTAAAACCAATAACAACTCCAGAACTAATTAAAGTAATACAATCTTTAAAAAATAGCCATGCAAATACAGGTGATAATATATCTAATGTTATCATAAAAAACTCTTTTAAATACTTAATTTCTCCATTGATTCACTTAGTAAATGTTATATTTTTGTCTGGCATTTTTCCCAATATATTAAAGAATACAATTATTATTCCGATACATAAAACAGGAAACCGCGAATGCGTGCAAAATTATAGGCCCATAGCCATAGTCAACAGTATTAGTAAAGTTGTTGAGAAGTGCATTAGCTTAAGATTAAATACATTTATAACTGAAAATAATTTAATAAACAAGAACCAGTTTGGTTTTAAACAAAATTGTGGTACTGAGGATGCGCTCATCAGGGTGGTCGATCGCATTGTCGGTGGCTTTAACAACAAGAAAAAATGCATGACTATTTTTCTTGACCTGGCTAAGGCCTTTGACACTGTGCCGCACCATATTCTAATCGATCGATTGGAAGTCAAAGGCATTAGAGATACAGCTCAAAATCTTTTTAAGTCTTATCTTTCTGAAAGATATCAGGAAGTTAAAATTGGGCAGTTTGAGTGACAAAAGATTGGTGGAGTATGGTGTGCCACAGGGTACGGTGTTGGGGCCTATTTTATTTACTCTTTACATTCATGGTATTTTTTCTGTGTTGCCAGTTGACGGTGGGGTTGTCTACGTTGATGATGCGGTGCTAATTATTGAGGATGACACTTGGGAAACAGTTTTTGAGACAGGTGAAAAAACTATTAGCTTAGTAAAAAAATGGCTGGATTTGAGTCTATTATCCTTAAATATTGAAAAGTCAAATTTTATATGCTATTCCATGACAAAAGCAAGCGCTCCTCAGATTTCTCCTATCAAAGTACATGATTCTGATTGTAAAAATTATGTTAACTGTAATTGTAGTTTGGCTCTAAATTCTGTAACTAGTACTAAATATCTTGGCGTCTACTTGGATGACCATTTAAAGTGGGAAGTACACATTGACTATGTGTGTAGTAAAATAAGAAAACTATTATACAAATTTTATATTCTTCGTCAAAGCTTAACTAAAAAAAGTATTATAAATGTATATAAATCTTTAGTGGAATCAATTATAACTTACGGAGTGTGTGTCTGGGGTGCTGCAACTGACAGTGTGCTTCTACCACTAGAAATAACTCAAAAAAAAAATCTGAAAGTAATATTATATAAAAATAAAGGCTATGCAACTGAATCTCTCTTCAAAGAGGCTTTGGTGCTAGATGTAAAAAAACTGTACATAAAAACGGTAATAAGATTGGTTAGCAACAATAAAATTGAAAAAAATGTCCAAAATCATGAAACAAATACAAGATTTGCAACGCAGCAACTACTAATTACAGCAAATATTTATTTCAGTGCAGTTCAAAGAAGCTTAGTTTTTACAGCTCCCAGAATACATAATGCTATGCCTATAGAGTTTAGAAATAAACCTTTTGTTAAAATAAAAAAACAGCTGAATTCTTGGCTCTTAAATTTGAATGACAACATTTTGCAGTTAATAGTGTAGGTTATATTGTGAGTTAAAAATGTGGAAATGTGAAATGAAAACTATACCTAGTGTTCAAGTTCCTCTACAATGCTTAATTATTTTGTTGTAGTAAAAACGAATAGGTGCACACACAAATTTTTCTTAATTCATTGTGTATCTATTTTAATATTTTGTAAAAGCAATTCTTGGTTTAATAAAGATCTATTTATTTATTTATTTATTTATTTATAATTTATTTTCATTCCCTTACACACCATCTATGTTAAAATCCTGCTATATCCCTATTTCTCCCAACATTTAAAGAAAAAAAGCACTAGAAGAGAAAAATATTTTTGCTCTTCTGAAGTTACTAGGTTAACCAATTTAACTGACAGTATGTTAATCTGAGTTCTGTAAGGTATGAGTTATGCAATATGACGCAAGGAAAATAGACAATAAAGATATTTTGGAACGCTTATTTGACACTTCGTAATGGTTGTGGTAATTACTGCGTTTGCGCAATAGCTAAACGTCATTCCGTTGTGGTAATTAACCACTACCACTGCCGTAAGCTACGAATCCACTTTGTAGTGGTTGTGGTTATTTTTCTATAGTTGATTTTAGAGGATTTTGGCACAATTAATTTTAAAAATAATAAAATATTACCAGGTTCCAACATATAAAAAACTTAAAAAAAGAAGTTAAAAAACCTCCAAATCAGTTACTTCAACCAAAAAGAAACCAAAAAACAAAAGATCAAAAGATCTTGGGCGGAAATAACGAAAATTCAAACTTGGATGAGCATCCCACAAGGAACACATAAAGAACCAAAGCGAAAAGAGAAATGATTAAACGATATTTCGCTCTGGATAACCAGCGCGAGCTCATCATTAAACACCATCATACACTTTGATTTCCAACCTTGAATCACTCACAAATAGGCATCGTTCTGCACTGGTACTTATCCAAGTTACCTGATACGGATTCGCCCTGGCGTGTTAATATTTCCAATAGGATTATGCTCCTAAGGCAATTAAAATAAAAAAAGAACTTAAAAAAACCTTCAAATCAATGACTTCAACCAAAAAGAAACCAAAAAACAAAAGATCAAAAGATCTTGGGTGGAAATAACGAAAATTCAAACTTGGATGAGCATCCCACAAGGAACACACAAAGAACCAAAGCGAAAAGAGAAATGATTAAACGATGTTTCGAACTGGATAACCAGCGCGAGCTCATCAGTGGTTTCACTGGTTACCCTCCCCATACAACATTAAACAACATCATACACTTTGATTTCCAACCTTGATCACTCACAAATAGGTATCGTTCCGCACTGGTACTTATCCAAGTTACCTGATATGGATTAGTCCTGGCGTGTTAATATTTCCAATAGGATTATGCTCCTAAGGCAATTAAAATTTAAAAAAAAGAAGTTAAAAACCTCCAAATCAGTTACTTCGGAAATCAAAATGTATGATGGTGTTTAATGATGTATGGGGAGGGTAACCAGTGAAACCACTGATGAGCTCGCGCTGGTTATCCAGAGCGAAACATCGTTTAATAATTTCTCTTTTCGCTTTGGTTTTTAGCGAGTGATTCAAGGTTGGAAATCAAAGTGTATGATGGTGTTTAATGATGTGTGAGGAGGGTAACCAGTGAAACCACTGATGAGCTCGCGCTGGTTATCCAGAGCGAAACATCGTTTAATCATTTCTCTTTTCGCTTTGGTTCTTTGTGTGTTCCTTGTGGGATGCTCATCCAAGTTTGAATTTATTTCCACCCAAGATCTTTTGATCTTTTGTTTTATATAAAAAACTTATTCTGTAAAATAAATTCCAATTTTGTGTTTTTTCTCATCTTTAAATTTTCTTACTAGTGGCAGTTTCTAATGTGTTCCAAAAACCCTGGTAAAATCGATGCATGGTAGTGGATGTTAAACACTACCACAGCGGCTATCAAAGTTGTCAAAATTTTAAGCATTCCAAAATATCCCTAATAGCTACCGCATTCTGCTCCTAAGGTTCTGTAAGGTAAGCCCTAGGGAGTGATAGGGAAAAAACAAAAACCTTAGCTAGTAGGCATTGTAGATAACGTTGTAAATAAATTTTGTTGATTTGATTTGTAAGGTAAGCAGTATGAGGTAAGACTCAAGGAAAATAAACTATAGCATACTGCTGTTCAGGATGTTCTGTAAGTCGCAAGCGGTAAGAGCAGCATGCATTTGCTATTGTTTATTTTGCTTGCATCTTACCTCATCATATCTTATACTGCAAACCTTATGTAACTCTCAACTGAATCTGTGGTAATTATGCAGTACACGGTTTTACGGGGGAACCTACTAGGGTCCCTAGGACCCCAAATCCGCCTGCGCTGGTTGGTTTTTTTTTCAATTTTTTTTGTGTTTTTTTTTTTAAATTTTTATGCTTAAAATAGGCCTCCTAAATAGTGTTTTTCAAAAAAAAAATTAGCGGGTTATCCAGTATTTTTTGAGAAAATATATAAAAAATAACCATAAAAAAAGAGCGCCCTAACCTCACTCTTTAGTTAATTTTGGCTCCTTCTTCTTCTTTTTAAGGCGGGTTTACCCAACTTTAATTCATAGCGTATAAGCACAATTTTAGTGTTAATACATAATTTAACAACACCTGTTTATCCAAGAGTTTATAAGCATAGTGCATTAGGATAAATTTTGATAATTGACATACCAAATTGACAAAAAAGAAGAACAAAAAAAAATGTTTTTCTTTACCCAACCTCAACAGGTGAGGTATTCGTCCTTCTTGCTAAATTTCTGTTTTCTAATATCAGCTAAAATCAATCACTCCCATTTTTAAATCAACCAACCAAAATGTTTTCTTTGCTTTTTTCATATTGAAGGGGGTTTACCTAACTTTTCATATTGATAATTTATAACCTACGCACAATTTTATTCATAGTCATAATGTTAAATACGTTATTTTTGATAGAAGTGTTTACCCAAGTTTTCATAGTTATAATTCACAATTCATAAGCACAGTGCATAAGTTCGAAGTTGGTTAATTTTAAATTTATGCACTATCAACACGGATCACCCTGTTCGGTACTTTGTGCTATAAATATAAAAAAAAGCAAAGAAAACATTTTGGTTGGTTGATTTAAAAATTGGAGTGTTTGATTTTAGCTGATATTAGAAAACAGATATTTAGCAAGAAGGAAGAATACCTCACCTGTTGAGGTTGGGTAAAGAAAAATATTTTTTTTTGTTCTTTTTTGTCAATTTGGTATGTCAATTATCAAAATTTATCCTAATGCACTATGCTTATAAACTCTTGGATAAACAGGTGTTGTGCTTATACGCTATGAATTAAAGTTATGAATTATCAATATGAAAAGTTGGGTAAACTCACCTTGATAGTGCATAAAGCTAAAATTAACCAACTTTTAAATTATGCACTGTGCTTATGAATTGTGAATTATAACTATGAAAACTTGGGTAAACACTTCTATTAAGAATAATGTATTTAACATTATGACTATGAATAAAATTGTGCTTAGGTTATAAATTATCAATATGAAAAGTTGGGTAAACCCCCTTTTACTTCATCAAAACAATACCTGCCAATATCCATGCCCTGATATTTTTACAATGTTGCCACATTTCCAGAAAACAGTGAAAATTAGGGAAAAGGAACAAAAATATTATCTTTTTGGCTCCTCTACAAATTTATAAAAAAAAAACAAATAATAACCAACCCTGGCCCAACCCAACCCAGAGCCTAACCTGATTTCTTTTGGCTCCCCTACAAATTTATTTAAAAAAAACAATAATTTGATGGGTTGATCATAAAATTCTGGCAAAAAAACTTGAATACATGATTTAATGGTTTTTTTTTTGTACTGGCTTGTTGATCATCTGGCGGGTAGGAAGCAAAAAGTTAAAATAGAAAACTGCCTTTCATCAGAGAATGACATCACTTCAGGCGTTTTGCAAGGACAGTTGTCCCCTCTTCTTTTCAATATTTTTTTTGATGTAAGTTTCTTAATTTTGTCGACGACAAGAAAGTTTTCTTTATTGTAAAAAGCATCAGTGAGTGTCAAATGTTACAATTAGAGATTGATAAGTTTTTTAAATGGTGTGTGCAAAGTGATGTCATTTCATACGATCAAAAACCCTGTCGTCTTTGATTATTCTATTAATAGAATCAAACTTGAAAGAGTTTACCTTATTAGAGACCTTGGTGTTTTCCTAGATGTTGAATTAAACTTTCTCAGTGGCGGTCCCAGCCATTTCAAAAGGGGGGGGGGGCGGTTTCGATACGAAAAAAAAATAGAATAAAAGCATAGCTTTTATGAGGAACATATCAATATATGCAAACAAAACTTAGTAACTACAAGCGAGGATTTGGTCTCAAATCTAGGAGGATACTCAGACAGTCGTTTATTTCATTAAAATAAAAAATGTTTAAGAAAATTTTTGAGAAAATTACATTAAAACTGTAATTTTTGAGTGGAAATAAACTAGAATCGTAAATATCAACGCTATTATAGCACCGCAGGCGAAAATTTTTAAGAAAATTGCTCAAAAAAATGCGTTTTGATTTGAAATTAAACTAAAATTGTAAATATATCAATGGTTTCAAAGCGCAGCAGGCGAAAATTTTGAAGAAAATGATACTACCAATGCCATTTTTAATGCAAAATTAAACTAATACCGTAAATATCAAAGGTTTTATAGCATCGCAATTTATGCCCTACTTTTGATTTTCTAATGTTTTCATAAAAAATTTAAAGCCAGGGTGGGGGGGCGGGTTAACTACCCCCCTATACTCCTGAAATCTGCGCTTGAGTAACTACGTATAATTTTTTCAGTTATAAAAAACATAGATAACAAACAAACCACAAACAAAACCTAATAGCTAAATACTTTTTTTTGAGGTCTAAAAAGCTTTTTGTTGAAACATTACCTTTTATATCGCATATCTCAAACATAAGATGCCCATCTCAAAAAAAATAATTTCCAGTTTTTTGGACAAACCGGTTAATGACTCGTTCAATGTCAATATGTCTGATGATATGCAGCAACGCTAAGCCCGTCAGACGAATTTCCGTCATAGTGTTTTTAAGTATTTATGTTTTCAATTTTCTGAGGCATGAGGCAAGAATGTTCTAATCAACGGAAAAATATTGCCACACTTGTTCATTGCCTCGAAAACGTTATCAGGTATGTTTTGATTTAAGCTTTTGCCTACTTCTGACCAATGTTGTTTCCACATACTCACTTCTCCTAATAAAAGTTCAAGAATTTGTGTTTTGGATTTATAAAACAGTTTATAGTATTTAAAAACGATTTTATTTAATTTTGCCTTGATTTTGGCTTCATGTTGAACTTGGTATGAATATGTTCAGGTCAAAAATACTTTTTTATATCCGAATTGATTTTGTCTAAAACTTGTTTATAAATAGGAACTAATACTGTTCTGTATTTTTAATAGTTTTCGAGGAAAATTCGTCATGCGTTTGTATATTCTTGGTCTGATGGATTGAATTGAAACTGTCCCAAAATATTGTGAAGGGATTCTAGAATGTATTTAAAGGAACTTTCTTCAATTTCTCGTTTTTTCTTCTTCAGGGTTATTACCACCAGCATCTTTGTTGTTGTCTACTTTTTTCTGGAGCAAAGAGGAGGGCGGTCTCCCCCCCCTGGGACCGCCACTGACTTTCTGGAGTATATTGAAAGAGTTTCTAATAAAGCTATGCGTTTGTTAGGCTTTGTAATGCGTAGTTTAAGGGATTTCAATAACATTTTCACTTTGAGAAATGCTTATTCTGTCATAGTTCGCCAGGTTCTACAGTATGCAAGCTCTGTGTGGTCCCCTTACTATGAAAAGTATAAGTACCAACTGGAAAAAGTACAACGAAGATTTCTAAGATTTGTTTCTTAAAAATTAAACATCAGTATGACTCAATTAACTATGACGATATGTTAAAACTTTTAAATATACAAACTTTGTCTCAAAGGAGGGATCAGCAGGACCTTTGTGTTCTCTTCGAACTGGTAAATTAATTGGGTTCAATGTACCACATAATATAAGAAATAATAGATTATATCTATTCTATTCTAACCCAATCAACCAAAACTAACGCTACCCAACCAACTCGGCCTAAGCTGATTTATTCCCAAAAAAAAAAATCTTGCTGGTACCTGAGATTTGGCATCCTCGCATTTCTGAAAAATGGCCCAATAGCCAGTATGACCCTAGCTTGTTGGTTATGTGTGCATTTTACATGAAAAATGTCTTTTTAATTAAAAAACATTTTTATTTCGTTTTTCCGCTCCTAAATAAATTTAAAAACCGCTAAATTACCGTTTTCAAAAAGAATCGTCTTCAAAAAACGTCCCGTTTTCCGGATAGTGCACCTGGGGGGCTATTCCAGTGGCTCATACCGATATCGTTACGGAGCGAATTCGTTATCGCGGCAACACCGCGGTTTGTTTTGTTGTTTCACAATGGCCGCGGCGTGTCAATTCAACTTTGACAACTAAACTCGCACAAAAATATAACTTTTGAGTAATAATGGTGCTACAATGATTGAGAAAAATTAACATGATTTCTTCTGCGATGGTTGCAGTTCACACCATATTTGGAGCCCATAAAGAGCAGAACACAGTAAGTAAAATAAGCTTTTGTTATGGGGAAATATTTGTTTTACTTCTCATCCTAAACTTGTACATCATAAGTTCCCGACTAGTTATTTATGAGACTGCTCTTTTAAGGTGGGTTTATATTTTATACTCTTCTGTAAAAGGAAACGCAAGCCCTTATGGCAGAATATAGATAAGCATGGCCCAACCAGTTGAGTTTGCTGAAGTTTATTACCTACTTAAATTAAAGTCAGGGTGGGCGAGAATGTGATACGTTAAGGTGATTATTTGTTTTTAATATATAAAATGTCTTTATTAAAACAAAAAACCGGTTGCCCTATTCTGTTAGCTAAAAAATGCTTTAAATGGCCAAAGAGCTTCAAGAACATAGGTCTAACAAAACAAACAATGACAGATGCAGAAAAAATAAAAAAGCATGTTCTTTGTGTTTTTGGTGTGTATGTTTATCACCGATAAAGAAGGTATTAGTAATTAGCGAACATAGTCGTAAGATGAGCCTAGAAAAAATTATACAGTAAAAAATATAAAAGTAAAATTAAAGCTAGTTTATGCAACATACTTTACCAATTTTGGACTTAAAGTTAACAAGTGAGCATATATGACATATATATTCTTTGCATCCGTGTATGGGCCATTAGCAAGGGCCATTGAGTCCATATATATCTTTTGAGTTCTACTAAGATAGTTTATTTAAAATAAAAACTCCTGACTTAGATTCTTGCAGTTCACTAAAGAAAAAATAACTACTTAAAGTTGTGATCAGAATTTGGATAAGTATTATTTTGATAAAAGTTAAAATGTATACTTCTTTTTAGGAATAACATGCTAGGGCATTTGAATGGAGCTACATGTAAGAATCATTCTAGTAGGATCAAGTCTCCGATCAAGTACCACAACTCGGGCCGGCCACAAATTAGGTATGGATGGATCCAAGTAAGACATAGACCAACCTTCCAAGGCACTAGATGAAAGTAGACAAAGATTCGATGTTCAATAGACATAGTGAAACTAACTTTCAGAAAAAAACTGATGCAATATACGTACATGTATGCTAAATCAAAATTATGATTGTTTTCCACAAGCCAAAACTACACTTTTTTGCACTCGACGCGCGTTTCGCTAACAATGTTAGCATCATCAGAAGACGATAAATAATGAACTAAATTAATCTACGCTCTATCTTATATACAATCCTTTAGTGGGCGGAGATAAGAATAATAATTTGTGATTGATTACGGTTTTTAATCCTATCTCCCCTCAACCAAAGAATAAAATGTACTAAACGGGATGGGTCCTCTATTTTTATTTGAACTATTTCTGGATTTAATGATTTCCATACTTTCATTCAAATTCCCAACATAGTTGTATGCTAAATGTTAATCGTTCTCCCATTTTAAAAAAATAATAAGATAACTTTAAATGAATTAAAAAGTTGTATAAAATATAGTACAGAAATAAAATTGTATTATTTAATTCTGTTAGGCCGCATTTGTTTAAATCAAAAAATTTAAATGTCACTTAAGTGATAGTTATAGAACATTGGACTTATTGTAACTAGGATTTAAGAACTTTTTCATGAAAATTCGCAGATTTTTTGGGGGAGTCATCGAAAAAGAGTGGGTCACAGTTACTGCTCACCATCACATTCATAAAACCAATTTATTTTAAACATATTAATTTAAGATATTGCAAACTTTTTAAAATAAGGCAGAGTTTTTCTTTCAAGAGCCTTTAGATTGGTTTGGTGGGGAAAGTTAAGTACAGTTTTAAGTTATTTCCAGCTCTGGTTGTTATAAAAAAGAATTGATGATATTTTTTCATTATTTTACATCCATTTTTAAATTACCTACATGATATCTCTTCCCACACACACATAGCATAGCATGATATTTATATAGCAGTTGGCTAATTAAGCAAATTATTTTAATTTTCAATACCTTTTTAATATCTGCTTTGTCAACTTATTTTTACGGCTACCAGAAAAACTAATAACTCAAAGTTATAGATTGTAAATAATCAAATAAATGCTTACCTCAGAAAATAGCATACTTTAAATCAATCTTTATGAATGTAAAGCTGAGTAATATAATTTAAGAAACCTACTCAGTACTTCAAATAAAGGGCCTAAAATGTATGCTGCATTTTACAATTAACTTTAAGGGTTTACTGACTGACATGACAAGTTTTTTACAATGCATTTAGGTAAATTAAATTTTTTGGCTAGATTTATACTTTATACTAGTTTTTAATTTAATATTAATAATTTATTTATGTTACAAAGAAAAAATTGATTTGACTTGATTTTGTCACTCTTAACATTGCTATTAAAAAATAATAAAATTTGGGATAAAAATCTGATTTATTTTACTTATTGGTTTAAATGTTACTTAGAATTAAAAATTGTTTTCTAATATTTCAATATTTGGTGGATTGCATCTTTCGTTTCATCAGCTTGGGCACTGCTAACCTGAAACAAAAAATAAGATGTATTTAAAAATATAAGCCAGTGAACAGGCTACTTTAGATTGGAAGCTTTCAGGTTTGGTTTGTAAAATCAATAAATTACACCGATAGTAAGTTTTGATCCCCTCGTCCTTTGAACAAGAGTATAATCCGACTTATTAGACTTACATCGAGTATATCTCACCAATTTTTTGGTCACCAGTTTTATTGCTGTCTGCCAATTTAGTTTCTTTTAGAAAAGTACGGAACAAGTTTTACATCACATTCTACTTAGAAAATTTTATTATTGACTATCTTCTGTTTACCCCACATCTTAATATTTAAGGTAAACTAGAAACTTAAGTGATGGTCAATGCTTGTGTGAATTTGGTCCAACGTACTTTGATTTAGAAATTAACGGAGAGGATAAGACAACTTTCTGGCTAAGGTGGTAAAAAAACTTGCCTGTTAAATAAAAACAATATGAATTTGGCCCCTGTATATATTATTTAGAAAAAATAATGCAAACTGTTGATCAAAAAAACTGTCAAGATATTGAATAATAATTAAAAACCTTGGGGAAACAAAGGGAACAAGTTCAGAAAATCTAACAAGTGGATCCAAGTGGAAAAAGACTCTTGACTTTTTCTTGTAAATTAACGAAATAAGTGAGGCTTATCCCCTAGTTACCCCAAGATCTTCAATTATTATTTAATGTTTTTTTTTTAAATTAACCTTGGATTTCACTAATGAAATTTGAAATATTTCTTTTGGTGGCTAATAATTTTAGTAGAGACTGCTCAGATTTATCAGTGACGACGTGTTACAATGAAAATAATAAGGAGAAACAAAATAAAAGCAAGTTCTCAAAATAAAATAATACATTCTAAAAACCAAAAAGATTCTCCCAGTCAAAAAAAAATTAAAGCAAATGTTCGAAAAGTCCTCCTTGCTGGGCTAGACAATATCCGAGCCTACTATAAAAACCCCTTCTAACGTTTCCAAGCATGTTAGGGGTGATAATTTGAAAAGCTTCTTCAAAAACAGATAGAAGTCATTAGGAGCAAGATCGGGAGATCGAGCTGGCCATAAAATAGTTCCCCGTGTACTTATAACCCGATTAGGAAATACATTATCAAGATATTCCCTAACAAGGCCAACATTGTGAGCGGAACAACCATCTTGTTGAAACCATGTTTCACCAAATCTTACACCTAACAACTGCCTAGCAGTTGGAATAATGTGCTGCTGCAGTAGATCCAAGTATCTAGGACCATTCAAATTGCAATTGCCAAAAGATAACACTGCAGCGTGCTTCGAATCCACTTCGGTCGTACGGCACGGAGAGTAAATTGGACTTGATTCCCCCTATGTTCGCAGTAGCTTGAAGCGGTCTGTATATGATTACCCAGTGGAATCCCAAAGGAAGGGGGAGTCGAGGTAAACAGTCTCTGATAACGGTTAAAAAAACGAAATTATCTGAAATTATCCCAATAAAATGATTTCTGAGTAAAATTGCATTTTATTATTATTAAATTATTTGCCTCATTTTGCACATTAAATTTTTTTAACTTTAATAATTTTGTGTGATGATGGGTCAAATAATTTGCTAATAAAAACTAGTAAACTTTGTAAAACAGTAGATATAAATAAAAACACTTTTTAAGACAGACACTAGAGAGCTTGAAAAGTTAAAAGTTTTATGCATTTTGATTTTGACAAAACTGAGAAAATTGGTCTTAGAACTATGTAGAAACGCAAAGGATAAATATTTAAAAATTACATATTTATAATTGACATAATTTCGAAACTTAAAATGATGTTTCTTTAAAAACCGCAATACTCCACTTTTACACAAAAATATATTTTAAAAAAATTAGACCAAAAGACCCTTTGAAAGCTACTATTAACTAGCTTGACACCACAATTTTAAATGATAAGCAAGTAAGTACATATTAATAAACAGAGAAAAAAATAAATCTATGTTTTTTTAACCAATACATGTAAATTATAGTACATAAGTGTCAAAAATTATTAATTTTTAAAAATATTGAGAAACAAATTAATCCCAAATTGGTGGATTTAAAAAGTAATGACCCAATGTCTATAAATACTGATGATAAAATTTACTAAGTTTTTGTTTACTTTTTAAACATGCCTTATTATTAATCAGAGATTTAATTACACATTTTTAAATCTCAGAATCTAAAACCGATAGGCCAACACCTCCAATAGGTATACGAAAACTCGATAATACCTGACAATACTTGACTGTATGAGACAAAAAAAAAATCAAAAGGATAGTTTGCATTACTTGACAATAGGTGTACCTACAAATTTAAAATCTGGGGTTGGGAAACTTACCAAAACTGATTTCTATGGATAATTTATAATATACATTGAGCAGCTACTGTAAGTGTTTATTCCCAAACTTCATAATTTATTTTCTCTCTTATTAGCACTACAGCATGGGTCATGGTCTTGTCACTATTAAATTTACTTATGAAACAGAGAACGGTACACTGCCATTTCTAGACACTTTAGTTATAAGAAATAAAAATAAATTGGACTTTGACCTATACAGAAAAGGCACGGCCACCAACAGGTATATTCCAAATGACTCTTTTCATTGCTTACAACATAAGCTTGCAAGTTTGCACTTTTTAACATATAGATTAGTAAATTTCCCCTTAAACAAAGAAAGATTTGAAGCAGAAAAGAATAGGATTAGGAATATAGCTGGCGAAAACGGTTACGACGAAGGCCTAATAAATAAGCTGATAAATAGACATTCTTTTCAAAAGACCTTTCGGAATTCTACCTTTTTCAGACAAAAAGATACCTGCGACTCAAAGTTTGTATCAATTCCTTATAATCCTAATTATACGAAAGGATTACACAAAGTATTTAATAACACCGGTCTTAAATTAGTATATCAATCCAGTAACACAATAAGAAGCTTACTAGGAAATCCCAAGGATAAAACTACAGTTCTAGAAAAAAGTGGAATTTACGAAATTAGTTGCATGGATTGTGACAAAAAATATGTTGGCCAAACGAGACGCTCTATTCAAACACGTTTTAAAGAACATTTAGCACACTTAAAATATGGAAGAACAGAAAAGTCAAGTGTGGCCGAGCATGCTTTTGAAAACAATCATAGATTCACATTAGATAACCTAAAACTTCTAAAAAGTGTACCAAACAAAAGACTTTTGAATGCATATGAAAGTATGGAAATCATTAAATCCAGAAATAGTTTAAATAAAGATAGAGGATCCATCCCGTTTAGTACACTTTATTCTTTGGTTGAGGGGAGATAGGATTAAAAATCGTGATCAATCACAAATTATTAGTCTTATCTCCGCCCACTAAAGGATTGTATATAAGATAGAGTGTAGATTAATTTAGTTCATTGTTTATCGTCTCCTGATGATGCTAACGTTGTTAGCGAAACGCGCGTCGAGTGCATAAAAGTGTAGTTTTGGTTTGTGGAAAACAATCATAATTTTGAATGGTCTTGTAGATTTTCAACAGTTGACCTAAAAAAAAACAGTACATTACATTACATTAAAACATTAAAAGTTTGCATGCAAACCTTAAAAAAAAATGTGTACATCATTTGTACAAGGCATAATATTTAGTAATTTGGCGATAACCACAAAAAATAATGGATAAACACAATGGATGATAAATAGGTGAACAAGTGTCAGTGTCCAGATAAATTATTAGTTGATGTCAGATTTTTTTCAATAAAAAATCAGTGTAATAACCTTGGACCAAACAAATCCTGCATTCTTTACTAATTTCTTACTTTTTTTTCTTATAATGTTTAAATATTTTGTAAAATTATTTTTCGGTTTTCTGACCACTGGCTCACGTCTTTTCAAAATGTATAAACTGTGCTTAAAACTGACCTACTATATCTTTTTGTTTACATTATGTAGGTGGTGTTCTTTAAGCACCAAAAAAACAGAATAGAACATAAGATAGAGTAAGTATAAGTACTTACCCAAACAAAAAATCTGGCAGCACTTCCACACAAGGCCCAAATGGTTTTTCTTCACAAATAATGTGGCTTTTCCAAACAAAATTCAATCAAAAATTGATAACGGTCGTCCACTATCACATTGTGATCAGATTTTTAATCCATTGCGTGCAAAAAGTTCATTAAAGTCATTATTTTTCCCGAAATTTCGCTGCAAGTTCCAAGAAAGGTAAACAAACTTGACTGACTGTCGGCATTTGACAGTTATTTTGGGAAAGTATTGCGGGTTGCGTGCCATTCAAGCCTTCTTCTTTTTACTTAACAATAAGCGATGTTGCCGTAACAGTGAAAATAATGGCGATAGCAATCGTTATCTCATAACGATAGCCCACTGGAATTGCCCCCCTGAGCCTTTATTTTTTTTCACTAAACCAACCCAATCCAACACAGCCCAACCCAACCCAAAACAATAAAAAAAACACATTAAAAAAACGGCGCAGGCGGATTTGGGGTCCTAGGGACTCTGGCACCGAGGCCTTTAACTTATAATATAATAACAGAGTAATTGTCTATTTTATCACTAAATCACAGATATTGCTCAGCTATCTCTCAATCAATCAACAGCTTTTTAACCTCCTTCAAATAATGTCTTTGGTATGCTATTAAATGTTTTGATGCACTGAGAGATGGGAGAGTCTTGACCTTTTTTGGTTCTTGAATATTTATTTCGAAACATTTCTCTTGTTCTTAGATTATAGTTATGGAAGTATTTATTTTGTTTTAATTGTACACTAGTTTTAATATGTTTATTTTGTATTTTTTTTATAAGTCTAACTTGTTCATAGTTTTTTAGTTGTTCTATTTTTAAGAATGGATAGTTCTTGTACAGAGAATCACTTAGTGTATAATAATTTCTACAAAATATAGTCTTAATTGATTTATTTTGTAGTCTTTGTAGTTTATTTATCACATCACATCACATCACAGCATGGTATTAAATACCACCTCCATTACCCTAGCGATCCCACCTCAAGAAAATCAAAATTTAGTCACACCATAATTATGTGCTAATTTCGTCCCCAATCAAAAAATTTTGTGCCCTTTGGTTTCTGAGATAATCGAGAAAGGAAATGGGGTAGCTAGGTTAATATTAACTTAGCAACCCCAACAGGAAAAATGGAGCCAAACTAAACATTTTTGGTTTTAAAATTATGTGCTAATTATGTGCTCGACGAATATATAAGAAAAAAAATCACACATCTCCTTTGCAATCCAAATACCCTATCACTAGATGTCGCTTGACCCCAAGCCAAAACTGCATAGGAAATTTTACCTTGGACAAAGGCATGAAATACATTCAAAAGAACCATTTTTGATAAATTATATAGCAAATAAGCTCCAGAACATAATTCTTTAGCTAGTTGCTCAGTGTTTTTCCCAAGATAACTTTGGGTCAAGATTGACCCCTAGATATCTGACAGTCTCAAGATTGGGTACATCCATAGGCTTTAGAGAAAAATACATTCTTTGTGTTTTTTGTCCGTTTAGGCTAAGATGGTTTTTTCCAAACCATTCTTTTGTTTTTGACTGCATCTCATCCAGGTTTCTTATTAGATCAAGTAATATTTCAGCAACATCAAACCCATTTGTGTCATCAGCAAAATTTAGGTAACTCTGGGTCTCTGTGTTGGTTAAATCGTCAATTTCATTGGTAATTATGCAGTATACAGTTTTCTGCCATTTTTGATTTTTTTTGAAAAATTCTTTATTGGAGCACCTTCTAGGGTCCCTAGGACCCCAAATCCGTCTGCGCCGTTTGGTTTTTTTTTTTAATTTTTTTTGGTTTTTTTTTTCACTAAAACAAACCAAACCAACACAGTCCAACCCAACCTAATCCAAACCAACCCAAAACAATTAAAAAAACACTTTACAACCCCCCCTAGGCATCCTTTTTCCTCGTTAAAAAAAAAAAAAAATCGGGCGCAGGCGGATTTGGGGTACTAGGGACCCTAGAAGGTGCCCCCATAAAGAATTTTTCAAAAAAAATCAAAAATGGCAGAAAACCGTATACTGCATAATTACCAACTGCGCCCGATTTTTTTTTTTTTTTTTTTTAACGAGAAAAAAGGGTGCCTAGGGGGGGTTGTAAAGTGTTTTTTTAATTGTTTTGGGTTGGTTTGGATTAGGTTGGGTTGGACTGTGTTGGTTTGGTTTGTTTTAGTGAAAAAAAATTAAAAAAAAACAAAAAAAATCAAAAAAAAAAACCAACCGGCGCAGACGGATTTGGGGTCCTAGGGACCCTAGAAGGTGCCCCTATAAAGAATTTTTCAAAAAAAATCAAAAATGGCAGAAAACCGTATACTGCATAATTACCTTAACATTTCATTTATATATTAATAATGCAATAACAAAATGCTATGCATGATAAACTTACTTTAAACTTACAAAGACAAAACAAGGGCCACTTCTTCTACTTTTGATATCTAACCTAACATTTGTTACACAATCTGTGCCAGTGTTGCCAACCTTTTGGCCGCCAACACGATCCGTGGCCGCCAAGAAGGAAGCTTTCGAGGATAGTACCGTGGGTATGGTTGCCATCCCGTCCCGATTTGTCGGGACTGTCCCGATTTGGAGCAAAATGTCCTGCGTACTGACAAGACCTTGAAAGATCATAGTCATTTCTACGATTGTCTATATTTCTTAAGTTCAACAGACTCATTAGCTGGTCATAATCATTTGACTCAATAAGGTATGTGTAATTTATAGAATATAATTTATAGCATATAAAGCGCAAGAACTTTCTTTTTATTTTTTCCAAACGATCTTTATGAATCTCATAATATGGAGACCAAATAGTACAACCATATTCTAGAATTGATCTTACAATTGCAAAGTAGGTAAGTATTTCTCAATGTAAAAGTATAGTTTACGTTTTTCAATATTCTAAACAAAAATCCTAGCAATTTCATAGCTTTATTTGCAATAATGTCTATGTGTTCAACAAAAATGAGTTTTCTATCAAAAAATACATGCAAGTCACGCATGATAATTGCAAGGTTTCTTCAAATTGGAGTTATCCAACTGATAAGTGTTGGATATGCAACCGCCAATACATACACATGTAGTGTTGGTAGTTTAGTATAATAGAGAAAGAGGGGCTGTATAGAGATTAACCCGAAAATATGTGATAGTCAGTCGGTTCTGCTTTCTCGGTGTGTGCACTTCGTTTTGTAATATAATATCTAAACCGTTCGAAATAAAACTTGGTATCAAATTAAAACATATCTTTATTCTTTAAATAATAAATAAAATATTAACTAATTAATCAAACGTAAAACATAACAGTGGCGACGAGGAAAATCCTCGATTCGTCCACTCGCGAGTGCTAAAAAAACGTTTTTTTTTGTTCTCGAAAACGGCGTGGTTTGGTGGCGTGGCGCGTGGCGGGTCGTAAGAAAAAAACTTTTTAATTTTTTTCTATCAATGGCCGGGTCTCAAGGGGCACCTAGATTTTTTGAATTTATTGCGGAAAGTGACGAATGGGAAATTTATTCAGAAAGATTAGACCAACATTTTGAGGCAAATGAAATCAAAGAGGATGTTAAAAAAGTGGCTATCCTTCTTAGCTCAATCGGTCAAGGTACCTATAAACTTATCCGAGATTTATGTTTCCCCGACCTCCCTAAATCAAAAAGTTACTCAGATTTATGCCTGTTACTGAAAAGCCAATATCAAATTGCTCCCAGCATTTGGCGGGAACGAAAAAAATTTTATAATTTAAAACAAAATGGCGATGAAACCATCAACGAATGGTACGCCAAGATTAGAAACACGGCGACAAAATGTAACTTTGGCAATCAGCTTAACGAAATTTTAAAACAAAAATTTGTAACAGGGTTGGTCGAGGGAAAGATATTTGACCGGGTTTGCGAGGAGGAGGATACCACTACTCTTGATAATTTTGTTTCAATTGCTAAAAAACATGAGAATTTGCAAAAACAAAAAGTAAATTTTATTTCAAAAAATCAAAATTCAAATTTCCCGCGCAGATCAACGCATTTTCAAACGACACGCCCGCATACGTCACATCCACAGCCTCAAACAGGGTATCGTAGGGACGCCCAGCAGCGACCAATGAGAGCGCAGCACATCGCGAGTGAAACGAATCGAAATGCGCAAACGGGCAACGCGAACGTGACACACCATAAAAATAGGCAATCGGTCAATCAAGGTTATAAAAATAAATGCAAGCACTGTGGTGATTCGCATCAAAGAAATTTTTATTGTAAATTTGCTAAAAATATGGGCTCTATATGCCGTAGAATCGGACATTCACCACAGGTTTGTTTTTATAGAAATAGAAATGTAAATTTTGTAGAAGAAACTGAGGAAGATAACCTCGAAAACCAAAATAATACAAGTCAAAATAGTGAAAATGAAAACATGAGTGATTGTCTGTTTTTAGAAACAGATCTTTATTATTTTTCTAATTACGAAATTTATAATTATAGTAATGAAAGCAGAACCGACCAAACTAGGATTGACAATAATAATAAAAATCAATTTAAAATTAATGTAAAATTTGACAATGTAAACTATGAGTTTCTTTTTGACAGCGGTGCGGCCGTGTCAGTATGTAGCTTACAAGAATATAAACATTTTTTTTCAAATTACAGGTTACACCCTGCACAGACCTACCTAAAAGGTTACAATGGCGAAACTTTTGTTCCTAAAGGCTTTTTCAGGGCACCAATGACCTTTAGAAATACTACTCAGGAGATGCGGATATTGGTTGTGGAAAATGGAGGACCGAGTTTGTTGGGGAGAGATTGGATGGAAAAATTCCAAATCAAGGTAAATTTTGTTAATAATATCTCTTTAAGTGATAAAATAGACGAATTAAGTCAAAAATATAATGAATTATTTTCAGAAAAAATTGGAAAATTTAAATATAACACAATTTCACTTAAATTGAAAAATAATATAAATATTAACCCAGTATTTCACAAACATAGAACGGTTCCAATAGCTTATAAGAAGAGTGTGGAAGATGAATTGGATCGGTTGGAGTCAGAGGACATTATAACGCCCACCCCAAATAGTGATTGGGCAACTGCTCTGGTACCGGTATTAAAAGCTAATAATAAAGTAAGGTAATGTGGTGATTATAAAACAACTCTTAACCCAGTACTTGAAGAAGTTACCTATCCGCTTCCAAAAATTCATGAAGTTTTCGCTAAATTAAATAAATCAAAAATTTTTTCAAGACTTGATCTTCAAAATGCATACAATCAATTACCAGTTGACGAAGAGTCGGCAAAGTTATTATGTATAAATACACATAAAGGTCTCTATAATGTAAATAGACTTGCTTTTGGCATAACTCCTGCCGCGAGTATTTTTCAAAAAACCATAGAACAACTTTTACAAGGAATTAATGGCTGTATTAATTTTTTAGATGACATTGTAGTAGGAGGATCGTCAGAGCAGGAACACCTAGAAAACCTGGAAAAAGTATTTTCTGTACTCCAAGACGCAGGTTTTACGTTGAAAAAAGAAAAATGTCAATTCAAAAAGAAAGAAATAGAGTACCTAGGCTTTCGAATAGGAGAATATGGCCTAAGAAAAACAGATAGCAAAATCAAGGCAATCCTGGAAGCATCAAGACCGACAAATCAAACCGAAGTTCGAAGTTTTATAGGTATTATAAATTATTATGCTCAATTTGTAAAAAAATTAACAGATATATTGAATCCACTTTACGAATTACTTAAAAATGACAAAAAATTCTATTGGTCAGTAGAATGTGAGCAAGCGTTTAAAAATATAAAACAAATAATGGCTTCAGACCAAATTTTAGTGCATTTTGACCCGTCATTACCTATTATTTTACAGACAGATGCCTCTGACATCGGCATTAGCGCAACTCTCTCACATTTAATTGAAGGCAAAGAACGGTTAATTGGTTGTGTATCAAGGAAACTGATGCCATCAGAAAAATCATATCCAACATGCCATAAAGAGGGTTTAGCTATAGTATATGGTATTTCAAAGTTTTATCATTATTTGTGTGGGGGAAATAAATTTATTTTAAGAACGGATAATAAACCTTTGATAGCTATTTTTGGTGAACATAAATCCATACCACAGTACTCAGCGAATCGCTTACAGCGATGGGCGATTTTTCTATCTATGTTTAACTATGAAATTCAGCATGTGAAAGGCATAAACAATAATTTAAATGATTTTTTCAGTAGACATCCATCAGAAGATTTAAAAACCTCAGAAACAACAAAAGAAGAAAGCTATATCAACTTCACCGAGACAGCTGAAGGATGGCCTATAGACAACAACAAAGTAAAACAGGAAACAATTATGGACAAAGAACTCCAAGAGGTAATTAAATATGTTAGATCTGAAAATTGGCCAAAACACGCACAAGAAAACTTAAAGGCATTTTATTTAAGAAAAAATGAGTTAATTATAGATAATAATATACTTTGTTGGGGTCATAGGATCATAATACCAAAGAATTTGAGAAAAGAATTATTAAGTCAGTTGCATACTAGTCATATAGGGATTGTGGCAGCAAAAAAATTGGCAAGATCAGCAATTTATTGGCCAAATATTGATACTGATATTGAAAACTTAATTAAATCATGCACATCTTGTATAAAAAATAAATCAGATCCACTTAAAAATGAATTAACTTCATGGCCAGTCACAACTAAAGTTTTTGAACGAGTTCACATTGATTTTTTGGGTCCTTTCAAATCAAAAATGTACCTAGTTTTGCAAGATTCTTTTTCCAAATGGATAGAGGTTCACAAAATGAAAAATATAACAGCTTTTGAAACAGAAAAAAAATTGAGAAAGATATTTTCCACTTTTGGGCTTCCAAAAACATTAATCTCTGACAATGGTCCATCTTTAATATCAAAATCCCTAGAAAAGTTTTTCCACACTAATGGCATAAAGCACATATTATCTCCTCCGTATAATCCAAAAAGTAATGGTGCAGCGGAAAGCACAGTGAAAACTTTTAAACAAAGATTACAAGCAGCTATAGATGATCCAAGGAATAGGGAAATTCCAATTTCCACCCTAATTGCACGATTTTTATTTAGCTATAGAACAACACCTCATTCTACTACAAATAAACCACCTGCTTTTCTTATGTTTGGGAGAGATATTAGGACTAGATGGCAACTTTTGCAAGAACAGGACAGTAAAACTCAACAACAACAAAGCCAAGTACCACAAGCAATAGAAAAAAGTCTAGAAAGACAGAAGAAAGCCTATGGGGGAAAAACCAGATCTTTTCAGGAGGGAAGTGAGGTATATGTCAAACAATATAGTAACCCAAACAAACCATCTTGGCAAAAATCTAAAATTATACAGAAAATAGGCAACTCAACATATATTTGCCAATCAACAACAGGAGAACAATGTAAGAGACATGTTGATCAAATAAAAAGCAGTGGAACACACATAGGGAGAAATGAAACAATAAATCCTAGTAGAATCCAACCTTGTGGTTTGATGTCACCAGGCCCGGACAATTCTCGTTCATACTCTTTTTATGATAATCCATCTTCTTCTTTCAGCTATGATTACTTTATTAACTTACCAGTCTCTTACCAGCAAACTCGTTCTTCTGACAACCCAGCAGAATCCGTGAGTATAACAACACAAACATCTCAAATAAATAATCCTATTTCTTTACAGGTTGATAAGCTACATAATTCTGACACGGATGAACACGTTAGTCGTGAGTGTACGAATTATGACAGCGAATGTAAAAATGTTGACAGTGAATGTAAAAATTCAGACAAATCTCTTATTCAGAGTAACAATGTAAATAAACCTTTTGACAGTGATAATGTAATTGTAAATAAAGACAACTGTGAGATAAACTCGAGCAATAACTCCACTGAGTTTTTATCAGTGTCTGATAGATCAGACGATGATAGCACTAATCACCCTTCTTGTTCACAGGTTTCGACTGTACAGCTAGAAAAAGGGACTTCCCCGGACGTTTCGACACCTTACCACAATAGGACTTTATCATTACATAATAGAAAGTCAAAAATCTTACCTACCACAGTAAGAAGGTCGAAACGACAGGGTAAGTTACCAACGTATTTTAGAGATTATGTAATATCTGATTCTGATTAACAATTGTCATATGTTATAATAGGGAGTTTACACTTTGTGAAATGTTTAAATAATAATTTGTGTACATACATAAATAATTGTCAATTTATTTTTCTCTGTCTAAACTTATAAAAAAATTATTAATTAATTTTCATTTTTTTTGATATTGTCAAGATAAAATTATTATGAATTGTGGAAATGTTTGTATGGTAACCATTATTAAATATTGTTATCGTTCATTATTGCGCCATTTTTACAAAAACAAAATGTTATGTAACACTGTATTATGTGATAATTATTATGAAATTTTATTGATTTGATAAACTTTATTTCGATGTACAAACAATTGAAAATTATTGTCAATACCTTATATATTTTATGTAAACTGTCTGTGATATAAAAAAATTGTACAACATGTATTTTTACCTAATTGTAGTAAAATTGTCCTTATACAAATGATACTGAGTTATATAGAGAAAGTAGAATGTTTAGATTTAAGTTATATGAAAATTGTTAAAATGTACTTTAAACATGTAAAAACAAATATTTATGGAAAGTGTTAATGAATTGATAAAATAGGAAAACTATTATTGTTTTAAATAATTTACGGGCGCATATCCTTAAGAACCCATGCTTCTTTAACAAGTTATTATTAATTAAAGTAATTAAAAATTCAGTTGTGGGGGTGTTGGATATGCAACCGCCAATACATACACATGTAGTGTTGGTAGTTTAGTATAATAGAGAAAGAGGGGCTGTATAGAGATTAACCCGAAAATATGTGATAGTCAGTCGGTTCTGCTTTCTCGGTGTGTGCACTTCGTTTTGTAATATAATATCTAAACCTTTCGAAATAAAACTTGGTATCAAATTAAAACATATCTTTATTCTTTAAATAATAAATAAAATATTAACTAATTAATCAAACGTAAAACATAACAATAAGTAAAAACCTATATGGTTGAGATGAAGAGACTTCCGGCACTCGTTCAGGTGGCCATATTTGTTCGTTTTTATATATGTATGAGCTTGAGTGCACAACTTTGTAAGCAGGATATTCTATATATATGCCCATACCTTTCTCTTTTACTCTTTTATGACTCCTATTGTTTCTTTCTGGCGTCAAAGCTTAGCGGTTCTGCACATGTGCGGCAATCGTCATCGGTTAACCAACCAAAATCCAGAAAGACAGCTGTGCAGTGTCAAAATTTTTCTATTTGTTTACGTTTTTAGAAATCAGTATTTTCTATTTTTAAATAAATAAATATATGAATAGAAATAATTTTTAGGTATTTTCACTTTTTTCCTTCAAATTTTAAGAAAAAATAGCTACCAACCTGTGGAAGTTCACTTTTGTTGTTTGGCGGCATCCACAAACACAGCACGTCTTTTTATGCGGCGACATCTTAAGCTCCAAGATATAAACAGTTTTTGTTACAAAACTCCTAAAAACTTTCGCGTAACCAAATATTAAAAATATCGCTATGTGACTATGTGTGATCAAAACAAATCAACAAAAATAGTGTCTTGACCGAAGATGAAGGTAGCGAAACCGGCCGCCCCGTAAAATTTTCGCGCATGTGCATAGGCGCGGAGCTAAGACGGCTCCATGGCCTGCTAGATTTTAGATCTTGCTTACAAGTTTGGCCTGGGAAAGGCCTATATTTAACCTCATACATATATGATTTTAACAAAAAAATAACTTTTATAGTGCTTTTTTGTGTTATAAATATTGGTGAGAGACTTGCTTTCTGGTAGACTTTAGATTTATATGTATATTAGCACCTAGACTTTTTAAATTCTGGCCTAATAATTAAGGTTCGGTTCGGGGAGAGAGCTCCCTGATCCGGGGATTATGACCAAAGTTTTTGGTTTGTTTGATAGGAGTGTAGAGAGTTTATGTGGCTCCCTTTCTAGGCTGTCATACTCTGATAAGACAAATTTCCTTCCAAATGCTATTAAAGAAATTTTACAGTTGCTTGAAGACCAAAATAAGTTAAAAGACCTCTCCGAGGATGTTATAAAACAGATAAAGATTGTGCTACAGAAGCTAAAGGTGGCAAGTTCAAGAAAAGTCCTGTATGAATGAATCAGATACTGCCCCCTACACAGTTACTATTGAATCGCTTGATAGAAACATGAGTGACCTTCACTTCTCAGATGTGAGTAAATTACTTTTCAAGATGGGGTTCTTGGGAGTCCGAAAAGTTGCTAAGAAAGGCTACAATCAGGTCAGAATTGAATTCTTTAACTATAGATCTGCTAATGCAGTATTATTAAGTGAAAATCTGGTTTTGAAGGGTTTTAATGCCTATGTGCCTTATAACATGATGTTTACAAAGGGTTTAACCAGAGAAGTAGGTAAATCATTGACTTTTGAGGACTTCAGTACTTATGGAGTGTGTAAGAATAGGATAACTGAGATGAAGAGACTTGACTGGAAAGATACTAGTGGTGGAAAAGTAGAGTATAAACCCTCAAGAACCATGATTGTTACTTTTGAAGGTAAAGAATTACCCAATGACATTTTACTGTATGGCGTTACTTACACTGTGGCTACCTACGTAAACCAGGTAACCCAATGTTACAAATGTCTACGTTTTGGACATTCAAAGAGGTTTTGTAAATCTAAGCAGAGATGTTCAAGTTGTGGTAGCAAGGAATATTCATATAGGGAATGCACAGAAAATAATCCATCATGTTGTAATTGTAATGGCAATCATAGTGCTAACTCCTACTCATGTGATGAATTCTCGAGACAATAACGCATTAACGAATTGATGGCTTACGATAAATTTTCAAGATATGAGGCAGAGATGCAGTGGCCTAAGAAAAACAACAATAGCGGAGGATCACCACAGATAAGCTTTAATAATAACAATTTTCTGAGACTCTTTAGTCAAACAGTATTACAAACAACTCAACAAGTAATAATGTTACCAGGTCAGGCTCCAATAACAAAGTATCAGGAGGGTTCAGTTATACTCAAATTAGGAAAAAAACATCAAGGTCCCCTCCAGTGTTACCAGGCTATGATGTCATCGCTCACAAAATAGCATTGTTGCCCCAACCCACAAGAGAAAATAATACTTCTAGCCCAGAGGAATCTCAGCATACCCCAGCAACAAGGGTAGTGGTGGAATCTATGCCGCAGTTTGACGCTTTTGCTAGTCAAAAGGAATTTTATGATCAAGAAAAGAGTAGAGGGATGCGAGAAGAAAATAGAGAAAACGAAATGGATCAAGATAGGGAGGGATTGCAGGGTAGGGGAAGACCAGATGACCTCTGGTCCTAAACCCCCACCCAAAAAAAAAACAGAAACAGAAAAAAAAACAAACAAAAAAAAGACAGGAAAAACACAACAAGACACAGTATGCCAGTTAATGTTATCCACTGGAATATGAGAAGTTTTAGGAAAAACAAGGACACTTTGGTGTGTCTGTTAAATAGTTACCAGGCTGAAATTATAGTTTTAAATGAAATATAAACTAAACCCATTATGCTTATGAGAATATCAGGTTATAAAATATTAAGAAGAGACAGACAGGATGGTTACGGCGGCGTGGCAGTGGCTTTACATAAATACATTGCTTTCAGAAAGTTGAACATAACTACGTCCACCAGACAGATGACAGTATATTGCCATTGAAACAATAGAATTCAATCTCTTAAGCATTTATGTCCCATATCAAAACATAAATGTTAATGCACTTTCTGCCATATACAGAGCTATCAGGAATCTCAATGATAACCCTATTGTCATTATGGGGGATTTAAATGCCCAAAACCAGGCTTGGGAATCTGGAAGTAACAATGTCAATGGTGACCGTCTCTTGGGATTTTTGGATGATATGAAACTGACATTTATCAATAACAGAGAACCCACCAGATTTACTTCACCTGGAGAGAATATAACTGTGCCAGATTTGGTGATTATGGATCCAGATTTCTCTTTGAAATGGAATTTTAAGACAGAGTTGTTTAGGGGTACTAGTGATCATTTTCCAGTGGTATGTTCATTTGAATTTAACATGGGCGGCTCAGAAGTCGCAGCGAAAAATAAACCTAATAAATATAATACAAGAAAAGCTAACTGGAGTGCTTATTCAGTGGCACTGGAAAGTGAAATGTCGAAGGGGGATGGTTTAAACTATAAAGCATTATCAGAATGTATTTATAATGCAGCCATACATACAATTCCTAAGAAAAAACAAATATGTTATAAGAAACCAGAGCACCCCTGGTGGGATGCAGAATGTACCGAGGAAATGAAAAAAAAACGGACAACAATTCAGTTATATCGGCATGATCCGTCCATGGAAAATTATATAAAATCAAAAAAAGTAGCAGCAAACACTCGCAAAATCCTGCGAGGGAAAAAACGTACAGGATGGAGAGACTTTTGTAGCACATTTCTTATATGACGCCTTCCTCAACAGTATGGAAAAGTATAAAAAGGTACGCAACATCTACTAAACCAAGAGCCCAAATACCTCGCCCCTTATCAGGAAATGTTGCAGAGCAAAAATTAGCTATTTTGACACAATCTTTGCCAGTCAATTTGTTTAAACACATAAATTTCAGAACTTTAAAAAGTTCTCCTCTATCAATGGAGGAACTAAATAGTATTTTATTTAATTTAAAAGAAAAGAGTAAAAGCCCAATTACCTTTAAATGAAGTTTACTTTCATTATATAATGAGACTTTGCAGTCTCAAGGTCAAAATAATCCTGAAGATTGGAAGAAGCATCTAATAATTCCAATTCCCAAGCAAGGGAAAAATCAAGATGATCCATCAGGCTGGAGACCAATAAGTTTAGCATGTTGTCCTAGTAAGGTGTTGGAAAGTATGGTTAAGCAGAGGATCGAATGGAATATTGAAAACAAGAAGTCGCTGAATCCTTGGCAGTCAGGTTTTAGAAAGGGTAAGTGTTCTGGATAATCTAATTACTATTTGTACGGAGGTTGAAATAGGATTGAGTCGGGGTGAATACTCCATTCTCATTCTTCTCCATGTAACTGCGACTTATGATTGTGTTGATCTTGGAAAATTGTGGGAAAAATTGGACTCCTTTTACATACCTTTGGATATGGCAAAATTTATTATTAAACTTTTGAATGGACGTACAGCGTATATTTCGGATCCTTTTAATAAGGGCAATGTTATTGGTCCACGTCAATCAAGCTAAGAGAGGCCTTCCTCAAGGGTAACCACTCTCTCCAACCTTGTTTAATATCTATTGTGATTCAGTTAAAACTGTGGTAACAGGCTAAGTTAAATTCTTGCAGTTTGCTGATGACAAAGCACTATTAGTTACCGGTCCAAATCTTAATGATCTTATTAATTAGATCAATTCAACCCTCTTTAATCTGACTGAATGGCTTGATGAGCATAATCTTGTCCTTTCACACCCTAAATCAAAAGCAATTCTTTTTAATTCTCGAGGCATAATTCCTGCAATTCCCCAATTTTTTTGTGGTAATAAACCAATTCATCGGTCAGAACATGTTAACTACTTGGGCGTAATATTGGATAATAGATTATCCTGGAAGAATCATATTAATCATATCACCAGTAAAGCAGCTTCAGGTGTGAATATAATGAGGGCTCTTTCCAGAACTTGATAGGAGGCAGATCCTCCCTCACAGCTGTTAATATACCTTTCCATGGTTAGATCACATCTAGATTATGGAAGTCAGCTTATCACTAGGACCTCAAACAAATTTCTAAATAAAATTGATAGAATCCAATTCCAGGCAGTACGCATTGCATTGGGGATGATGAAATCCACTCCAACCATCATTCTTTTATCAGAAAGTGGGGAGTTTCCCATGGAAATTAGAAGGTCTTGGCTGGCAACAAAAACAGTACTTAAGATAATATCTTATGACAATCCAAACAAAACAAACTTTATTAACTACTACGCGTCATATAATCCACTGAATTTCTGGAAGTCACCCCCACCTTTAGTCGAAGCCTTTGATCTAGTTTCATCTATGTTACATAACATTGTTATCCTTTCTCTCTACTTGTTCAAACTGCGGAGATTACATTTACCAAGACTGCCTTGGTTGAATCAAATGAAACAGGCAAGGAGTTTTTAAGAATGGCACATGAAAAGTGGCCTAATCATGACTACATATTTATGGATGGTTCTTTGGACCCTGAAAATCATGTAGGTGTAGGAATTTTTGGTAGAGATATTAATTTGGCCATAAGAATCCCAGATTTTCACAATTTATGCAATGCTGAAATTTTTGCGATTTTGAAAGCACTAGAGACAATTGAGTCAGAAACTAATTCTGTTGTTTTTGTTGATTCGCTGGGAGCACTACAAAAAATATGCCAGGTTGGCTCGAAATGAAGAGCTAGTTTTATTGACAAAAACCAAACTATTGGAAAAGCCACATGTTAAATTAGCCTGGATTCCAAGTCATTGTGGAATCTGGGGAAATTATAGAGAAACTTGGCAAATGCAGGAAGATTATTGCAAGAACCTACTCCACTTAAGGAAGACCACAAGGTTTTTTTGCCTAAGTTTTATTCATATTTTTATAATAAATTTAAAGAAAAATTCTTAAGAGTTGGTCAAACCAAAGGAAAAGAATATGTGAAGTCAGGCCAGCAACCATATAAAAAACCTTGGTTTATAAAAGGCAAAGGTTTAACGAAAAAGGAAATAACCACTATGTGTCGGTTGCGATCAAACCATTGCAGTGTTCCAAGTCATCTCTGCAGGATAGGAGTGAGAGAAAATGATGTGTGCATAGGAAGGTACAGTTTTTCATGTGATTTTGGCATGCACAGAGAATGATCGCTTTGATGTATTTTTGAATGAAATGTTCTCACATTTGAAGAATAAAACTCAGCCTTTATCATTGCATGACATTTTGTTTAATGTAGACAATCCTAAGTGTATAAAATTAATAAACCAGTTCTTAACGCATAATAACCACAAACTTTAGAGCAGTTCGGGTAGACGCTTGCTTCGCATTTAGAATAGCTAGTTTTTTTGCTTTATGCTTATACTTTAATATATAACGTTTAAACGATGATGATGCAATTAGTGATGTAGATAACGTTTTTTGCTTCCTGCTTAATATAGTAACTATATTTTACATTTATGTTTCTAACTGCTTTTTACCAAAGACTTAGTTTTAATGCCCACCTGAGTTAAGTTATAATATATAAACATTTAGTAGTGCGGAAGTTCATGTTTGTTTGTCAATAAAAAAGTTATAAGTAATATACAAATATATATATGTAGGTAGTGAATGTTAATATAAACAGTGCGGTTCCTGTCCAGCATAGCCCTAGCAGCTAAGGGCATTAATTTGGAGAGAAGAAGAAATCTATATGGTTTAATTTTGGAGACAATTGTCCGCCCTGGGTAGAATTGCCAACCCTCCCGATTTATGCCTGATGCAAAAAATCTCCCGATTTTTAAATTATGCCAGATGCTTTTTCATTTTGAAACATTCCCAAGCATTCTTCTTGATAAGGCTGATCACACACAAACTTGCATAACACATAGCATAACAGTTCGACCAGTCAGAGACGGATTTGGAGCCGCCATATTGCATATACATAGATATATTTCCATAAAGCCCTATGCCCACCAACGCGTGCCCATGCAGGGTTTTTTGACGCAAGGGGTTTTTTGAAGCGCGAGTGTCGACCTTGAAAATGAAGGGTGAAAAGTTGCATGCCTTTTCTGTGCAAACCTATGCATCTTTTTCACACAGAATAATAATAGGTTAAATCTGGTGGATTTTTTGGTTCCAAATATTGATCAATAAATGTCTTGGGGCCTGAACTAAAAGAAGTATATTAAATCGTCGCTAGATGGCAGATTACATTTTACCAAAAATGTGAAAAATTAAATTTTATAATTGTTATTAATATTAAAGGGCTGAAATATTATATTTTGTTCTTTAGTTTTTTAAATATTGTAATAAATAAACGACCTAAAAGAAGACACAAAAAAATCCCAAGTACCTACTTCTTAAATTTTAATTTTTTGTACAATTTTAATATTCATTTTTTAGTCGCTAAAATTAAATTTTTACTAAGATATCTATCCGTAATAATTTAAACCTATTGTGAATAATTAAATTTAAATGAAACACTATATTATCGATTAAAGTAGTTATATTAAAAATTTTCCGTATAGAAGTTCTAAAAAAATTGGCAAGGCACTATATCTATTTCCTCTATAGCTAAGTGCCGAACTGTATGCAGAAGAATGTATAATAAAGACTTGTGTGACTCACTTAACTGGCAACTTGTTAATTGTGGTATCTGAAATAAATAAAAAACAAATAACAGAAAAAATATTTTTGATATAAAATGTTGGCCTATTTAGTATACAAACCCGGCCAAAAAACCCCATAAATTCTCATGAAAGTTGGTGAGTTTTTGTATTGTTTTATAGCTGTAAAACTAATATAGAAACAACAAGATTTATGAGATTTATCTTAGTTTTTTTTTACAAGTTTGTTCCACATACCACATAGAAAGCATATAAAACCTGATACTGATTTATGGAAATTTTTATAGGTATATCTCAATATATTTAGTTTATAATTTAAATAATCTAAAAATGGATAAACTCATCCCATATTAAAGTTTTCTTTTTGTTGTTGACACGTTGACACATTATGGAGCTGATGAATACTACATCTTTACAACTGTACAGCTGTTCACTTTCCATACTTCCTGGCTTTTAAGTCGATACATGCATGATGACGACATTGTAAAACGGTTCATTTGCTGAATTTTTTTCAAGTGGGTTTATTTTGATGGCAGGAACCAACACACAATTGTAGTTCTTGGCCTAAAAATAAAAATAAAGTTACAGATCAAGCAGAAAAACTCTAGTGTCAGTACCCAGAGAGTATGTGAGGATATTTTTGGGAAATTAGAATAATTAATATTAATTGACAATAGGTAGGTACACAAGATTTGTCTGCTGTTAGCACCTCGGTGAAATATTTTTTTTAAATGGGCTAAAAGGATAATAGACAATATGTTTGCTCATCTCTTCTTTATTCTTTTTAAAAATATAAATCGGAAGGTTTGTCCTAGCTATAGAGTCCCAAGTTGAGATATTGTAACTACCTATATGTGTTATAATATTAAATAGCTTAAACTGTCATTTTATAGTTAGTACCAGAGGCTAATTAATGATACATATGGACAGTGTTGTTCAATCTCACACTGCAACAAGAGCAGCCATCAAGAGTGTTTCCCATCTATAAATTTAAATTAACTACAAGCTTTGGCTTAAGTACGACAGTCACCTCCACCTTCGTACTTGGGAGGGGGGAGAAAGGGCTTAGTGGCTCAAGTCACCGCCAAGAGCCATTCAATATCACAACCTAAAGATTGAATTTTTTCCCAAAATCAAGAAAAAAATGATGTTATGTAGAATATGCTGATGTGCAAGCCCCCCCCCCAGAAACAATTTCTGCATATGCCCCTATCTTTTTTACACAGACTGTTGTAGCTTATTATCACAAATGCTTAGGTTACAACAGTCGGGAAAAACCTGATCTTCTCAATTTTCACAAGAAAACCAAAACAAAATTATGATTGTTTTCCACAAACCAAAACTACACTTTTTTGCACTCGACGCGCGTTTCGCTAACAACGTTAGCATAATCAGGAGACGATAAACAATGTTTGTCATTGTTTGTCATTGTTTATCGTCTCCTGATGATGCTAACGTTGTTAGCGAAACGCGCGTCGAGTGCAAAAAAGTGTAGTTTTGGTTTGTGGAAAACAATCATAATTTTGTTTTAGTGCAACCAAAGGTTCCAAATTCCCAACATAGACAAGAAAACCAACAAAATTGACTGACCTAATCGAAACCCAATACTAAAAAGCACTAACCAAACCAACCCAACCACATAAACGGTAAATTGTCATAACTTTTGCCACAGCCTTAATTAGCATATAAATTAATTAAGTACTTACTATGGTCTTGGATCCACATCATTTATTTCTTGTTTGTTGAAGCAGCTCTCTCAATCACAAAAACTTTTGCAAAACAAACAAAAAAAAATGGAAATTTGACAAGAGAATGCCATTCTGGAAATAATTTTTAACATTAAAAAAAAAATCCCTAGAATTCCCCAGAAATGCATGCGATTCTAGTGCAAAAATAGAACATGTTCTATTTTCAATTTTGGCACTCACGCGTGCATCTAAAAATATATTTTTAATTTTTAACAGGTTTTCTCAGGATAATTCTGAAAAATAAGTTATTTGCTGCACTTTCCTGCTAAAACTGTTTAAATTACTCAATTTTCTTTCATTTTATCGAAGTTTAAAAAAAATATTTTGGGTTATATTAAACGTCAAAAAGATGCACGAGACACGCACGAGGTGTTGCCAACATAGGTATTTCTAGAAAATTTGGGCAAAAACGCATGCAACTTCATGCATTTCTTGGAAACGCGCCGGTGTGAACAGGAAACGTCGAGTGCCCACCCCACTTCAAAGCACCCTGCATGGGCACGCGTAGGTGTGCACAGGGCTTAAGTACTTTACTTTGTTTGCATAAGCGAGGCAAGCATATGTCCTAATTAACTTGAAGTTGTGTGTTTCCACCACAAAACTTTTTAAACATTTAACAAAAATTACAAAATATTGCTTACAATTTAATTTCATATTCAGGATTGCCAACCAAAGAAATAAGCAATGTAACCATGACGACACACCTAAGCTAAATGTGACGTCATGGTAAAATGTAGTTACTAGCAAAAATACCGGTCACCCTGTTACTATACATACCGGTATGCTGTATTAACCTCGCCCAAACCGACTTAGAAAACGGCACGTAACTAGGGATATTTTGGAACACTTATTTGACACTTCGTAGTGGTTGTGGTAATTACTGAGTCTGCGCAATAGCTCAATGTCATTCCTTTGTGGTAATTAACCACTACCACTGCCGTAAGCTACGAATCCATTTCGTTGTGGTTGTGGTTATTTTTTATATTTAATTTTATAGATTTTTTGCGAGGCATATACTCAAAATTATAAAATATTACAATTTTCCACCATAGAAAACATTTATTTTGTAAAATAAGCCCGAATATGCATGTTTTTGCATCTCTATAAAAGCCGAGTTAACCAATATGCAACTTGTGGTTTGACAGATATTTGGAGGTTATTCATTAATTTCTGTTTGTTTTTATTAGAATTATTTTTTAGTAACACCGTCGAAGGCCCCGCGTGAGGGTGCATGTTATGGTGAAAGACTGGAACATGTACAATGGTAAGTTTGGTGTGTTTTAAATTATTTCAAGGCTGTGTCCACGACGGCCGTTTTTGTAGTTGGGTTTGTTGGCACTTTTTTTTGTGTTCCATTGGGTTGGATGCTTTGTAATAAAGATAGGTTGTCCCATTTCTCTGGGACTTATATGTGACTGCTGTAATTTTAACCATGGCCTAGGCCTTCTTTCAATTACGTACAAATACTTATGTACTTTATGCCCATATCAGACAAAATTTCAAAAAAACTCATGAAAATTTAAAAGCCTGGTAAAAAGTAGCAGCTAGCAGTCAATGTATAAATATGTAGGAACATCCAGCAGTCTCTGCCCATGCCTATGAGATTTAATTCTTATTGGCAACAATATACCCTCAGATATACCTAGTTATCCGTTTCATTGGTGAAATTGATTAAGTTTTTATGTCATCATCAACCTATCAGAACATAAATCCTAGATGTTAAAAGTCATTGAAGATGGTTTTATGAAATGATATTACACTATCCTAGGTGTTCTGATGTTCAAACACTTCTGAAGTTTATAAACTTAAATTAAATAAATTCTGTACCTAATTAAATTCTTAATTTATTTATTGTAGGCTAACTCATCATTTAAAAAACCAGACTTACCTATAGAGAAGAAGACAATTTACTATTACTAAATGAGGTGCTGGCCAATAACCCCTATATTAACCCTGCAATTTGTGATGCTATTAGGGAGCGAATACTGTCTGTTACAGGGAAAGATTTTTCCATTAAATCTTTAAAGTATATGAATTAATGCCAGAATTTAGAAATGAATCTAAAGGAAAATATAACAAATTTAAAACCCAGACCTGAACAGTAAATATGGGAATAGAAAACAGAAACAGATGTGCTGAAATGTTATTACTAAAAAAATATAATAAGAATAATCCTCCGAATAATCATAATGAAAACGTTTTTGATCATTCATATTCAAGTAAGTAATTATTTGCTGGGTAGTGTGAGCAATTGCAATTCAAGAAGTTCATTTTGCACTGAAGTACAAAAACTCTTGTTTTTTCGTTAGATTTACAGTGCCACAGCCATCTGTTTTTTAAATATTCTACTCTACTTTTTTTCATTTTGTAATGATGCTAAAACTCATTGCTGTAAATAAATCGTAGTCCTACTACACAACAGCATTAAATTATTTTGTTTTAGGGTGTGAGGAGGAAATAATAGATAATAAAACCAATGCAGATAACAAATTATTCAACAAAATAATTAAGATTTACAAAAACAACCTTGCACCTATTTTACATACAAAAAGTAATTTAGGTAAGTAGATTTTTTTGTTTGAAAAAAGCTTTACAAAAATAAGTGAGCTTTTATGATATGGCCCATTTTGATTTTTCAGATATTGCATCATCTTTATTAATGAACACATATCCTAAAAATAATCAAGGAAATGTTATTCTTATGGCCTCTTATAATGCTACTGAGAGTCCTAATCGAACATTAATTGAAATAAAATCCAGAAATATAGCTGAAACCGAGGCTGAAACCATAACTCAAGAAAATTTAAGTTGCAAAAAGCCTAATTTTAAGCTTTCTTGTAAAATTTGGTAAAACGTCTTAGTTATATACTTTCTAAATAAAAAAATATCATTGAAAGCGATAAGTTATAAAAAGAGATTTAGTTTTTGTTTTTAGTTATCTTTAGTGTTATTTGATCAAAAGTTGAAGTTTCCCTCCTAATAGGTCGATAAAATATTTCGTTTATTAGGTTTTAAACTGCAGTTTGATATGTTTTTGGTATTACTAGGTTATATAAGCTCTTATACTCATGACTAGATTACTTTTAGTATTCTTGTAATAAAAATAAATAATTAAAACAATTTTTTATGTTTTTTTTAAATATTATTTTCAGACTTTATAATCTGTTCAACAATAATAAAAAACAACAAAATATATTACACATTATTAGACTTATATATATAGTTACACAAACATCAAGATATTCTCAAACTGAAATTGATTGTAAATTAAAACGCTGGACTGTCTGATCATTATACAGACATGAATAGCAGTTTGCCCAAATAGTAGCAGTTTTGTACATATATAACTTCAGTTTTTAAAGTAAAAGTTTTGATTTTTTTTTATGCAAAAGAAATTATGTCTCCTAAGCATGGTTCCAAATATAATGCAAAATTAGTTCCATCTTGAAACTGGGTTCTTTCTTCTAATTGATTATTTAAATTACTTTTGCGAAAAATACCAGCATCATGTTCCCAAATAGCCTAAAAAAAAATGAAAAAAATTTTAATATGGTTCTATCCCTAAAAAAAACTTAACTATAAATTTTGTCTTGATACAGGCTTGTTTAATAGTCGGTATATTAAATAACACTGTTTCAAAATGATGGCACACAAGCAAGATAGTACAATAGAATATAAGATCTCGCCTAAATCAAGTTTAGTAGTCTGCAGGAGTTTTAATTTCCTGGGTCGAATATGTGGCTCACTTTTAAGAAAGTTAACCACCAGTTTTCAAGTTATACATACATACATACAATCATAAGATAAATGCAAGTTAAGGCTAAGTGAATGTGCAGATGTCTTCCAATTTTCACTGTAGTTTGTATCAAGATTTGTGTACAAATGCAACTATATTATATTGTTAAAACAGTAAATGACAAGTCTATCAATAAAATACAATAAAAATAACTTTTTACATTAGGGTATTTTTGGTCAGTACCTACAGTTAACAGCCAAGTTATCGCTATTTGTTATGCTTATTTTTATTTTTTGATAAAGGAATGTTTGCAGAAAGAATTTTTTGTCGGATCTATTTTTGTAGTTGACGTTAAATATAACCTAACTTTTTTTGTTACTTTGTTTATGGTTATTTTGTTTTGCTCACAGATTTTAAAAGTTTTGTTCTGCCTTTTTAAAAATTATGGAAGATATACTGGACCTGATTATCAGGAGGGACCCTAATGTGAATTTAATTCGGCAGGTTGTCCTAGCTGACATTTTTGGGGGATTCGAAGATGAAAATGACCAGCATGAGCTGATTGAACCTATACATTACTTTAATTTAAATGATTGGACAGAGGATGAATGCACAGTGCATTTTAGGTTCCAGAAGGATGACATACCCCGTCTGGTACAAGCCCTTAGGATACCTGCTCAAGTACAGACGGCATCAGGTCATT
This sequence comes from Oxystoma pomonae, assembly GCA_963921995.1. Lineage (NCBI taxonomy): Eukaryota > Metazoa > Arthropoda > Insecta > Coleoptera > Brentidae > Oxystoma > Oxystoma pomonae. The sequence continues at coordinate 56,712,975 of OY998163.1, read as the reverse complement.
CAGCTGCTGGTAAGTTTTATTTTTTACTGTCTACTAGAGAAAATAACAAAAGATATAATTGGTCTGTTATAAACAACACCATCTCAGCTAAAAAGCCAATTAACTCCTACAGTGTCGGTGCCCTTTAGCTTACTGTGGCTGCCATTTTGATAACCAAATTTACAGATAAAACATGGATTTTCTGTCAGTTAGGTTTTATCAATATGTCACTGATAGTAGGTCAAAGGATGCTGAAAGGAAAATGAATTAACTGGCATTTTAGTTGAGAACAGTATTGGTTATAAACCTAATGGTAAGCCAGTATCAAGACAAAATTTACAGTTAAGTGTTTTTTAGGGATAGAAGCACTGTGCATATTATTAAAGAGGTTGGCCTATCCAAATAGATTACAAGACATTAAAGGATTTTTTAATCACAGCAGTTCAGCTCTCTCTGAAATCTCTCTCAAATTTTATTTTGCATCATCTTCATGAAAATTTTAACCATCTGTTGGAAGACCTCCAAGCCCATAAGTGGCTGAATGAAAATAAGCTGGCCGAGTATGCTGATGTAAGTTTATAAAAATTTAGTATCAATAAAAATCAAAACCACCACTTAAAATAGAAGCTGGACTAAAACCATGTTTTTTTTTTAGGTTATTACAGCAAAAGCTGCAGCAGTACTAAACTGCTGGGCTTTCTTGGATGGAACCATCAGGCCCATCTGTAGGCCAACTATTGACCAACAAAACTATTATTCAGGCCACAAACGGGTCCACTGTTTAAAGTATCAAAGTCTTGTTACCCCAGATGGGTTAACAGTTAGTTGGTCTTTTTGAGGGTCGCAGACATGATGCGGGCATGTTAAGGGAAAGTGGCTTATACCAGCAACTTGAAATGTCAGCAAGGTTCCCTTGAAGAGAATTTGTAATTTATGGCGACCAGGCCTATGGAATCCAAGCCTTGCTACTAACCCCCTTTCCTGGTAATGGTCGAAACCAGCAGGAACAAGCCTTCAATATTTCAATGTGTACAGTTAGGGAAGCCGTGTAGTGGTCGTTTGGTAAGGTTGTGGCTGAGTTTGCATTTGTTGATTTAAAAAAAAATCAAAAACTCCTAAAGCAAGAGATTGCAAAAATGTATAAAGCAGCCACAATCTTAGCAAATTGCCACTCCTGCCTATATGGAAATCAAACTGCCACTTTTTTTTATATAGAAGTTTTACCCTATTTTAAATGTTAAACATTTTTAATTAATAAATATATTAATATTTTTCAGTGTTTGGGAACTTACATTAGCTGCATATATTGTTGCATTTGGTTTTGGTTTAACCACCAAGTGTTAAAGTGGTTCAACAAATTTTACTACTTGTCAGCTATAGAATTCATGTGATTGCTTATCTTGAACAATGTTGACTCTGACCTCCAAAAAAAGCCTCCATTCCTGCAAAAAATGGATAAAATAACTATCATTAAACCTTTTTCCTCACATAAATTAAGAATTTTAAGTGAAAATCACAGTGATAATGGAGGATGGAGGTAACTTTTAAGTATCGTTCATACAAGGCATAGTCTTAGCCTTTGGTTTAATTTTTGTTACAGTCTTAATCATAAAAAAGTTAAAACCACTGTTTCTTATGAAAGTGTTCATGCAATGCTTTTGATTATGCTTTGTCATAGGCTTATAGTCACAGTCCTAAGGAATAGTTGGCAACTTTCAACTTTTATAACTAAAATTACGACTATTACTATAACAAGTATAAGTGCGCATGCGCGAGTTCCAAATTGCAAGTATGGCGCCCATTTATGTTGACAGGAATGAAATCAATATTTTCAAAAATTTTATACAGGCAAATTAAAAGCAAAAAACAAGTTGCTAATTGTTTTGTAGGTTCCAAAAAAAAACTGTTTCTAATGAAACTTATTGTCTTTGAAAACAAACTACAAAAAATAAAAGTAAACAAAACAAAACATCAAAAAAGTGAGGTTAGATGCACTTGCTTAGTGATTGTTATGACTATAACGGAATTTTTAAGACTAAAACTATAACTAACACTATAACAAGACCAAATACTAATCAAGTGACTAAGCCTATGCCTTGTATGAACGATCCTTTACTCACCAGACCTTGTTTAAATTGTGCAGTATTTCTGGTACAAATGTAAAGTTTGGTCTATATTTTTTCATATATATAAACAATCTGTGGTTCTATACTCTTCTGATTCCAAAGCTTAAGATAAAAGACATATTTCTTGTACAATTGCTGCATCATACCATCATTTGCCGCAGAAAATCGAAAAAGGTAATTATGCAGTATACGGTTTTCTGCCATTTTTGTTTTTTTTTGAAAAATTCTTTATGGGGGCACCTTCTAGGGTCCCTAGGACCCCAAATCCGCCTGCGCCCGATTTTTTTTTTTAACGAGAAAAAAGGGTGCCCAGGGGGGTTGCAAAGTGTTTTTTTAATTGTTTTGGGTTGGTTTGGATTAGGTTGGGTTGGACTGTGTTGGTTTGGTTTGTTTTAGTGAAAAAAAATTTAAAAAAAAACAAAAAAAATAAAAAAAAAAACCAAACGGCGCAGACGGATTTGGGGTCCTAGGGACCCTAGAAGGTGCCCCCATAAAGAATTTTTCAAAAAAAATCAAAAATGGCAGAAAACCGTATACTGCATAATTACCTCGAAAAATACTCTTTATTTTAATTCACGAAGTCAACAATAATAAAGCCGAACAAGGTTAGGTTCATAGAATAGAAATAAGCCAGAAGTTAGTATTTTGACTTGACAAGTGACTTTTTAAATGTGTTCCAAAAACTCTGGTAAGGTCGACCCGTGGTAGTGGTAGTGGTTGTTAAATACTACCACAACGGCTGTCAAAGTTGTCAAAACAGTAAGCGGTCCAAAATATCTCTACTGTTTTTTGTAGCGGTTACGGTTAACCTTGGTCCTAAAATTTCCCAGAACTAAAAGCAAAAGAAGGAGACCTTGATTGTGTAATATCTTCAAATATTGTTTAAATTTACAGATAATTGTTTATGTTTACATGCCTATATAATCAAAAGTTTTTAATTTTTATGAATTATCGGATTAAATTTAAATTTTCACATCAAAAATGCTATGACGTTATCTACTAGCTGACATGAACAGAACAAATGGACGTAGATAGCACATCCTGTGAAGATCTATACTTTGAGAACCGCAACCATTCTGAACCGGCAAATAGCAAATTTTTGTGAGCTTACTTTAGTTACTATTGTTCTCTTTTTCTAAATGCATTCGGCTGAGAGAGATCCAGCACACTACAACATACCAGGAAAATGAACTGTCAGACCCGCCTGTACACCCTTCGACCTCGTATATCTGTCAACGATAACTATATCATGGAGATAGTTATATTTTATGGGCAGAGGGGTACAGGGGGGGGGCATTTTCTGGTAAGCTTGTTCTCTCTCAGAACGATGCACTTAAAAGAAGAGTGCAATAGTAACTATAGTAAGCACACAAAAAATTGCTAAAAATATGCTGGTTCCGATTCTCAAGGCATCGAACATGACAGGATGCGCTGTCTACATCAATTTTTTTCTGTTCATGTAAGCTCATACATGACGTCATAGCATTTTTGAGATGAAAATTTAAGTATAATCCGAAAATTCATAAAAATTAAAAACTTTTGATTATATACACATGTAAACAATTATCTGTAAATTTAAATAATGTTAAAGACTCTAAATGTGACTAATAAACTAGTACACTCTCCAGATAGGCCGATCAACTCATATTGATTTAGTGTCTTTTTCTCCACCTTCGCCGCCATTTTAACTCAAAAGTGACAGATAATTCATTAGTTTTCTGTCAAAATGGCGGCAAAGGTGGAGAAAAGGACACTAAAACGATAAGAGCTGATCGGCCTATAAACTCTATTGCATATCTTTCCATGCAGACACAGAAGAGGGGTTGTTGGGTCCTGCGACCTGATTGGACTTATTTCCGTTGTAGTTGTTGCCTTGTTGTTAAGGCTGGTTCATGGTTAAATTCCTTTTCCTTTACTGTAACTTTTGCTGTAATTTTACCCTTTTCTTTTTCCTTAAGTAAAAAACTGTTTCTTGCTAAAATTCCTTTTCGTTAACTTTAGTCACTAAGGTTGACACTAATGACAGGTGCACTCGCGATTTTGGCTTTTGTTTATAAGATTTGGGGTTATTTTTGTCCTACAAATGTGGAAACTCTTTCACCATGATTAATATCCATTTCTTTAATAACTACTGCTTCAAATAATTAAATAAAAACAATAGATTTTGAGGTTAAAAAAACATCAACAAATATTTTGACGACCGCACTTGCACAACTCGATTTTTCCGCTTCTTTTTCCGTAAAAGTTAAATAGTAGCCAACTTTCAAGGTCATCCCTTAAGGCTAAAGAAAAAGATACGGAAAAGGAACAAGCATGAACACATTAATCTGAATACATGAGATTTAATAATTGCTAAAGGAAAAAGTTACAGAAAAGGAAAAGGAATTTAACCATCAAGCAGCCTTTACTATTTCTGTTTTTTTGTTTTATATTAGTTTTATATAGTATGCGCGCGGCTCGGCGTATTCCTACCTACCTTCTTGTCATTGTACATACTTATGTCTCACATTTTCAATAAGGTTTTTGATGTTGGCGGTTGCCTCACGAACATATGTAACCGGCTCTCAGACCAGTGCAGAAAATGCTGCACTCAGTGCAAAACTAAAATTGTCCAATGGAACAATAAAACTGAGAAAGTGCACCCCAATGGAACAGGTGCACCGAATGAGTTGTGCCAGTAGGAGAGGGTATTGGTTGGTAGGAGAGGGTATTGGTTGTGCACTAATTTAACCATGTTTTTGTTATGTTCTCTATCACGCTCTATACGTCCATGGTCTATTTATTTAACTAAGTTTAATGCTAATCTTGTATGTGCGCCGCCGAGATAAGGCGGATTCAGAGTAGCGTAGTTTAGTTTAGTTTAGTTTCTTTATTGATAATATTACACAAAGTGCTTTTACAAGTCATTGAAAACAGTGTATAGAAAATATAAAAAAACATTAAATATTAACTAGGGTAAGTGGTACCTATACGGTAAGGAAAACAAAACGATAGCAAATGCATGCTGCTCTTACGCTTAAGCTGGGTTTATATGCAGTATAGGGTTTTCTGCCATTTTTGATTTTTGATGAAAAATTCTTGGTAATACCAAATTATTTATGGGGGCACCTACTAGGGTGCCTAGGACTCCAACTCCGACGGGGTAATTATGCAGTATACGGTTTTCGGTATTATGCAGTATACGGTTTTCTGCCATTTTTGATTTTTTTTGAAAAATTCTTTATGGGGGCACCTTCTAGGGTCCCTAGGACCCCAAATCCGCCTGCGCCCGATTTTTTTTTACGAGAGAAAAGGGTGCCCAGGGGGGGAGTTGTAATGTGGGTAATTATGCAGTATACGGTTTTCTGCCATTTTTGATTTTTTTTGAAAAATTCTTTATGGGGGCACCTTCTAGGGTCCCTAGGACCCCAAATCGGCTCTGGTGCACTATCCGGACACAAAAACGGGACGTTTTTTCAAGACGATTCTTTTTGAAAACAGTAATTTAGAGGTTTTTAAATTTATTTAGGAACGGAAAAACGAAAAAAACAGCTGTTTTTTAATTAAAAAGACGTTTTTCATGTAAAATCCAGGCATAACCAACAAAACTAGGGTCATACTGGCTATTGGGCCATTTTTCAGAAATGCGATGATGCCAAATCTCAGGTACCAGCAGGATTTTTTTTGGGGAAGAAATCAGGTTAGGCTCTGGGTTGGGTTGGGCCGGGTTGGTTGGGTAGGGTTAGTTTTGTTTGGTTGGGTTGGTTATTATTTGTTTTTTTATAAATTTGTATGGGAGCCAAAAGAAATCAGGTTAGGCTCTGGGTTGGGTTGGGCCAGGTTGGTTGGGTAGGGTTAGTTATGGTTGGTTGGCTTGATTATTATTTGTTTTTTTATAAATTTGTAGAGGAGTCAAAAAGTTAATATTTTTGTTCCTTTTCCTTAGTTCCTTATATTATTTTGTAGAAATGTGGCAACATTGTAAAAATATCAGGGCATGGATATTGGCAGGTATGGTTTTGATCAAGTAAGAAGAAGAAGAAGGAGCCAAAAATTAAGAAATTAAGTAAAGAGTGAGGTTAGGGCGCTCTTTTTTATGTTTTTTTTTATTTATTTTCTCAAAAAATACTGGATAACCCGCAAATTTTTTTTTTGAAAAACACTATTTAGGAGGCCTATTTTACGCACAAAGTTTTTGTTTTTGAAAAATCGTGTGTCCGGATAGTGCACCGGCCCCCCCAAATCCGCCTGCGCCCGATTTTTTTTTTTTTTTTTTAACGAGAAAAAAGGGTGCCCAGGGGGGGTTGTAAAGGGTTTTCTTAATTTTTTTGGGTTGGTTTGGATTAGGTTGGGTTGGACTGTGTTGGTTTGGTTTGTTTTAGTGAAAAAAAATTAAAAAAAAATAAAAAAAAAACCCAAACGGCGCAGACGGATTTGGGGTCCTAGGGACCCTAGAAGGTGCCCCCATAAAGAATTTTTAAAAAAAAATCAAAAATGGCAGAAAACCGTATACTGCATAATTACCACCAGAAATAACATATAGCAGCCCAATTTACTGCAACATTAATGAACAGCCTATCCTACCTATGTAAATGTCAATATCCAATGTTTTGCTTACCTTTTTTACATAAAACTTGTTTTTTTTTTGTAAACCAAAATAACATCCAAACTCTTAAAAAAGGCTAGCGTTATGGTGGAAACTTAACATAAAAGGATAAAAGTTGGGCATCTTTTTATGTCTCATGTTATGTTATGTTATTCTTCTGTATAAACACCAACAGGGTTTGTTATAACTCAACTCTTTATTTCATTTTATTTTATGTCTTATCTTATTTTCCTGTATAAATCCAGCAGCAGGCATATAAAAATTAAAATAACAAATAAAAATAAGAAATAATTTGGTTTATACAGCCACAGCTTCTGGACATATAAACAAAAGTGAGTGACACCTAAACTCCCATCATTCTGTTTTCCTTAATAATATCTGCCAAAAACAAATAACCAAAGGGAGTGTCCAAAGAGCCAACAATTCGGCTGAATAGTCATGAGGCTAAAGAGCCGACAGTGATTATTTATTATGTGTTTTTCATATTTTAATTTTTTTTCATAATTTTTTAAAACTAAATTAAACCAACCTAATCGAAACAGACCCAAACCAACTTATTCAAAGCCAAAACAACCCAAAAAACACACTACAACCCCTACATCTTTTATTGGCATAAAAAAAATGGGTGCAACTTCTACGGCCCCTAAAGGACCCTGAATTGTTGTCTGACGTTTTTTTTAATGCAAAAAAAAAAGGTTTATACAGGGTTAAAGTTTTTTTCTTTTTGGGTTCGGTTCATTTAAGGCAGGTTTACCCAACTTTTCATATTGATAATTCATAACATTAATTGATTCATTCATATACAATTTTAGTGTTAATACATAATTTAACAGAAACTGTTTGCAAAAATTTCGAAAATTGACATAACAAATTGACAAAAAAGAAGAACAAAAAAAATGTTTTTCTTTACCTAACCTCTAGGTTATGTATTCTTCCTTCTTGCGGCCTGCTTTCTCACTTCGGCTTAAATTTAAAACTAAGCTAAGTTAAAACTTAGGTAAGTTCAACTTATCCTTATTTCTCTTGCAGAGGTGCAACCTTGGATAAGTGGAACCAGAGAATACAAAATTGGGTTGATGCTATAAATTACATTGCATTTTTTGTGTTTTTTGGATGCAGTCTTGAATTTCAGGGTCAATTGTCAAATTTTTTTGTTTATTTTTTGTGGTTTCCAAAAATTGAAATGTAAAAAAACGGGCGATTTGGAAAAAAGTGAGACCCTAATTTTTATTTACTGTCAATTACTGTTGGAAGCAGAGGAGATTCACCAGGAGTTCCTGATTCACCATCCCCAAGACCTGCAGAAAGACAGGAGATAGCCTGTAGTTAGATAATAAGTTTCTGTTTTATTAATGGGTTGGCCCCAAGAGGTGAACCAATCTAGCAGGAGGTAGTAAGTTGGTCGTGGTTTCGTTATAATTAAAACTGGGTGTCCAACTAATTTTCGATTCTTTTTAAAACGTTTATGTAATAATTCTTTGGAAAAAGCTTATTTAAGATTTACATGTTTACCACTCAGAGAAATTTTTAATTTTAATTTAGCAAATATTTTGAAAAAATTCCAAGAACTCTTTGGATTATTTATTTGCCTTTTTATTTTTTTAGAAAGTTCTTTCAAATGACTTCCCTATCTACTAAAAAAAATGCAAAGACCTGGACTGGCTGGAGACATCCCGCAGAAGAAAACAATTTTTACTAAAAGTGATAGAAAATCCATTAATTTTATGTCAATATGGCAGAGAAAGTCAGGAGAAGGACACTAAAATGGTAGGAGTTTATCGACCTATGTGGAGAGGGTATTGCTTTGCTCTATACCCAAGTTTGACATTTAATGTTAAATGAATTTTATTTTTGTTGATTATGTTAGTTCCTATTATTTTTTAGATATTTTATAATTCAGAAGAAAGAATTATCTACCTTTTAAGTTTTTGTTTTTTTTTCAAATTACAACTATAAATAGGTACAGTTGTCAGTAATAAATTCTGACCCCTTTAACAGACAGAAGAAAAATCTTGATATTTTATGGGGACAGAATTTATTAGTTTTTAAGATGTTTTGGTAGGCAATAAAAAATAAATAAAACATGATAAAAAAAACAAAATAAAAATTAGTTTGTTTTAAGAAAATCTTTGAATGTATCTTATTTGTTTTTTAGTTTTAAAACAAAGTATTTTATATACAAAACCTAAATAACTAGGTAACCACTAAATAACAGTGAAAATAGGGAGTTTTTGACCAGCATACAAAAATAACAACCTTTGTGCTTATTGTGATTTGAAAACCTGTCAAGAATAAAGTTATTTCGGTTTATATTTGTAACTAATTCTACGCTTACCCATAAAACAATATATTATGCAACTTCCTTAATCAAAAATCAATTTTAAACTTTTTTTCAAAATTCGCCAAAAGACAAACATTTTGATATGGATTGACAGCAGTAAATATAAACAAAATAAAGATATCCACAAAAATAATCTACCTTTATTTTGTTTATGTATACTTCTGTCAATTCACGTTAAAGTGTTTGTGTTTTTGGATAATTTTGCGAAAAGTAAGCTTAAAATTGTTATTTTTTTATAAAGGAAGATGCAAAATACATTGCTTTATATGTAAAAGCATAGAAAGAGTTGGAAAAATAAACCGAAATCACTCTCTTCTTGAGAGCTTGTCAAACAATGACAACCACAAAGGTTCTTATTTTTGTATGCTGACTAAAAAGTCCTTAATATAGTAACCAAAAATTAGACTTTGAATTGTCTATAACTTTAAAACCAATTTTCTGATTAAAAAAATACACAACTGAACATATATTATACTTTATAGTTTTCAGAACAAGTGTCAATAATGGCATTTCTTTAAGATTCAAGATGGTAGAAAATGAATAATATGAAAAATATGACGCTTTTTTCTGTGTCCCGGCCTATAATTTGGGTTCTGTTGAGTCCTGACAGAACCTGGAATATGGACCAACACTGTTCTCAGCTGAGAACGGTGTTGTATGGACCCAGTTTGCAGGAGGTGTACAAAATTTGAGGATTTGTTCACCCTTTGGGTTTTCACTATATTTTGTTATAATAATAATACAACAAAAACCAGTTCTTGTTTTAAATATCATGTTAAAAAACTGTCTGCACCGATTAATATAAATGGAGGTATTTGCTGGTTCTTATTTTGATAAATCTTGTAAAACAATTTGTGAGGTTAGACATTTTTTAAATTATTTTCACTCCAAAAAAAACACAAAAATCGCTTAAAAACATTGTCAAAAGCCGAAAAATATATTATAAGATAATAGTAAAAGCAAAAAGGTCTCAAAAACTTGAAAAAATTTAGCCAAGTTAAACTTAAGTCTCAAAATTGTTCCACTTAACTTGACGCCAACAATGTTTCCCTCAAGGGACACTTTGACAGCACCTGCAAGCTACTTATCTTAGTTAAGTTGAACTTAGAACTTAAGCCGAAGTGAGAAAATCTGTTCTAATCTGCTTTTTTCATATTGATAGTGCATAAAGCTAAAACTAACCAACTTTTAAATTATGCACTGTGCATTGTGAATTATAACTATGAAAACTTGGGTAAACACTTCTATTAAGAATAATGTACATAACATTAGGGTCATTCAATATCAAATCAACCAGGGTATTTTACCAGACCTTCTCCGATGTTGATGATTTTTGGTACACATTTTCTATCCACTAAAAAACTCAAATTTCCAAAGTTTTATATTTTTTTGACCAACTTTTAAATTATGCACTGTGCTTATGAATTGTGAATTATAACTATGAAAACTTGGGTAGACACTTCTATTAAGAATAATGTATTTGACATTAGGGGCCTTCTCCGATTTTCATGATTTTTGGTACACATTTTCTAACCACCAAAAAACTCAAATATACAAAATTTTATATTTTTTTGACCAGTACTTTTTTTGTAATTAATTTTTGAAAATTAAAAAAATTTAAATATATATACAAAAAATTTTATATCTTAGGAACCACTTAAGCTGGCAAAATGAGTGATGGCTCGTTTTAAAGGTATTTAAAATACCTTTCGAATGATTTAGCACAATGCATAAATGAAAAAAAAAAAAACTTTTTAAAAAATATCAAAAAGGCCATTTTTGATTTTTTTCAAAAAAAATATATTTTTTTTCAGAGTTTCAGCTAGCTATCTTAAAAATTTCATGATGGAGAAATGATGGGTTCATGACCAAAAAAATACTAAAAAGCTCATTACACAAAAATTCACCAAATTATTGCTTATATACCATAGTTTGATCATAATATGTGTAAATTCAGAGGAATTTGCCATTACTGCTCAAATAATCCAATTACACTACCTGTTTATTCTTGTTAATATTTGCACCACCCCTGAGGCCACACCCCTTTGATTTTATTGATTTCTTGAGTTTTTTAAATCAATTTTTAACAGGAAATTTCCTGCGGAATCTGACTGCTTTTATGCAAGTTTATTCCAAAATTTTATATTTATTTGCTTAGAAGTTTTTCTACAGTCCAATGTGTGCTTGGATCTTGCAATTTTTTTTCAAAATCTTGTCAAATAAAAAAAAAAATTATTGGAGCAAGTTTAAAACCAAATGTTGCAATCCGTTTGATATTGAGTCTAAAACTAAACATTCTGGAAAATTAAGGAATGTTACGCAGGGGATGTCCAATTATAAAAATATTGAAACAGGCATGAAAATTTGTGATGCGTGTATACTTAGGCTTGCTAAGGAGTTTAAGACTTCAGAAAACGAGGATGTGGCTGGGTAAGAATTTTCTTTTTTATTATTATTTATTAATTAAATTTGTATCTAATAGACATTTTTTTATATTCATATTTATTAATATGTTTGCAAAATAAAAGTCGGCTGTATAATTTCAGGCACTTAGCTTACTTTTTATATTACTTTTTAAAAATTAAATTGTATTTTTTTTAAATTTTACTTTTTAGACCCAGTCAAGTTCAAATAAATGATCCTGATTTTGAGGACCACAATGAGTCACTCTCTATGTTAAATAAGTCCCCGGAACTGCTAGGAGAGTCGCCATTAAAAAAAAATGTATGTAAACAAAAAATAGAAAAGGTGCAATCGTTAATGACCAGATTTGCCAAGGAATCAACGTCTACTTTAACGTAGCAAGAAGAGTACACTATCGGCATCATAAAAGTGGTACGTGATAAACATACGTATTTTTTTAAATTGTATGGTTAACTACCAGATTATATTTTGTGACAGACTGGTACTAAAATGTGAAAATATTGACATCAAAGATTGCTTTCCAAAATAATTTTTACACTGTAATAAAAATTAAAAAACACAACTGTAACGAAAATTATAAAGCAATAGAAACAAATTATTAGGTATATAAATTTTAATATCTAGTCATTGCGCCATTCACCTCAATTATACCGTTTAACCTTCTTGGTAGAGAATCAGCCAAAGTTTCAAAAAGGTTTTCATTTTCACCAATCACTTCTTCATAAGCATTGACTATTAACTGGACCAAGTGATGTTGATTTCCCGGCACAATATTAGAGCTTTCCAGCTTTTTTGAAATTAAACCCCAAATATTTTCCATAAGATTGGCGTTTGGGGTTTTTGCAGGCCAAGGAAGAACTTCAATATTTTGCTCCCGAAACCAAATTTGGCAAATTCTGGCCGTATGAGCAGAGCAGTTGTCTTGTTGAAAAATAAACTGGTCTTGATAAAGTTCTGTGACGGCTGGAAGCATGGTGTTCTCTAAAATGTCCACGTAAAGCTGTGCTTCCATTGATTCTAAATAGAGCACCATGACCTCTAGCAGAAATCCAATCCCACATATTTACCGAAAATCTTCCAGCGCGATCGTTGTTACCAGCAATATATCTTCCCTCATAGCGCGTTGTTGGTGGACGATACACCCGAATTTGTTTTCTGTCACTACAGGACTGGAAAATTTTTTCATCGGAAAATATTACCTTTCGCCAAAACTCTGGTTCCTTTAGAGAGTAATTAAGGGCAAAAAGTAACCTGGCCTATTTTTTTTAGCAGACCCTTCTTTACGCGATTTCGTGCCACTCTTACACATCCTGGAAATTGGGTTAATCTCTTTGCCTGGGCAACAGATGCAAAAGGGTTTTCTTTCATAAAAGCGATAAGGTCATGATCTTGTTCATCAGTTGAAACTTTCAATAAACCAGTCCCTTATTTTCTCTATTG